>WPIO01000223.1:27500-232500 GCA_009760855.2 Cristatella mucedo | reverse complement strand
CTAACTCTCATCGCCCTGCACTGGCTGTCGGTTAGGCAGCCCAGGGACTTCAAGGTTGTTTCACCATCTTTAGGTCCTTCATCTTTATACAGGCGACATACGGCTGGTGCCGCCGACGGCAGCCACCTTGCACGATGCACCAAGGCCGAGCAAACGTACCCACACCGAATGAGAACCAGTCGTAGTGCACGTAGTAAGGCCCTTCACTGGCAGCTGGATGGCAGTAGCCGCCCGTGCCCGGGCTGGTCGTTCTAGAGATGGCCGACTTCCCTTCGCCGAGCTCCTGCGACAGTCCTGTGTCGGCGAGTCTGGCATTGCCAAAGGCATCCAGCAGAATGTTGGCGCTCTTAACGTCACGATGGACGATGGCTTGCCTGAGTGTTGCAAGAGCGACGCATCGAGCCCAGCATCGCGGCAGCACTAGGAGCACGAGAATGCAGCACGAGAATGCAGCACGAGAATGCAGCACGAGAATGCAGCACGGGAATGCAGCACGGGAATGCAGCACGAGAATGCAGCACGGGAATGCAGCACGGGAATGCAGCACGGGAATGCAGCACAAGAATGCAGCACAGGAATGCAGCACAGGAATGCAGCACAGGAATGCAGCACAGGAATGCAGCACAGGAATGCAGCACAGGAATGCAACACAGGAATGCAGCACAGGAATGCCACTGAGCACACATGAGCCGATGCCATAACTCGGCTGCAGTGACGTTCCTAGGATATTTCGCAGGCCAGGGGACAAACCAAGCAGGTGATGGTGCTGCTGCCCCCTTATTAATGGCCCACTTTGACACCACCAGATCCAGCACCTTGGGACGGGTGCCCCACTTCCTGCCTACCTGAGTGCCCCACTTCCTGTCTGCTGTAATTAGATAGGCAGCTGCTCAGGCGATGGTAGTGCTAAGAGCACCGAAAGGCAAGCACTGAGCCGGCCAGAATGCCGATGGCTTGGGTGGGAAACAGGCAATTGCCTGTTGGATGCGCTGACTGCTTCTGGGGATGTCAAGGTGTACCGGTAGCTGGCTCAATAGCAGCACAAAACTCATTGCGGCCAAGAGAAGAGTGCATAACTTGAAGCTCCCACATGCATTGTGTGATGTGCACAGCTTGCAATCGGCTAGGCTAAAGCTCAAATCAAGCCGAGACACTGACCGCTGCCTGCACCGACTCAGGCAGTAACTCTCACCTGCGTCCAGGTATGTTGGTGTGCAACGTCTGCAGTGCCACAGCAACCTGGTGGGCGATGCACACGCGGGCCTTCCACGGCAGCTGCTCAACTGCCCATGCATCGCCCTTGTCAAATAGGCAGCTTCGTAGATCGCCTCCGCTCATCAGCGGAAACATCAGCGCATAATACGGAGGCCTACAAAAGTGTGCCGGATATGCTCATCTCTCTCTCTCTCTCTCTAGCACGTGGCCAGAAAGGGTATAGTGAACCGGCTGAGTGCTAAGTAACAAAGACTAATACTTATATTCATTTTTGGGTTAGAAGTTTAGCGGTTAGGAACAGATTATGCAACAATCTATGGCCAGCGAAGCATTAGAGCCAAAGCTGTGCAATAGCCTGTCAGTTGTGCTCCAGGAGTTGGTACACCTTGGAACTTGAGCTGATTGAGCTATCAAGGCCATCTCTGGGCCGTATGGCAGTTGCTACATGTCTATTTTTCACGCATGCAACCCTTCCTCACCGCCGAGCAGACTTCCCTATGGATACAGACTTGTTATGTTAAGGTATGTGCGCTCTTTTTCATGGTCTGTTATCGACAAACATGAACGCATTGGTGGTGCACCGACAAGCAGCTAGCCGTTATTTGATAGCTCGGGGCTTTGTAGGCATTAGTCGTGCAGAGGCTGCAACTACCACCGCTAGGAGTGCCCTAATTCTGTCAACACGTAGAAGCTGCTACAACGTGCTTGTAGCAATAGGGCAGACTGGAGGGAGATTAAAGACCCCTTTATTGGTCGTCCTGAAGAGGTGGAAGGTGTCAGGCTGCCTCAATCGACGATGCAGCCATGCAAGCACCGTGACCTAAATACCCAGCCCCTTGGCCACTAATCACCAGGAAACATCGGTAGCCACCCCCTGAGTAGCAGAAGGATAGAGGCCTCCACATTTAGAGAGTGTGACTGTTGAAAATTTCCAGGATGGTACCTTCGGTCTGCAACAGGGGCTTGGTTTCTCCTGAGAAGAAGATGCCTGTGTGTTTTAAGTGGCACAAAACGAATTGCTAAAGAGATGCACCTTCAATGTGTCATACTCGGTGTCGGCTTTGCTGGCGGAGGGTTCTCACTTTTGTTATGGATGGTCACGTGATTTAGAGGTGCCAGAGAGGTATATGTTTTAGTACAGGTCGAAAGGGTCTGTCGAGCTGTGCATCTAATAGCTCAAATAATAATAATAATAATAATAATAATAACACATTTGATATATCGCCTCCAGAGAACTCGATCTCTTTATAGGCACTTTACATTTACAGACGAGTGTACGAATTTCTAGAGATTTAAATCAAAAAATGCTTCGGGGCTGCGTCTTCAAAGCAGAGCTATGCACCATCGAACAGAAGTGAATAACAATTGTAGGCCTTTCAGAAGTAGCCTACTAGACCGTGAAAGTCATAGGATCAATTCCTGCTTAAGGCAAGAGCTGCCTGCTTTCAGATCTACTGTATGTGGCCATTGGCTGCTCTTTCTGTCAAACTGCAAAAATGCCTGTGCATGTGTTGACCACGTGCAGCAACAAAGTTCTAAATTACACATCGCATAACTTGATAATCTCAAAAGAAAGAGCCCATGTGATTGAGAAAGACTTGCAGACAGACTCGTTGGTGTGACATTAAATTGAACGGTCAGCTTTCGATGCACTAGAGCAGGGGTCGGCAAATTTTTCGAACCACTACAGGCCATTTCAGGAGGTCAAGAAGGCACAACACAAGGCCAGAAGAAACCGCGCCCACTCCACAGTGCCGCCCAGAGGGAGCGTGGTCAGGCGAACAAACGGTCGCAAAAGACCCACAGATGCAAACGGGAATCACCCCTACCCGGTCAGCCACTTCAGTTTCACACAAGCGCCTGATGTCGGTTCAAAAAATAAACACAGGCCACAGACAGCTTGAGCTGCAACGAACCGTAATGAATGTGAATAAAACCATGACAAAAAAATTAGGCCGGAAGCGTTAATAAATAACTAGGGGGCGTTATGCCGGACTGGAGTACTAGCCAGGCCATATCTGGCCTAATGATCGGAGTTTTCCGACCTCTGCAAACTATGCAGAGAGTCTACAGAGTGAGCAGGATCTGCTTGGTTTTCGTAAAACAAAAAGAGAGCGCAAGGTTAGAGCTAGGTGAATTTTCCCACAATCGTGCTACCCAGCCTGAAAACTGGCTGTCCGACGGCTGCCTAAAAATTGAAAGCTAAGCTGCTATTGAAGAACATTCTGTCAAGAACCAATGAGTCTGTCTGCAAGAAAATGCATACTAACCTCTATTTATAGTGATTAAACTTCATCTAATTGCACAGACAAAATCCGAGAGCTAGAATAGCTCCGAGCAGAAAATCACTCATCCTACACCTGCAGAATTCGAAAGTGCAACTTTTGACCGCCAGGACTGGTGCTCCAACCCTTCAGCTAGCTCTGGGCTGTAATGGAATATCTAGCTTTGATGGCACCATCCCGCTAAGCTAGACTAAGTCGCACAAGTGCATTGTAATGATTCGTGCCAGCACTGGCCTAAAGTATTCAGATAGGTGGTGAGAGGACAACGAAGCCACCTTAGGCAATCACTTTACACAACCCAACGATCCTCAGATGGTACCCCACCCCGATATAAGTAATTCAGTTGCATCAGCATGTCACTCTGGCAACGATATTTTGGCAGCGAAAAGAAAGAGCCGACTGACGCGTATCTGGGTTTGGGCCAGCATCCCGACTTGGCATCACGGGATGATGACCAGCATCGGAGCTGAAGCAGCAGCTCTGCAAGCGACAGAAGCACCTGAGCTGCCGGACAGAGGCGGAGCTTTAGAGCACTTTTGCCCAGCCGCTTCCGAGTGACCACTGGATCTTAAGCTGCTCAGGCTGCAGGCACTTGTAAGCACTGCAGGCCAGCTAGCTATAGCTCTCGAGCACAGCGTTTCACATGTCGGAACCGGCAAGTAGCGACCTCGACCTTAGGAGTGTCAGAGTGGATGCCCAATCCCTTTAAGGTCTCACTGGTGAAACGTGAAATCTGGCAGGGGTAACTTAGTACACTTGTCGATATCCCGGAATTCGCATGGCAAATGGCTAAAGCATTTCTTCCTAGTCTGGTGCAGCAGACACACTTGATTCCAAGAACACTGTTGCTTCAGACATGAATAACCTATTCCCAATAGACTGACTCTGCTGGATGCATGACTCTGAGCACCAACCCCCCCCCCCTCACTCCACCAATGGAGCCGGGAGAGAATTCGAGTGAGAGCAGATAGTGCCCCTCGACCCTCCGTCCCCGCAACTCGTTCGTAGACAATTTGCACAAGCACACAGACGTGCATGGCCAACGCACAGATTTGACGAGCTCTCCTGGCTGCAAGCAGTCCTGCGAGCCTGTCCGGCAGACTGCAATATTTTCAATGCTGTGAAAATTGTTTTCATCGATCTATTAGGGTGCTGAATACCACAAGTCCTGCAAAGCATAATAATGCTCATGCAAGCATGTTTCTTAGTGTGCCTGTGTTTGTGCCGGCGTTTGCGCTTATGTGAGCACAAGCAAGAGCACGAGGTGAGTGCAATACATGCACGAATGCACAAATGCTCCCACAGGAATGTGCAGACAAGCTCGATAGCTTGCTCAAGTCAACAGGACTATGGAAAGAAGAGTGAACATAATCATGCCAGTGCTGCATGCATTCACGTGCACACAGAGGCAGGCAAGTTGCCTCTACTTCCTTGCATGTAGGCAGCAACCAAGCCAAATAACTTATGCTCCACATAATCTGCTTACAGATGATTGGTGGCAGAGGAGATCACACGAAAATTGGGCAGAGATGACATGGTAAACAGAGGCATGGGGGAGAGAGGCCTAAAAAAGAGAGACTGGAGAAAAGATATAAGGGGTAGAGAGTAAAAGACTGGAGGAGAAAGAGCAAGAGAGGAATGAGATTTTGTCAGACTGAGAGATGGTGACAAACTAAAAAAGAGGGAGAGAGAAAGAGAGGGGAAAGTTATGGAAACTAAGAGAAAGATAAAGAGAGAAAGAGAGAGAGACTGGGTGAGAGAGCAAAATAGCAAAAGGAAAATAGAGGGTGAGAGTGGGAGAAAAAAATGAGAGATGACAAGAGATTGGGCGACTGACAGGGCCACTGCACCACTTTACCCTGTGATGCTGTTCTCCTTCGGCTGACAGCTGTAGCAGATGAGGGGCAGCAGGAACGGGCTGCGAAGAACGTGCGCGGACAGCAACTCCTACAATGACAACGCAAGCTAGCACCACACTAATATGCTCCATATGCAGAGCTGCTCAATGCAGCCCACCGGACATCCAAGCTTCTAATCTCTTGAGTTGCCTCCCGGCGATCACTTTAGAACTTTGTCAGCCAGTGCAGCAGAGCTATTGGGAGTGTCCAACGGTCTACTAAAGCAATTTGATAATGCATCGATCAGGGCGACTGCAATAGTTTCAGCTACATGCACGTTCTTAAAATGCACCGACATCGTGCTTAAATGCAAAGCAATTGCAATGAACACCTAACAAGATCTGCAATGCCTGATCACAAGAACCACAGTTCACAGAGCATGGCTTGCAAACACTGGCAACCAACTGTGAGGGTATACAATTGTACCCAGGCTAGGTTCGGTTGGCTGGGACAGGACGGCTGTTATGAGGGTAAGGGTCAACGGCTAGGCCGGTGTCTGACCTATGGGCTTGGCCGGATGTGCAGTGATGTGAGGTCACCGGGGCTCTTGGGTAAGGAGAAGTTGGCCGAGTAAGTCGTGTTGTTGGATGCTCCCAGTCTCACCGAGTTATGCACCTGGATTCGTGCAGGCGTGCTCCGGCGATGCGGCCACGCACGCAAGGCAACGAGTGCCCAAGGCCCGAGCGGAGCTGGATAGCTCGCTCGTTGTTGAGACATGTTATATTCCGCGTTTCATGTGTAGCATGTTCGTGACCCCCGTGTGTTGGCTTCTTTCGGAGGATCTCTCGGCTGTTGTGGGCGTCTGCTCCGTCTATTCCAGAACACTCAGCTAGCCGGGTCTTGTACGGTGTATGCTTGTACTGGTTGGACGGAGGCCAGCGACGGTGTGACGGTGGAAGCCGACTGACCAACTAACACATTTGTTCGCGCTTGCTGCGTCGTCTTGCGTCTTACGTCTTGCTATAGTGTGCTTTTGTTTAGGACCCTCCCTGTAGACTTGTTTGGTTCCCCTGTTGTTGCTGGCGCATGAGTTATTATAAAGAGGTTTAACCTGACGGCGGTCGTCTTACCCTAGCTCAGCGGCATGGCGAGCGTCAGCGTGGCCGGAGTATGGCGCGGCCGGAGTATGGCGGGTTTGGGGGGAAATAGCCTCTGACCCCTGGAACTCGGCTACACAATTACTTGCAGATTCCATTCTGACACACATATATGCAATGCTGACACACAAGGCTGACGAGCCACTGATAAGCAACACAGCTATAGACGAGCAAAACTGACGGCTCACCCGACAGAAGTACTTGTGAAACTGATTGCCTCTGTCAGTGCTTGGGGTGGTCAAGACCTTGACAGCCACCTCGAGGCCTTCATATTTGCTAAGCGATCGAAATTGTCGACAGAATCCTAAAATGCAATACAAAGTCAGTAAGCGTATTGCAAATCGGCACAACTAACAGGAACGTCAAGCTGTCACAAGTACAGGAGGAAACAACTTTTAGCATGCAGCCGTTTTGTGATGCCAATAAATTAAGACTAGGAAAGTCTTCCAATCATGGCTGTACCACTCATATAGTGACTAATGGCTAATTCTAGGGATGCAGTTCCCTTTCAACTTCTTTACGGGTAGCAGTTCATACCAGTCACCTTGAAACCTAAAATAACCAATGACATCAAAACTATGCCCCATAAAGCTGTCACCCGGCCGACATGTCGGTAAGAGGCTTAAAAGTACTCTGAAAAATCTGTAAGTTATAAATCGCTTTCGAATTAACAGTGTATGCTGGAGAAAAAGACAAATATATGGCTACCTAATCATGCAATCCTGTGCACACAGCCAAGTAGAGCAGTGCAACACTTCGACAATGCTCATAATTGATACGGTAAGTTGCCTAAGACAGGTATTGCAAACTTAATGCTCACTCACAGCTGAGTGATTGCTCACGCGAAAGTGAGCACAAGTGAGTGGATTGCCATTGGTGTGGCAAAGCAAAGACTATTTTACCGAGCTACTACAAAGTTTTCGAAAGCAGGCCCCCACTGCCCCTTTGAGTACGTCGAGGATGCCGAGGAAAGGACGTCTCAGAGACAAAGGCTTGCTAAGAGGAAAAACCCTCAACAGCCCACCCTAGAGCTTAGAATTCTGCCCCCCCCCCCACCCGGCCTTGTATCACTTAGTGCTAATGCTGTCTGCAACGGCAGCACGCAACACTACTACGTAGCTTAGCCTTACTTAACCAGGCGTGAGTTGGGAATGCGTCTAGTCAGTCTAAGGCTAGGAATTGATGGCAGCTGATCGAGCTTGATTCGACCTGCACTGCTTGTTTAGACAGGGACACCATATCTAAATGGGCCCATGCATTTGTGAAATCCGGTTTCGACTTCTGTAACTCACTGCTTGCTAGTCTATCGGCCTGTGCAGTCAGGTGCTTACAGCTGGTGCAAAACTCTGCAGTGCTAGGCTTGTCTGTCGTGAGTGTCGCAGTTTCCGCATCACACCACTTCTCGACGATCTGTACAGGCTCCCAGTCACGCAACGCATCGACTTCAAGGTTTTGTCACTCACTTTTTGATCCCTTTATTCTTTACATATAATTCGTTTGCATAGCGCACTAAGAGAACTTAATAATAATAATAATAATTCATTTGTATAGCGCCTCAAGAGAACCTAATCTCTATTCAGGCACTTCACAAATGCCTCAGGGCTCGAGCCCACGACCTCAGCCAGGCCTTGGTCGGGCGAGCACCTTAACCACTGGACCAAACCAGCTCGGCGAACTTGAACTCCAGCGAACTTTACTCTAGCAAACCTATCGGGTCTATTACCTCACCAGGCTAAGCATCGTACCGCCTGCTTTTCGGAATCTAATCGTTTGGGTGGTACAGGTTCTGCATCTACATCTGCACGGCCCCGACAAATGAAAAGAATTTGGGAGATGTGATTGGTATTTAGCTGTCTGTGATCAAGATATAAACAACGCACCGGCAACAGCAGCAGCCGCCGGTACTGAACATGTATGGCATGCCTTATTTCACGCCTTCATTTGCATTGCAAGACGGCAGTGTGACTTCTTTTTGAATTCCTGTTCAGAAAAACCGTCAACGGGAGATCAGACACAGCGATCGGTACCAGCAGCACCGCAAGACCTGCTGGCTGCCGCCGGGACTCGAAAGCTCAGAGGCAACCAACCTTTGTAAACATCGGCCGATCGGCCGGAGCCTACCGAGTTGGTTTTATCGTAGCATTCGGTCATGAACTTGACGTCAATAGCCTGGATACCGTACCAACCGACTTCTCGTGTTTCTTTAACACGATCGACCTGATCATCGCCGATGCTTTTTGAGGTTTGCATCTGTTGCTCATCGACAACCGATGTTGAACGAATCAGATTCTCATTCAGGTTCCAGTCTGAGGGCACTTGTGCCTTCTCACCTGCAAATAGCAGTACTCCGAGATAGAGCAAGTAAATCAAGTGCTACTTTGAATGCAAATCTGGGCATGCTTACCTGTGGCAATGCTTTATGGAAATGTTGCTAACAACCGCAAAGGGCAAAAATATAAAACACACAATTCGTTTGTATACCAACCTAAGAGTACTTAATCTCATCCTGGGGCCGTAGACACACCTAATAAGGCTTGAGCATTTCCTTATTCAATCAGAGCTAAGACCTTACTCATTAAGGCAAGCACCAAACCCCCTCCCCCCCCCGAATAAACCAAGGTGGCACGACAAGCATGCACGAGCGGTGCGATAGAGCCAAGCAGACGTCAGCATGAAGCACGAGGCACACGTTACTGTCGAGAATGTCCGTGGCTTTATGAATGCGACAGAATGATACAGCATCTAGGTGTCATGTTCCAAAGTGACCTTTCGTTAGACGATCACATCAGCTCCACAATCAAGTCTGCCTACTTTCAGATACATAACATTGCTAAAATTCGGGCTTGATTAGATAGAGATACCACATCTAAGTTGGTCCATGCATTTGTGACATCCCGTTTTGACTTCTGTAACTCACTGCTTGCTGGTCTACTGGCCTGTGCAATCGGGTGCTTACAGCTAGCGAACAACTCTGCAGCTAGGCTTGTCAGTCGTGAGCATCGCAGTTGCCACATCACACCACTTCTTGCCGACCTGCACTGGCTACCAGTCAAGCAACAGATCGACTTCAAGGTTTTGTTGCTCACTTTTAGGTCACCTCATTCTTTGACTTCAGCTTACCTATCAGATCTACTCCCCCAACAGGCTAAGCATCGTACCATCTGCTTTTCGGAATCAAACTGTTTACCTATACCTCGTACAAACCTAAAATACTTTGGAGACCGTGCCTTTAGTTCGCATGCTCGCATAGCCTGGAACCCACTCCAGACTTGAGTCACGACATCTCCTGACGTGATCCCATTTAATGAGAAATTTAAAATGCACCTATTTAGGACAGCATTGAGTGATTACTGTGATTACCTGTGATTACTCATTTATGTGCTTATGTGTGCTGCCACTGTTGCATGCTGCCACTAACCACACTTGCATGCTGACCCTGTGCATCTCACCCCTAACCATGCTATTCTTGTCGTTTATCAAACATGATACCACTCACCATTCGATCGTATTTCATTTCCTGCAAATGGAAAGTGCCGAGAAAGAGATTGAGTTCTCTGAGGGTGCTTTATTAAGTGTATTACTATTATTGGCGATTAGAGCAATCTATACAGATACTGTTTGCCAGTTGATCGTCATCTAATACGCCAGCCTGTTGAGCAGCCTGATGCCGGCAACTGATTCAAAACGTTAGGGTTTGCGCACGATAGCCTACGACAACCTCAGTGGCCAGGTTTTGCCAAACGAAATCTACCTGAATTGTTCGACGACAAAAACAAAATGCTGCTACGTGCACGTGCTCTTCTGAAAGCTGCTCAATTTCAATCTGAGTTCGCGTTGAGACATATAAAACAGTTATGTTAAGCTTCACACCACATCTGATTTAATTTAAGTCGCATCAAAAACTAAAGATAATCAGTGACTAAGGAGCCTCAACACGGCTATCTAATTAAGCTGAGCCCGGAAAATGTATTCCTGGTTGTATAGGTACATACTTCCTCTCGATGGCAAAAAGGTCTTTCGATGTGGGACTCCTGTATTTAGAAATAATAGATACTTGCACGTAATTTTCTCAAGCCATGAAACAATGCTTGAGTTAAGCTAAGTTTTCTTTAATTAAACTTGGCCTTTTCGTTTCAGTCAAACCCAGAGCATATTTCAAGTAATGCATCTCCGTCTGTAACTCCACAAAGCCACAAAGACTATGTGGGTGTTAAGCATGAGAGTTTTATATAGCAGGAGAGTTTTGCATAGAGTCGCGCACAGCCTAAGCGGCTTTCGGTGCGCATTCGGTAGCCAACAGACTTCATCTCACGCAACGACACAGCAGAGTCAGGAGAGCAGTCGAGGTAGTGAGTAGCATGGAAGTAGCTCCTTGGGACTCAGGAAACAAGAGAAGAAAGAGAGAGAGGAGAGCGATCGGTGCTGTCGCGGACGTCGGGCAGATCAGGCAGCACCATGCGGCACGTGGGGTGCGTCTGCCGGAGCAGTAGCGCACGAAGCGAGCGGCAGACGAGTCGCAAGAAGCATAAGCCACGTGCGTAAGTGTGCGCGGCATGGTGCACTGCAGCTCGGCATCGCTCGAGCGTGCCATGGCGAGCGGCATCGCTGGAGCGATGCCTGCTGAGAGCGCCACGGGCGAGAGCGCGCCATGGCGGCATTCGTTCGTTCGCTCGTGCCAGCTACCTGTCACGTCTATGTGCTTACGAACCCAGTCGGCCACCATTTTCCGGTCGGCTTGCTTGCCGAGCGGAAATTTTCGCAGCAGCTCGTTCACCAGGCTGGGCCACTCGCGATTGGCTACACTCGGGTCCCTCAGCTCGTTCACGAAAGCAACCTCTGCCATGTCTTGCTGCTTTAGGTTCCGCTTCTCCAGCTCGAGGTACAGATGCAGTCGCCTGCTGCTGATCGGCGGCAGAGGCTGCTGTGGCTGTGTCGTCGCCACGACACTTCCGGGTAGAAGCTCCTCCAGCAGGTCGCGGCGACCGAGCAGCGACAGCAGCAGTGCGAGGAAGTCCAGAGTGAGCAGGCTTGTGTTGCGCACGTTCGAGAACAAATCTACGGCGCTTTCGGCTCGTTCTAACTGGTCGGCATGGAGAGCATCAGCCAGGAGGAACTTGATGCGGCTGACGTCACCCGACGTCAGGTCACGGCTGACCCTGACGTAAGAAGCTGGAATGAGGAGCAAATGGAAAGAAGAATGAAGAATGAGCTAAGAACTAATCGTGCGGAGGCTGAGGTGAGACTCGGCACCCAGCTTGAGCGAGAGAGAGAGAGCCTAGAGAGAGAGAGAGAGAGAGGGAGAGAGAGAGAGAGAGAGAGAGAGAGAGAGAGAGAGAGAGAGAGAGAGAGAGAGAGAGAGAGTGAGAGCCTAGAGCCGACACGTGAACATCATTCATCGGCTTCGGCTTCTGCATCGGCTTCGGCCCATTAGACTGGCTGCAACCGTTTGTTTGACACTTGTTTGCCGGACATTCGTCATATCACTCAGCACCATTTGTTTAGCATGCATCTGGCGACTCAGACAAAGTCTGTGCACACGACATAATTCCTTTGGGATGATTTGATTTTTAAATCATGCTATCCGGCAAAACTCGCACGTCGTCCATTGCTCAAAGCTTCAGCAGACGACATGCCCTGGAGCTCGCTCACCTTTAAGGGTGCATGGTTCAAGCTTCTGCTGCTGTTCTCCCAAGGCTCCGGTCAGCCGGGTCATGGTGTAGAGTGTCAGCAATTTTCAACTGGCCTTTTCAGAAGCAACCAAAAAATACAGACGACAGCTGCAACATCAAAGCCACGACAGTCCGTTGGTGATGAAGCAGGGACTACTACTACACAGCAGCAGCAGTGGCAGCATGCAAGGCTGGCAACTTGAAACAACAACTAAGCAGCCCTTCCGCCACTGCTGGGTAGCAGCGCCGCCTCGGCCACTGCTGCTGCCGCTTGATGTCTTCTATTAGAGTGCCTGTGTGTGCAAAAAGCACACTAACCGGCTGCCCCACGGATAGGGGCAGTGTGTGAGCTTCGTCATATAATAATAATAATAATAAGGCTCTTTTTGTATAACGGCAGAAGAGCCTTTGAGGGCCGTGACGGCACACTAGGTAAGGTGGTTGCTTTCACGGCCTCGGTCCCGAGGTCGTGGGTTCGATTTCTGTGGTGGGCGATCCTTTATCGCCACTGCAAGCGGTGGCGATAGCCATAAAGGCTCTTCTGTCGCTATACAAAAAGAGGCTGTTTAATCAGCTAGGATTTATTTATTTTATTTACCACTGCTTGCAGCGGCAATACAGGATCGCCCAACGCAGGATTCGAACCCACGACCTCGGTTTCCGAGGTCGTGAAGAGCAACCGCATTCCGTAGCAAAAACGATTTTACTCCAGCTCCCAGCGACCCGCGAAGCCGGCTCCACCAACGAGCGGCTAACCACACGATAGCTGTGCCCCAAAAAAAAGATAAGGTGATCAGTCGCTCTCAACCCCCTGCGTCCTTCCCGGACGCCGCTAGTTAAACTTGCTATGCAGCCCCCAAGAGGTCGCGGCTGGCTCCGGCGTACAGCAAACAGTGTCTTCAAAACTCACCTGTTTTTCTTCGGAGCCAGTCCGGTCGCTCGGTACTCTCTCTTGAATACCCGCGACGTTCAGCTGGCCACAGGTTGCCACGGATCTTATCAACGCAGCAGACAGCGCGGACCAGCGTCACAGGTCAGAAGCACTGAGAATCCTTAGCGTCCGTAGCTCTCCTACGCCACGCTCGCGGATATCTGCTGCTGCTCCTGCTGCTGGGACTACGAGTCTTCGGGAGGCGACTGACAGCGGCGGATCCTGTTTTGTCGGGAATTCCCCCGCTGCCCTCCGCTGAAGAGGAACAGGAGTCATAGGTTCAAGGCTATTTCCTAGGGACTACATCCTGCGTTGCCTGTGTGCGAGTCCTCCGCCCACCTCTCGTCCGCCATGAATCAACCCTCCTCCCCCTCACCCCGAAATGCACAAATCGTGCTCCTCAGCCCGTCGCTCTCCTTGTGACGTCACTTTGCGAAGTTAGCCGTGGGTAATCGTAACGGCAGCGCGCTAGATCGGCCGGATTTGGACTGCCGATATATGTATTATTCGCTGTTCCTGAATTATACCGACTAGAAACCGATTGTGGAGTATCCGTGATGAGGCGGTATAGAGAAGCCGTACGACTTGAAAAGGGGAAACGGGCAGTTGCCCCAACGGATGGTTGACGGACAGTTGCCCCAACGGAGGGTTGACCCACCATAAAGCCGGAAGTGAGCAAATTTCCGGCTCTGACAAGCTTTCGTCGCGGCGGTGAGTTTCCCTTACTATAGAGTGCATTAAAAAGAGTTCCTTAAAGCATGAACCAGTAAGCTTTTATTTGCCGTAATTAAGAACACGGGTACCACCGATTGCCCGACAACAAATGCAAATACCTGCGTCGTACAACTTTATTGAAAAAAATTGCACTGGGGCAGCTCTCAGGCTAGCCGCGATACTAGCCCTTGCCTTAGTGTGTCTGACTAGGGCACCTAGAGCAACCCGTAGCGGGCGGACTAGCCAAGAAGAATTGGGTTGGGGGACACATTAGTTAAACCGGGAGCGGAGCGAGGCGTCAGCTTGACAGCGAGATCCGCTCAGGTTAGAATGAAGCTTGGTCAGACAAAGAGCGGTCAGGATGCGGACCGACTACTGTGCTCCATTAGACAAAGAGCGAAAGAATGGCAAGCTGGCGGAGGAGCCATCTAATAAATTACAGGCGGAGGAAGGGAATAGGCTGAGGACGTACACCGAGAGCTAGGGTCCGACAAAAATAGCAGCTACGCTCAAGGTCAAGAGGGCAGAGAGAGAGAGAGAGAGAGAGAGAGAGAGAGAGAGAGAGAGAGAGAGAAAGAGAGAGAGTATATTCGATGCGACTGACAGAACTCAGGGCTGCAGCTTCGGTAGTCGATCCGAGACTACACCTCGAGAGCACGAGAGACGAACCTACGGCGACGAACAGCTAAGTGCAAATTAGACCGCGCGGTCGTGTTCTGCCAGCTACTCAGCTAGGTGCTCATAACTTGAGGTGCTGTAGCGGTCCGCCTTCGGGGTCAGGACCATCGCTAGCGACGTAGGCGTGCGGTAGCTTATTGTAGTCGGGCTTCGGGAGTTCTCGCGAAGTTAACTCCGTCGGTTCGGTTCGCGCCGCGTAAAGCGCTTGCGCCGGCGCGTAACCACTAATACTAATAGGCCCACAATAAACTGTTGCTTTCGGCACCCAGTTGTGGCCGCTTGTGTTTTAACCGCGCTGCAGCGCTGCACTACACCGTCCACCGGTAGAGAGCCGGTGAACGAGCTTCTGCTCAGTAAGAAAATTGTAGCACAGCGCCGACCTGACTCAGTTTTAGAGCGCGTAAGAACTGCTCAGCAGCAAACACCTCTGTCCTAGAGCCTCGAGCAAGAGGACGCAGCCGTCGTAGTAGGACCGTGAAGCGATTGATATTGGCTGGCCTGTCAACCCTCTAGTCCCGGCTAGCAATTCGACGATAGGGCAACGCTTGCCCAGGGTCGCTGTCGCCGCCAGAAGTCCTAGAGTTGCTGGACGGTTTCCGTGAGAACAAAAAAAAGTGGCTGAAGAGCACCTGCGCTCTCGAGCTGTGACCATGAGAACGCAGAGGTCGCTGAGATGATTGATATTGGCTGGCTTGTCAACCCCATTGTCGTCCGGCTAGTTACGTAATGGTAGAGCGACGCCCGCTAAGAGTTCTTTCTTCGTCTTCGGCTCCGTCTCGACGCCGACGCTGCTATTTGCCGTACACGTTTCTCTGAAAGCGAGGGAGTACGGCCGGCGGTTCGCCGGCGACTGACGAGACAGCGCCAGGAAGATTTGGTGGACGCCACCGAATAATAATAATAAAGCACTTGATAAAGCACCCTCAGAGAATTCAATCTCTTCCTAGGCGCTTTACATTTGCTGCAAAGGGAAACGCGATTGAATCGTGAGTAACGTCAGGCTTGATAAACAACATGAACAACGTGGTTAGGGTGACATGCACAGGGTCAGCATGCAAATGTGGTTAGTGGCAGCATGATCAGTGTCAGCACGCATAAGCACATGAAGGACGAATCACAGGGACCCACTAAATGCTGTCCTAAAAAGGTGTGTTTTTAAGTTTTTTTTTTTTAAAGTGGTCAAGTCAGGGGATGTTCTGGCGCAAGTCGGGATGGAGTTAAATGCTTTGGGAGCACACGAACTAAGTGCCTGGTCGTACGCTTGTTCCGGTGGGACGGGGGCAGGTGACGGTGTGACGTTGGAAGCCAACTGACCCCAACTAACACGTTTGTTCGCGCTTGCTGCGTCGTTTTGCGCCCCTATAGTGCGCTTTTGTTTAGGACCCTCCCTGTAGACTTGTTTGGTTCCCCTGTTGTTTTTGGCGCATGCGTTATTATAAAGAGGTTCAAGCTGACTGCTGCTCGTCTTACCCTCGCTCAGCGGCATGGCGAGCGGCAGCGTGGCCGGAGCATGGCGGGGCTTGGCGGGAAATGGCCTCTGACCCCTGGAACTCGGCTACAGCGATAAACCGTCGCACAACTGTAACCGAGCAGAAAAGCTCGTCCCGGCTCTCTACCGGTGGCCTGTGCGATGCGGCGCTGCAGTGCGGTTAAAACACGAGCGGCCACAACAGGGCGCCGAAAGCGACAGTTTATTGCGGGCCTGTTAGTAACAGTGGCTACGCGCCGGCGCAAGCGCTAAACGCGGCGCGCACCGGACCGACGGAGTTAACTGCGCGAGAACTCCCGAAGCCCGCGTATAAAAACTATCCTAAGCGCGCGTCGCTGGCGATGGTCCCAACCCCGAAGGCGGGCCGCTACAGCACCCCAAGATACGAGCGGCTAGCTGAGTAGCCGGCAGAACACAACTGCCCAGTCTAAGTTGCACTTAGCTGTTCGTCGCCGTAGGTTCGTCTCTCGTGCTCTCGAGGCGTAGTCTCGGATCGACTACCGAAGCTGCAGCCCCGAGCTCTGTCAATCGTCCCATTATATTATCTCTCCTCTAAACTCCTGACCTCGCGCGTAGCTGCTATTTCTACTTCAGCACATTAGTCGATGAACATCGTGGCCGCATCGTCTGCACCAGGCTTCATTCTAACTTTAGCGGGTGGACCAAGAGCCGGGCCTGTACTAGGTGTCCCAGTCGAACCCGCTAAGTCAAGCACATTAGTCGCCCAATCTCCTAACCGCATCGCCTGCATTAAAGCTCCATTCTAACCATAGCTAGGTGGATCAGGAGCTGGGTCTGAACTAGGCGCCCTAGTCGACCCCACTAAGGCAAGGGCTCCCATCGCGGCTAAGCTGAGAGCTTCCCCAGTGCACAATCTCATCATCACGAATAATCGCATAATCTCACAATCGCGAATAATAGTTAATATTAACCGTCATAATTTGGCAGGTTTAGCTCGCGTAGCCGTTAGCTCGCCGAGGCCGTCAAAATGTGTTGATTTTACGCTGACAATCTAGGCGTGATCACAGAAATAAATAATCATCATTCACATGTGCTAAATGAAACTCAAATTTGGGCGGAAATTAAGATGAGCTATTTTTACGAACCGAAACTGCGTGCTGAGACGGTGCCTTTCGTTCAACCTTAACCTTTTCATACGTACGTACTCAGATTAGGTTCGGTTGGCTGGGTTACGGCTGTAATGAGAGAAGGGTTACAGGCTAGGCCGGTGTCTGATCTATGGGCATGGCTGGATGTGCAGTGACGAGAAGTCACCGGGGCTCCAGGGTAACGGAAGTTGGCCGGCTAAGTCGTGGTCTGTTGGAGGCTCCCGGTCTCGCCGAGTTATGCACCTGGATGGGTGCAGGCGTACTCCGGCGATACGGCCACGCGCGCAAGGCAATGAGTGCCCAATACCCGAGACGAGCTGGCTACCACGCTCGTTGTTGTGACATATATTCCCCGTTCCACGTGTTCGTGGCCCCCCCCCCCGTGAGTTGGCGTCTTTCGGTGAAGCTCTCGACTGCGGTAGACTCGACTCCGACTAGCCAAGCAGTTACTCAGCTAGCCGGATCTTTTGCGGCGTATGCTCTGACTGTTGAAACGGAGTCGGTACAACGGTGGGACTGCGGAAGCCGACTGACCAGCTAACGCGTTGTTCGCGCTTGCTTCGTCGTCTTGAACCCCTATAGTTTACCTTGTGTAGGATCCCCTGTAGACTTGTTTAGTTCCCCTGTTGTGATTGGCGCATGCCATATTATAAAGAGGTCTACTCTGGCGGCCGCTCGTCTTACCGTAGCTCAGCGGCACGGCGAGCGGGGACGTGACCTGAGCATGGCTGGGCTTGGTGGGAAATGGCCTCTGACCCCTGGAACTCGGCTACAGACGGCTCCGTCTTCCGGGCTGGGAGCCTATGCCTGTATGGATCGAAATGAGCTGTCGAAACGAGCCGTCGCATGGCTTTGTTTTCCCCGTCGAAAGACCAATACGATGCGTTGCGTAAAGCGTCTAGAAAGAGAGATCAAGTTCTCTGAGGGCGCATTATCAAGTGCATTATCCTTACTATTATGTTAATGGCAGCCTTCAGCGAAATGCATTCGTTCTGCTGGCTTCTACTTTGCGGTAGTCGGACGGTCGGTTTAGCAGTGCCTGCTTTGTTTGTCCTGCGAAGCTCTCTTTTATCCTTCGGCTTGTGCTTGCTTTCTTGCCAATGTGGCACCATCACTAGCCTCATTTTTCCACTCACACTGCCTAACCCGCCTCAGTACCGTTTTGCAGGGGTTGCTCACAGCTCTCTGCTGCCCAATAATCCTAAGGCTGAGATTCTACCAACTGCCATCGTTAGGCGGACTGAGGTACAGACGTTGGCAGTTCATCTTCTGTTTGGCAGACTCTTGTGCTGGTGTGTGTTTATGTGTGTGTATGTCGGTACACATTTTCATAAACAGCCGTGCACTTACAAAAAGCAAGCATACACAAGCCGTGGATATTGTGCATGCTCGTTTTGCAGGTCTATACTTTTCTTAGTCTGCTTTTGTGCAAGAATGAGCAGGCATTGCAGTTTGAGCAATGTCTCATGAACGATCTCATTTGCCTGCCTGACATTACGCTTCGCAGAATTTTGTCTGCTTTAGTATATGGTGTCATGCTTTACCTAACAGTTAGAAGCAATACATCTAACACTAACCATTTGATCATGCTTTCTTTGCAGCAAATCTAAAGTGCCTAGAAAGAGATTGGACTCTCTGAGGGTGCTCTAACAAATTGTATTATTATTATAATTATTACAATTAGCGAACATGAATTTATCCTGGGATCATCTGTCGATAAGCCTAGGGCATTGGTTTGTATCACACCACCACATGTCATGTACATATACGGTTATAGACAAGGGCTCTGATGTTACCTCCGGAAACCTACAACAGCCTCGTAACTTGCTGTAGACCGTGACCTCACCAATTAGTTTGCCATGCCATAGTTACAAGATTGAATTCTTGGCATGTAACAGGTTGCAGAGGTGAGAAGGTTACTCGTGTCCTTCCTGTCCAAGCAGCAGCATCATATGTAATGTAATGTAATGTAATGTATCTCCGTCAGTAACTCCACAAAGTCATAAAGACCATGTGGGCGTTACGCAGGAGAGTTTTGTATAGCGCACTCACAGCCTAAGCGGCTTTCGGTACGCATTCTGTAGCCAACAGACTTCGTCTCACGCAACAAAGAGAAAGTGGGAAGCATAGCAGAGTTAGGAGAGCAGTTGAGGTAGTGAGTAGCATGGAAGTAGCAGCTCAGGACCGCTCAAAAAGATGTGCCATAGTCGGCATCAGGAGAGTAGATGTCGTTGCGTAAGAATTGTGGAAGCGAGTTCCACAGTCTAGGACCTGCAGAGCTCAAGCTTCTGTCGCCAACTGTCTTTAAGCTGAGGAATGGGACAGCTAATTTATTGTCCACACAGGACCTGAGGGCGCGAACAGGCTGAAACTGATGCAGCAGTTCAGCTAGGAACGAAGGAGCCGAGCCGTGGCGGGCCTTGTGGGTCAGCGTAAGAACTTTGCTCTGTATCCTTTGCTCAACCGGCAACCATCCTAGCTCTTTCAGCAAAGGTGACACGTGCTCAAACCGCTGGGACTTGAAGACCAGCCTTGCAGCCATATTCGTTGTCCGCTGTAGTGGCATAATAGCTTTCTTTGGTAGCCCAGCCAAAAGGGAATTACAATAATCAAGCCGAGACAGAACTAAAGAGCTAGTTAATTTTTTTACAAGCCGCTGTGGGAGACAGCTTCTAATCTTGGATAGGGATCGGATGTGATGGCTAGCTGTAGAGGCAGTCTTCTGAATGAAGCTTTTGAAATTGAGGCAGCTGTCGAACACGACACCTAGATTACGAACGAGCACGTGGTGAAGGTCGCACAATAGCATCACCTATTAGAACAGCAAAGCCTTTTAATCCAGCCACACGCTTAGGGTGTCCTATGAGAAGCAGTTCGGTTTTATCGTCATTTAATTTCAGGAAGTTTTCCGACATCCAGGATCGAATATCGGCAAGGCAAGCATTCAGTTTCTCAGTTGCTGCAGCAGACTCCGACGGTTTAAAAGACAAATACAACTGAGTATCGTCAGCATAGAAGTGATATCCTATTCCATGGGCCTTAATCACTTTTCCAAGAGGTTGCGTATAAATGGAGAACAGCAAGGGACCAAGTACAGACCCTTGAGGGACTCCACAAGTGACCCTTTCCATGTCTGAGACCTGGTCCCCACACGACACGGATTGAACACGATCAGACAAGTAGGATTTAAACCACGCCAGTGCTTCGTCTGCCAGACCAATCGCTGTTCTCAATCGTTCAAGCAGAACTTCGTGGTCAATGGTGTCGAAGGCAGCAGGCAGATCTAGCAGGGCTAAGGTAGTGACATTCCCGTCGTCGTTGCCACGTAGAATGTCATTGTTAACACGGAGGAGAGCAGTTTCAGTAGAGTGCTGCCTCTTGAAACCTGATTGAAATGTTTCTGACATTCCATTATTTTCAATATGTTTAACTAGCTGCTTAGCAACAATTTTTTCAAGAATCTTTGATAAGAACGGAAGAAGAGAAACTGGACGATAGTTTGCTAGGACCTCTGTGTCTAATCCAGGCTTTTTAAGAATAGGTCTAAATATTGCCGATTTTAAGGACTTGGGGACGACCCCTTTTCCCAAGGAAGCATTAAAAATCTTGGTTATGACAGGGCTAAGTTGGTCAGCAAGTGAAGACCACAGAGATGAAGGTATAGGGTCTTCAGGAGACGAGCTCTTTTTGCTAGACCTTCTTAAGGCAGCCACATCACTGGCAGAAACTTCGGAGAACCTTTTAAGAAAGGTCACAGGTTGAGGAACGGCGATTGCTTTGGTCGGAGGGGGCTTAATGGAGGCACGAATGTGCACAATTTTTTCAGTAAAGTAGGCTGAAAACTTTTCGGCTGAGCCCTTAATATCTGGGGAGTCAGACCTGGCAGCATTGGCGTAAAATAAAATAATAATTCTAGCATCGGTATTTTAGCTTGCGATGTGCAGACAATTATTCAGCGATCAGTAGGGTTTTGCCAAGCCAGCTCATTTGGTCGATGTGCGACATCTTCTCTAGGTCAGTTTTAGTGAAGTATAATGATAACAATATTATTAAATTTGCTATAGCCTCATCGGAGAACTCAATATCTTTCTAGGCACGTTTCATTTGCTGCCAAGGAAGCACAATCGAATGGTTAGTGGTAGCATGCTCAATGACAACAAGCATAACATGGAAAAGAGATGACATATACACTGTTAACATGCGAATATGGTTAGTGGCAACATGCACAGTGTGAACACTCATAAGTTCACTAAGAACGAATCCCATAGAAGCACTGAATGCTGTGATAAATAGATGTGTTTCAGTTTCTTTTTAAATGTGGTAAAGTCAGCAGATGTCGTGACAAGTCGGAAGTGAGCTCCAGGCTTTGGGAGCATAAGAACTAAAGGCAGGGTCTCCTAAGAATATGAGGTTTGTGCAAGGTATCTGTAAGCGATTAAATTCCGAAAAGCACGTGCTACGAAGCCTAGCCTGGTGGTGGAGTAGATATGATGGGTAGGCTCTCTGTCTCTTGCTCTCTGTCTGTCTGTCTGTCTCTCTCTCTATCTATCTCTCCCTGTAGTTATTCCACATCGAGCACCACCTCACGCCAATCAAGCTCGTTATATCAGTAGATTGTATATGCTGGTGTCTTGTGCTGGAGTGTTCCAGGTTGTGCATTCCCAGAGTTTGTTGCATGTGCTCGAGCATGTTAGGGTCTACAGCAGCCTTTAAATACAGATATGATTAGGGTGGACCGATGGAGGCTGTTCGGATGTTCAGCCATCGGCGGTCGCTTTCCCACAGGCGCGCACACGTTTGCTACTCGACCGACACACGAGCCCTCGATCATCCGACGAGAATGCATTCCATCAGCCAGTGGCTCGACATATCGGACAGCGACACGAGCTTGGTTGCACTGGATGGATGGGCAACCTAGGGGCTCCAACACGATGGTGCACAAGCTCATCGGAGAGCGGCCGGCTGCTTGAAGAATGAGCTGAGTCACTAAGTGGCTGTGACGGCCCTTTAATTTGCACAGTCCTTTAATCAGCACAGGCAGCTCACGACGGCACAGGCGTCCGTGCCACGACCAACGGCCTGCTGGAAAACTGCCAATGGCAGCACATTATCGATACAAAAAATGGAATAAAGCTCGCTCGAAAAAGGATTTGCTAGCTCGGCTGGCAATGTACCGGATGTATCTACGTGAGGCCGCCACTGCTGACCTCAGGCCCACGGCGGCTCTGTAGCAGTGAACCTCGCTTGCACAGCGTCCAGTCGCACGTTCACACGGTTACACGTTCGCACAACAGGCTAATCGTGGCCACCACGGACCTTTACCGGTGCTAGTTCCCCGATGCGCACCTGCTGGCCTCTTAATCCCCCAAGGCAGGTCGAGTCAACAGCACGATGGCACACAGCCGTCTGGGGGCCCAGATAAGCAAGACTCGCGCTCAGCGACTGCAGCCAGGGCATCTTGCTAAAATCTGGTGATGGGCGAGGCATCACTTTTCGGCAGCACCGCCGTTCCCGGCAACGCCGACCTTTGGGAAGTATGCAGAAGCAAGACCGGCACTGCTGGGGCCGTGCTGCTGCTGAAACAGCGCACCGGCAGATGGCGGCGGCTGCGAGCGGGCTGCAGCCGCCGTATGGGGAAGCTGCTGGTGTAGGCGAACGCCGACGGCTGTTGCAGCAGCAGGCTTCGCGAGCATCGGCACGGTAGCCGGTGGCACCGGATACGAGGCGTTGGTGCTGATGGCTCGCAGCGGCTGGGCCGCTTCGTTCCTTTGCAGGTACTTAGAGTCCAGAGGCGTATCGCTACTGCAACCAAAGAAACGGCAGCACCAAATGCAGGATGGCAGCACCAAACATCGATAGGCAGAAACAAATGCAAGATGGCAGCGAGGCAGCCTCGTTCATGCCGAGCAAGCGAGAGACTTGCCCCAGAGAGCTGCTGGCTTGCAAAAAGCAGCTGCTGCTGCACAGAGGAAGCGTTACGAGAGCGATTGCCACATCATGAAGGCCATGACTCCTTTTGCAATCCCACCAGCCTGACAGGCACTTGCAACGACACATAGTACAGGGAGAGATTAGAATAGACAGACAAAACGGCAAATAAAAAGATGGCAAAACAGTTAGGCAGTGAGATTCGTGAGAGAAAGAGAGTCGGAAAGTGTGTTAGATAGATGGTCAGAGAGTCTGAGGTAGAGACGGTCTGAGGCAGTCATAGATATAGAGGCAGAGATGGAGAGAGAGAGAGAGAGAGAGAGAGAGAGAGAGAGAGAGAGAGAGAGAGAGAGAGAGAGAGAGAGAGAGAGAGAGAGAATGTGTACAGGAATGGATCCTGGATTTCGATCTAACATGATTCATGACCTAGTCGTGAGTTAGAGTCATGGCTGAAGGCTCTCGTTATTGCCACACTTGAAATGTATGTAACAATCATAAACCCCACGTTTTATAACACCTTGAAAAAGATTGCACTTCGCGTATTTTGGACGTAGTGACGTGAGCGGCAATATGAAAACTACAGCCCCCCCCCCCGACAATTCCTATTTCCTAACATCGAGCTATGGCCAAACGGCATGCGTAGTAGTGCCTTTAGGTAGTGCTCATTGTGGGGGTTGCACTCAATGGGAGCTGTGATAGCACACCAGGTAAGGCGGTTGCTTTCACGACCTCGGTCCCGAGGTCGTGGGTTCGATTCCTGCGGTGGGCGATCCTTTATCGCCACTGCAAGCAGTGGTGATAGCCGTAAAGGCTCTTCTGTCGCTATACAAAAAGAGGCTGTTTAATCAGCTAGGATATTTTTTTAAAGACGTTAAAATTGCTAAATAATTGCGAATCGATGGGAGTAAATGACGTACAACCTATAGATGATGGCTACGACCAGTGCCATGGATATCGAAGAGACCCGGCCAACCACGTGTCACTACATCCGCAAGGACAGGCTGATAACGAGCCCAGCTTTGAGCCATCGTGCCAACCTTTTGGGGGTTCATGCTCAAAGCCTTCAGGCTGTTACCGTGAAGCTGGTTGCAAGAATGCAATTAAGCAATGCCTATATAATCAAGGCACTGTATTTCTGCTGGGATTTCATAAAAAGAAGCCGTTTCTGTCCCACTAAGCTGCTCGGTCGTTGGCAATGGGCTATTGCTCAAGCACACTGGACCCAGAAAGACTGGAACACAATCCGAATGGGGTGCTGAGGGAAAATTTAACGTATCGGTAACTGCAACCATATGCAGCATGTAACTGCTCAAATACACGCTTCAATATGACTCTTGTCTGACTGTATGGCTAGTCTGACGACTAAACGACGATGTAAACGACGATGTCTGGCACTGGTTTGGGAATAAGCAAGACAGTGGTAGTGCAGTGTAGAGCAAGAAACCAGCTAACCACGTTTACTGATGAGAACAAGAGCTGTGGTGAAGTATAAAACTGCTTTAGTAGTCTTGACAAATATGTGACACCAAAACCACGGATGCGGTAACAAGTGTTCACTGAAATAATGAGAAGGTAATTTATTTTGGCGCATGCATTTGGCAAAGAGAGAGTTAAAACCTAGAAAATAAATAAAAGAATTAGATAATGCTTTAAAGAAAAACGCTGTTCGATGGGTCCATCCACTTCGTCGCATCAATATCTGGCATCTCTTTGACCCATGTCTATGTCTACAGCTGTGCATGCTAAATTAGAGTGTGTCGAACTCTCGGCAATTTCTGAAAAAATGCCCAACACGGTTACAGTGATACATTTCTAGAGAAGAGGATACTTGATGCATCCATAGAATCTTCGTACTGCACCGAGCATATTAGAAAATTATAACCATCGAGAATGGTGACCATATCAAAAGCCAGAAACTGTCCCAGATACTGTAACAACAATCACTGCACACATGTTTGCACCTAGGAAGAAAACCAAGGAGATTGCACGCACGATTTGCTACAAATACTAGTACGTCGTGCAAATTCTGTGCTTTGGTGAAATTCCGTTGGGCTGTGGTTCGTGAAAAACTGAAATATCTGACTTGAATCTTGAACTTTAAGGTGCGTGGATTTTTGAGCAAGCAGCAATTCGTGCAATTGCCTTTATTCAGGACTTTCGGACAGTACCCTTACTCGTATGCAACCGGTGTAAATTTCAGTTGCTTGTCTAGCAGTCATTAATGGCATAGCTTCAGCATCACACCACGTATGTCTGAACTTGACTAATTCTCTATCAAGCATCAAACCAACTTCAAGACCCTCTCTCAAGGTCGCCTCACTTGCTTGCACCAACCTGCCTACCTATCGACCTCCTTTCTCCTTCAGTGTGATCTTGCATCACTTGCCTTCGGTTTCCAGCCTCGTCTCTACTCGCATTAAATCGAAATCTGTCGGTGATTGGGCCTTAGCCGTGATGGCATACTAGGTAACGCAGACGCTTTTCACGATCTCGGTTCCGAGGTCGTGGGTTCGAATCCCGGGGTGGGCGATCCTTTATCTACGTTGCATGTGACAGTGATAGCCGCAAAGGCTCTTCTGTCGCTATAAAATAGAGGCTGTTAAATTCAGCTAGTATTTTTTCAGTTCATGAGCGCCAAAAGTCTAGAGCACACTGCCACCGCCTCTACCCCAGCATTGACTTAGCATTAGCATTAGAGCCTCAGCTAAAGATGGATCTGTTCTGCCCAGCTTTGCCTGAAATCCAGAAAACCGGTCTTTTCCCTGTGTGCTTTAGGTGCTTTACGTGTACACGAATCAGTACACGCTAAAACCATAAGCCGTACTTACAGGCGACTGAGTGTCTTCATCTTGTGCTGCATGCTTGTCCAAGTATGTCACCCACGTGCACTTTTAAATGCTTTACGGAGTATAATACTCTGCCCGTCATTATATTTTGGTTACAGCTTTTCTTGCACTAAGTTTCAAAGACCTGAATTGAGATTATATTCTCTTAGGGTGCTATGTAAAAGACACTACTATAATTGCCAGTACTATCTTTCAGTCTAAGCAATCTACGAGCCCTCTAGAACCAGTGCCTACAGGTCTTCCTCAGTGATGTCGTAGATTTTGCAAAGCCTACCCGTACTAGCATAACAAGTACGTCGATAACCTAAGGCTGTACTTCTGTATCATTTAAAGTGACTGCCCTGTTGAATTAAATCTTTTTGGGGCAACACTGGGCTAAGAAAAATAAATACAATTTCATCCGGTCTCCCGTCTGTCCTTAATATCAAAGACATTAACGATTATTGTAAGACCGGCTAAAGTATTAACTTAACATATAATCACTACTATCATATGTTGCAACCAAGTTCCACTCAGGATTTAAAAGAAATCATTTCACTGAGTCAGCATAAGGACCTACTTAACAATGCTGACTTATGTGTGATCACTCAGCTAGTTCCACTGTATCTCTCGAAAGTGCTCGATAATATTGATCCCACATTAATCTTGACTGTGTATCATTTAGCTTGGGCTTCATGACCAACGACCATCCACCGAGCCTTTGAAGCAGGGGGGGGGGGGCAGAGAGGCTCACTCGCCAAGAACTCACTCTCGAGTGACATCATGTCATTACCGGACTCAACGGAATTTAAACAGAAGCTTAAAACGCACCTTTTCCTCACAGCATTTGCTTGCTGCGCCCTAGTTAGTTGTCCTTAGCATACCTACACGTACTGACACCATGCATCTTATCATTAACTGCAGCGACACGCTTCCTTTGCAACATAAGTAACTAGAAAAAGACTTGACCGCAAGGGGGCTATACAAACACATTCTTATTATTATGATTATTACTATTATTTTTTATTAGTTATTTGCTAGGACTGCTAAGCAAAAACGCTCGATAAAAAAATTAAAAAAAAGATCAGGTCCAAATAATTTGCTTGGCATATCAGGACTATTCTAGGTCTTACCAATCCATCCCACCTAAGGCCAGCTCAACCTTGTACAAAAACATTGTGATATTAAGATGCACAATGTGGTCATCTAGCAAAAAGGCCTTTTGGAACTGAATACCGAGATACCGTACAGGTGCAGCCTGGGCACATCTTTTTGAGAGTTTTTGAGGCACTCCAGTTTCAGAGTGAAATGCTAGGTTTGCTCATAAATGCCAAGTTGTTCTTGAGAGCACATTCAAGTCTGCCTACTTGCAGCTATGTACAATTGCAAATAGTATAGCAGCAAAGGTAGTCCGTTTATTTATGATAGGCCATACAGACTTGTGCAACTCTCTCTCTCTCTCTCTCTCTCTCTCTCTCTCTCTGTCGCTCTTTTTTTATGCAAGTCTTGCTGCCTGTGCAATAACATGTTTGACAATGATGCTAAATTGGCAGCTGGGCTTGACTGTCGTGAACGTCGAACAGCCACATCCACATGCCATTTCTCTTCTGCTGACACGCACAAGCTCTTTTTCAAGCCGTTGATCTATTACTCACTTGCAGGTCCCATCAATTGCTTGCTACCCCATACTATCTACAATAATTTACCTTTAAGCTACCCTTTGTATCACGTAATCCTCTGACTGTGGTAGTTTATCTATGCTCTAACCAACCTGAAACCGTTTGGAAGCCGTGTCTTCAGTGGCAAGCATCCCCAAGCCTGGAAATCGACTGCAATTGATTAAATGCCCTAGCTTGATATTTGTAAAGATGGTAAATAGCCACCGGTTCCTTAAAGCCTTGTCTGCGGCAGCATGGTGTCCGTATTTTCTTTATACATGCTGAAATTGTCCAAGGTACTACCACTAAGGCATGCTTCCTTCAAATGTTGAGTTCCTAAAAAGAAATGTACCTGTCCCAGGCACTTTACAGACGCATTATTATTTCGATCCAGCTGTTTTAGTATGCTATTGTTCTGGTCCAATTTATGCATGATCAGGACAACAAACCAAAGTTCTGCTATGGTTTCTCAAAAAGCCTCCTTATTTTCATGAACATGTTGGGCTGAGCCAGTACCCAGACCTTCACCCGATTGAACATCTGTGAGACAAAGTTCAGCAGCGTCTGAGAACTCTAGACAGTAACATCACATCAATGGCCGAAATTACGGGAGAAATCGCACGTGGTTTGGCACTCAGAAACTCGACGAGTCCATGCCAGCCCGGATAGCAGAAGTAATCACTAATCCGGCATGGGCCACATCCTAATATTATTAGTGCTTCTACCATCGGTGCTGTGATAGTCATGCTGAATAAATAGTGTTGGGTTTTTGTGTTATCTATGGCATCAATTTCAGTTGCTTAAACCCTCCGGGTAGATTTTTAACCTGCTTGCAGTAATAGTCGACCAGGTGGCCATAGTTGGGTAAATTCGGCAAAACTTATGGCGGCTAGCGTAGATCCATAAACACCCAGGAAGTCAAAAAATGTAGTACAGCCCAATGATATACAAGTCCCATCGATGTTTCAAAATCGACATCTCATCGAGAGCCTATATTCAAAAGAGTCATCCGGCCACTTATAGACTCCATAACGGGGTACGCAGAACAGCATAAACAAAAAAGATCTGTCAAACCACACGACCGGTATTTTATATACAAGCCTTTCGGGGGGGGGGTAGGATGGTGATGCAGCAAATTGAATACGGGATCAGCCCAACGTAATCCTGAAAATTTGACAATTTGCTGCAAGCCCCATCTTTCAGACTGACACTCGGAGAAAAATAATTTTTTAATTCAAAACCAGCAGCCTACTCCCTGCTACGATAAATGAGGCATTGCGACACGATCAGAGCAATTTCCAAGTGCATCTGCCGATGCCCTGCGGCAGCTGCAGCAGCAGGCGTAGCACACCGGCACCCCTTTCTCGACAGCTAGGCCCAATGGGAGCCGCTCAGTGACCGGCTCACTGGCTGGCAGAGCTGGTAAGCCGAGCCCCAGCTGCAGCAGCAGGCTGCAGATGCTATCCGGTAGAGAAGAAGGCTAGCCGAAATGATTTCCTGCTAGCCGCATCGTTCTCTCTAGACCAGACTGCGGCAACTCAGTATTGGCCGGGATGCCAGAAAAAAGCCCCCTAAAGCCTCGACGGTTGACGATGAATGTGGCCACTGCCTTGGTATTTAAATTCAAGCAACTCGGTCGGGTGCACTCTTTGCTATAAGAGTTGCATCGCTTCCGGTTGGCAGATACAAGGCGGGATTGCGGACTCTCGAGGGACGCCATTGCTTAGCTCCAACGAGGCTAGTTGAACAGCCGAACCGAAAATAGCCTCGCGGTGCCCCCCCCCCTCTGCTAAGGCGATACATTAGCTGCTCATTTCTTCCTGTAAAGACTTTCTACGACTGCAAGTTTTTGCCCTAGGAGCTTCTATTCACGGTCACTCACATACAAATTTCCGCACGGCGACTACGTCTGCTTTCCTGCTAACGACAGTGGCGCATCCTTTCCAGCAGTCCTGTGCTGCTACGTCTATGCTATTCACTTCCTCGCCTGTCTTCCCTAGTCAGCAGTGCTTCTCACTTTTCCCCACTGCACGAGATGAATTCTGTTGGCGAATGCATGCTCAGTGATGGCTGCCCAGGCTTTGGGTCACTGCAAAAAATCTCACTCAGCCTAACGGCAACTTACTGTAACGGCAACTTACTGTACTTACTTTGCAGAGTTACCGACAGAGGCACATACAAAAGTGCGTACACAACACATATGTACGTTGAGTGTGTCATAAGGTCATGCAAGTGTGGCACTAATAGATGGATACTATGAGGGGCAAGGTACCGAAGCAGGATGAACGCTGCCGAAGTTGGACAGATGGCACATGCGAGCTCAGGAATCCTGATATTATTGGCTGGCTAGAGCAAAGATTCAATAGGTTCAACTCTCCCTTCAAAGGTTCGGCCACTTAACAGTTCCAGTTTAGGTGGCGCATGTGAGACTAAGACAAACAGTTCGTGAGGGAGAGAGAGAGAGGAGAGAGAGAAAAAATGACAGAAAGAGAAGGAGAGGAGGCAGAGAGAAGTGATGAGAGAGAATGGGAGAAGAGAGAATGAGCCGCAGGAGAGGGTAAAAGAGAGCGAGACGCAAGAGAAGAGAGAGGAAGAGAGTGAGAAAGAGGACATAGAGAGATAGAGGAGTGAGTTGATGGAGGCTGTAGCTACAAACATCAAGATGACTGCATGGTTAGCAGAGGACCGAGAAGCACAAACGGTGCAAGCCACTCACTTTTCCTTGTCGTTTCCAAAGTACGCCGTTGGCGTACTCTTGGCCAGTGGCTGGGGCAGTCGAGTGGAGCCGGAGTAATGCTGTGTGCTGGCAGCGCCTGTGGCTGGGGTCAGACCGAGCCCACTGTCCTGCTGATGTTGGCCTCCTCCGCCGCCTCGGCTGCTGCTTCCGCCACTGATGCCAGCCACTGGCGACGAGCTGAGGTGATTGTGCTGCTGCTGCCTGCGATGCAGCTGTGACTCGTTGATCTGCTTGTTCAGCCAGTTGATGACTGCAAAGCGGCCACCAGAGCCGATTAATAAGGCAGCTTCGTGGCTTGTGCGCAAAAGACTCGCTGGCACGTCAGATGAAACTGTGCGGCACAGCTTGAATAAACTGCAGATCAGCATGCAACGTCAGACTATGTAAACCGCCGTTTTAGAAAAAATGCAGATGCCCATCCACACGAGTAGATGAGCATGCTCGCCGATGATTATGATGATGAGCCTGGTGATGATGAGCCAATGAAGAGCATGCAGCATCCACGAGCAACGTTGCACCCATCCATCCAAGGACCGTGATGCACTGTGTTGAAGATTGCACAACGGCCGACAGCTGAGCTAGGCAAACCACTAGATCTGAACTGGGAATGCTAGATCTGAACTAGGGAAAAGCTTTACTGAACATAGCAGAGGAAGCAACAGGAGCAAAGGTGACAGAAGCAGCAGTAGTGGAGGCAACAGTAGCAGCAGCATAAGCAGCAGCAGTAGAGGAAGCAGCAGCAGAGGATGCGGCAGCAGCAGCAAAAACGGCAGCTCGAAGAGGTACAAGCAAAGGTGGCAGCAGCAGTAACGGAGGCAACAGCAGCAGCAGAGTTAGCAGCTGAGGCAGCAGCAGCAGTGGAGATGGCAGCAACAGCAGGTGACACGTGCTCAGACAGAGAAAGCAGACAGCCGAGCTGAGAAGCCCCAGCGTGTGCCAGCCGGTGCGCTAGCGTGTAGCTGACCAACGTGAGCGAGCGCGCCTCCTTACTAACCATTCTCATTGGTCCGATTTAGCTCGCGGGCTTCTTCTAGATGTTTCTCGGCCTCAGAAAGCTTGCCTCTCAGCGTCACGGCCTGGGCACGGCAAAGGCGGCGGGCAAAACAGTGACAGTGGCCTCTGCTAGGCCTAGGCCGGCATGCGCTAGCTCGCTAATCTAGTGCTCTAGCTCGGCTAAGTCACGGGGCCCATCGAGGGTGGCGCTGCTTCAAGGCAGACTCGCCGGCCCCCTCGACCGGCGCACGACTGCGCGCACGTACTCCCCAAGGCGCCCATTGACTTAAGCTTGCGAGCTGCGCCACAGTAGCGGCTGCTCGGCTTAGCAGCCAACGAGAGGGCCATGCATGCCATGTCGCACCGGGCAACAGCCGAGCACCCCTCCTGCCCCCCCCCCGGGGTGGCAAGCAGAGTGCAAGCGAGCCTCGCGGGGCACAGTTGCTGCTTCGGTGTGCAGACCTTCTCTCAGCTCCCCGCCTGCAGGACGCAGCGCTGCCTGCAGCGGCGGCCATCTCGATGCACGTGACCGCCCCACTCACCTCTTCGGCATGCTTGGCGACGACGTCCTGCACTTGCTGAAGACGCAGCCGCTCACTCTCCAGCTGCCGCTCGCGCTCTCCGAGTAGCTTCTCCTGCTCCAGGGCGATGTGGCTTCGCAGCTTGACCTGCAGCAGCAGAGGCGGTGCGGATCGACGCGCGGCTCAGTGCAGGGCGTTCGAAAGACGGCTGCGACGGGATTTGAGCAGCGCGGCGGCCGAGCGGCGCCGGATGAGCAGCGGCAGCGGCGAGGGCCGCACCTTGGCCTGCGTGTTCTTGTTCTCGGCCTGAAGCTTCCGGATGATCTCGTTCGCCTTGAGGATCTCGTCGGACATCGTCTTTATAGACGATTCGTATTTGGTCAGCTGCTGCTGCTTGGACGTCACCTCTTCCTCCAGCTTTTTCTGCAAGCGATACTCGCAAGGTTGCAGAGAGGCACGTCGCTCTGCAGCTCACCATCCGTCGAGTGACGTGGTGGTGTATCGAGGAGCACTACATCGGCACCCGAAGGGGGTAAAAAACAGTCCAAGCCCGCGATTATTAATGTCACTAAGAAAACCTACGATGAAACATTTGCATAATGCCCTGCGAGAACGAAATCACGTCCCCTCTGGGGTAATTGACATGTACAGGAGGAGTGGCTGCAGGTAAGTCATGCAGGAACATCGGAGCAAGTGGCCGGCCAGCAGACGACGGACAGCACTCGAGCCACAGACGAGCACTACATTGCTGAGGACCTTTCAGCACCTGGAGGACCTTCAGCACCTGGAGGACCTGAGCACAAAAAAGTCGGCAGCTAGCTTTGCCATGCCATTAAAGCAACGACAAGCATTATCATAAACGACTAGAACGTTACAAAAGGACTTTTTCAGACATGAAGCAGCAATAGCCGAGCAGAAAAAAAGGGAAATCGAGGAAGGCACAAGCAGAGCTAATGGACCTGCTGCGCACAGGTTGCAAGGATCGTGAGAGCACACAAACGTGCTCCGAAGAACAAACCCATTGCCCGGTGAAGCCACGGTGCAACTAAAGAACCGAAAAGCCATCGCAAAACCAACTCGCAGCACTTAAAGGAAGGAGGTTGATACTTCGGCTGCCGCCCAGTCTCCCTTCTACCGTTCCTATCAAAGACACTGGAACGGGTCGTGGCAGACAGGCTGAACTCCTATATCGAAACTTCAAACCTTGCTAGTAAGTTCCAGTCTGGCTTTAGAGCTAATCACTCCACAAAGTCAGCATTGCTTAGGGTATACAACGACCTACGTAGGAATGCAGACATGGGTAGAGTGTCTCTGCTTGTTTTGCTCGATCTTTCGGCAGCTTTTGACACCATCGATCACACAGTTCTTCTAGAGCGCCTCTCATCTCGCCTGGGCATCACTGGCACTGCTAATCACTCCACAAAGTCAGCATTGCTTAGGGTATACAACGACCTACGTAGGAATGCAGACATGGGTAGAGTGTCTCTGCTTGTTTTGCTCGATCTTTCGGCAGCTTTTGACACCATCGATCACACAGTTCTTCTAGAGCGCCTCTCATCTCGCCTGGGCATCACTGGCACTGCTCTGCAATGGTTCAGGTCCTATCTCAGTGGGAGACTCCAGAGTATTGACGTGAATGGGCGAAGATCATCCCAGGAACCTCTGAAATATGGAGTACCTCAGGGCTCAGTGCTAGGTCCGGTTCTTTTCACGGTATATAATCTCCCTCTTGCTGATGTGATTGCCAAGCACAATCTAGGCTTTCACTTCTATGCGGATGACACTCAGTTGTACCTTTGCTTTGATCACTCCCAGCCTTCGAGCACCTCAAATTCTCTCAACTCACTTGCTGCATGTATTGACGACTTACGACATAACTTACTAGTTATGGGCAAACCCAGAGTGATTCACAAATTGGAAAGGCCGATGCTCAAAATTGGCTCTGCCAGCATATCTCCTGTCGAATCAGCTCGAAATCTAGATGTCATGTTCCAAAGTGACCTCTCGTTAGACGACCAGGTCAGCTCCACAGTCAAATCTGCCTATTTTCAGCTTCATAACATTGCTAAAATTCGGGCTTGTTTAGATAAGGATACCACGTCCAAGTTGGTCCATGCATTCGTGACATCCCGTCTCGACTTCTGCAACTCACTGCTTACTGGCCTATCAGCATGTGCGATCAGGCGATTGCAGCTGGTGCAAAACTCAGCAGCTAGGCTTGTCTGTCGTGAGCATCGCAGTTGCCAAATCACACCACTTCTCGCCGACCTATAGTGGCTACCAGTCAAGCAACGGATCGACTTCAAGGTTTTGTTGCTCTTTTTTAGGTCACTTCATTCTTTGGCTCCAGCCTATCTCTCAAGATCTACTCCCCCACCAGGCCAAGCATCGCACCACCTGCTTTTCGGAATCCATCAGTTTACCAATACGTCGTATAAACCTCAAATCTTTTGGAGACCGTGCATGTAGTTCGTCTGCTCCCAAAGCCTGGAACTCCCTCCCGACCTGCGTCAGAACCTCCCCTGACTTGACAACATTTAAAAAGAACTTAAAAACACGTATTTAGGACAGCATTTAGTGGGTCCCTCTGATTCGTCCTTGATGTGCTTATGTATGCTGACACTGTGCATGCTGCCACTAACCACATTTGCATGCTGACCCTGTGCATGTAACCTCTAGCCATATTATTCATGTTGTTTATCAAGCATGTGATTACTCACCATTCAATTGTGTTTCCCTTTGCAGCAAATGTAAAGCGGCTAGAAAGAGATTGGGTTCTCTGAGGGCACTTTATCAAGTGCATTATTATTATTATTATTATTCGGCTAGTGGGAGTATTAGTCATGGGTAAAAAAAATCCTGCCTAACGATTCAAGGGACAAGACACCTGACAGCACGAAAGGCACTCACTCCACGTAATGCAGACAGCCTGTGAGAGCGAGGAGTAATTAATAATAAATATGAACTGTAATAATTATACCACCAGGTCGTTTATATGGCGCCCTAGGAGAACTAAATCTGCATCGAAGTGCTCTACAGCTTTCTGCAAGCTAATCAATAAACAAGGGTTAGTGACATGCAAGGAGGGTATCGTACTTAAGATGAGACTTGCAAATGCAAACACGAAGACTGCACTTCGGGAAGGGGCCCACTTGGGCTGCAGTTCGAAGCAAACGGTACAACGACGAGACCCGATCAGATGGTGCAGGACTTTCGGCCAAAAAAAAACCGCCAACAGCACGTGAAGCCTATTGTCCGGAGAGGAAGATGTTGGAGACACGGCAGACGGGAAAACAAGTGGTAGCCGTGATGAATTACTAGCTGCAATGTGGCCTCGTGGGGTTCTGGAAGTGAGGCCACAAGTGCCCAAAAGGTCTGCATCCCCGCACAGCAGCCGATGAGCGCATAATGAGCGCATCTGACGAGATTGCTCGGAGCAGAATGAAGTGGCCGCCCTAGTCCACTGCTCTGCCAGCGCTGCTCAGCGTCCCGCACAGCGAGCTAGCCTGCCAGGCAGCAGCAGCAGCCCTCTCTAAGGGCTTGCAAGAGCCGCACGCTTAATCAAACCGTGGTTTCACACAAAGGCAACTGCCCAGGCTGAAGCTGGTGGCTGTGCAGCAACTGCCACCAGTATCAGTATGACCTGAAGTGATGGCACGCCTCAGTGGGGAACTCTTCAGGAGCAGCAGCAGCACACGAGTCAAATCTGCGCAGTCACTGCTGCGCATGCTGGTTTCGCAGCAGTCACAGACTCAGAAGTAAGCTGGCAGACAGGCGAGCAGGAAGGCGGCTCTGCAGCGCCCTCTGACCTTCTGCTGCTGTTCGGCCTGCAGCAGCTCCGACGACCTGGCGAGCAGCTGCTCTTTGTCCTTGACCTGCTGGTCGACGACAGCAAGCTGCGTGCCCTGCTGCGCTGCCTGCTTGTCGAGCCGCTGAGCGTCGGCCTCACGGGCGGCTGCCTCCTCGCGAAGCCGCCGCTGCTCCTGCTTCAGCCGTCCATTTTCCTCATCCAGCGCCGCCAGGCGGGAGCGCACCTCGTGCAGCGAGCCTTCGGACTTGTACTTTCGGTCGGTCAGGTCCTGAGCACTCGCGGGAATCGTGCATGCACACGAGGAGTAGGATCAGGCGAAGGTTACACTAGGTAACAAAAGCGCTGCTGCAGCTCTGCAGAATAGGGCACGGCAGGCGACGAGTGGCCGCGTGCCGGCGACAGGGGCACGTGATGATGAGGCTGCTATTATGGCGGCTTACTTTATTTGCCATTTCCATCTCATACACGCGAGCTTCCAGCTGCTTGGCAATCTTGATGTGCGCCTGCTCGAGGTCCCTCCTCTCCTGCTCGTGCTTCTGCTGATATGCCGACTGGGCCTACAGCCGAACGTGATGAGACTTGAAAATCAGCCGCAGGGCCTGCCAGCCAATCGGACCGTAGAACGATCACGTGACAGGCATACTAAAAACTCGTTTACCGGAAATGAGTGGAGCTAGGCTAGGACGAACTTCACTGCGCCAGCTGTGACGAGACCAGCTGCCATAATGCGTACCGAAAGCCGCTTAGGCTGTGAGTGCGCTATTCAAAACTCTCCTGCGTAACACCCACATGGTCTTTATGACTTTGTGGAGTTACAGACGGAGGGAGATACATTACATTACATTACATGGGAAATGTAAGAGCAAACAAAAATGATTAATGAGATGGATGCTGCCCGAGCAGTTCAAAGTGAGCCGGCAATCAGGACCGACCGCCTGCACTCTGCACTGCGATCCAACCAATGGCAATGGCAATAGGCCCTGCCTGGCCTCAGTAACATATAACCCTGGTTTTGGACTGCATCGCATTCTGTATGTATGCTTCTGTTACCTCCAGCTTTGCAGTTGCTATTTTATACATGACAAACATTCCCATATGAGCAAAAGTTAACTATACTTGTTCAATAGAATAATTTCAAGTCACCGTCTACATAAGTGCGCCTTAAACATTTTGCTTCCATGAAGCCGACTATTCAGCCAAATTACCTGCCAAGAACGATCCTTCCAACGGTATGCCATTCAATTATCTGTTTTATAAAGCATATCATCTGATGACTCTCAAACGCACTGGCCCAGGGGCTGGCGCCAGTCGGGCATGTTAGCCAGCCGTAGGCGGGTACATTACCTTAGGGTCATGCGAGCATACTGCCAAACCCCGTGTAAATAGTTGTTTAGCATCTTCACTGAATCTCCTATTGTATAAACAGACTGGCATGGCAACACTAACGCAGGCCACAAAACTGTCTTTGCGTCCCCAGTGTCTGTGCTCTTCTCTCTTGATTATTTTTACTCGTGCAGCAAGTTGTAAAATGCCTTGATAAGGCGCTCTATACAGACGGGTGATTGCTATTATAATTTTAATTACAAGCTGGTTGGTGGTCCTGGCTCATGCGGATGAGACCCCAACTTTGAGAAGGTCGTTGACCCAAACTCGTCATCCATGTGAATCATCCTTTACATGTTTATGTGTGCTGAAATTATGCATTCTACTATCACAAACGAGTTTGTATGCTACTTTTTGGCCTACACGAAGTGGCTAGAAAAGGAACTAGATCTAAATTAATCTATGCCGTCACGTGACAAATCCTCAAAACTGAAGACCTCTCCAGCATGCCTACTTGCCCCAAAACAAGCAAGACGCTCACAAATGAAGAAAAACTTCAGTAATTCAATCGCCTATCGTGAATGTCAAGAACTTTATTACTTTTCTCATATATGCATAGGAAATCCGCCAATTAGTCTATCGACTCTAGGGTCCAGTAACTCACTTGTAGATCTCTTTATACTATTGATCTGGCTCGCCTATGCAAAATAGTTCTTAGGCTTCCCCCACATTACATGCTTCCCTATCCCTGGTCGTTAAGCTGTGCCTCTGACCAAGTTCAAATCTTTTGGAGACCATGTCTTATTTTGTTACAAACCAAAAACCTGGAACTGACACCATGACATAATCTCAGATGATAATAATAATAATAATGCACTTAATAAAGCGCCCTCAGAGAACTTAATCTCTCTCTAGGCGCTTTATAGTTGCAGCAAAAGTAAATGCATTTGAATGGTGAGTAGAATCATGCTTAATAAACAAACAAAAATGAATAACATGGTTAGGGGTGACATGCAGAGGGTCAGCATGCAAATGTGGTTAGTGGACAGCATGCACAGTGTCAGCACGCACAAGCACATCAAGGACGAATCACAGGGACCCACTAAATGGTGTCCTAAAAACGTGTTTTTAAGTTCTTTTTAAATGTGGTCGGGTCAGGGGATGTTCTGACGCAAGTCGGGAGGGAGTTAATTAATATTAATTAATTAATTAATAATTAATTAATTAATTAATACTAGCTGATTAAACTGCCTCTTTTTGTATAGCGACAGAAGAGCCTTTACGGCTATCACCACCGCTTGCAGCGGCGTTAAAGGATTGCCCACCGCAGAAATCGAACCCACGACCTCGGTCCCGAGGTCATGAAAGCAAACGCCTTACCCAGTGTGCCATCCAGGCTTTGGGAGCAGACGAACTACATGCACGGTCTCCAAAAGATTTGAGGTTTGTATGAGGTATTTGTAGACTGTTGGATTCCGAAAAGCGGGTGGTACGATGCTTGGCCTGATGGGGGAGTATATCTGAGAGATAGGCAGGAGCCAAAGAATGAAGGGACCTAAAAGTGATCAACAAAACCTTGAAGTCAATCTGTTGCTTGACTGGTAGCCACTGTAGGTCGGCGAGAATTGGTGTGATGTGGCAACTGGGATGCTCACGACAGACAAGCCTAGCTGCAGAGTTTTGCACCAGCTGCAATCGCCTGATCGCACATGCTGATAGGCCAGTAAGCAGTGAGTTGCAGAAGTCGAGACGGGATGCCACGAATGCATGGACCAACTTGGACGTGGTGTCCTTATCTAAACAAGCCGCCCGAATTTTAGCAATGTTATGAAGCTGAAAATAGGCAGATTTGACTGTGGAGATGATATGGTCGTCTAACGAGAGGTACCTTTGGAATATGACACCTAGATTTCGAGCTGATTCAACTGGAGATATGCTGGCTGAGCCAATTTTGAGCATCGGCCTTTCCAATTTGTGAATCACACTGGGTTTGCCCATAACTAGTAAGTTGGTTTTATCATCGTTTAGTTTTAGAAAATTAGCTGCCATCCATGTGCGGATGTCATTAATGCATGCAGCTAGTGAGTTGAGAGAGTTTGAGGTGCTCGAAGGCAGGGAGGGATCAAAGCAAAGGTACAACTGAGTGTCATCCGCATAGAAGTGAAAGCCTAGATTGTGCATGGCAATCACATCAGCGAGAGGGAGAGTATAAACGGTGAAAAGGACCGGACCTAGCACGGAGCCCTGAGGTACTCCATATTTCAGAGGTACTTCAGATGATCTTTGTCCATTCACGTCAATACTCTGGAGTCTCCCACTGAGATAGGACCTGAACCATTGCAGAGCAGTGCCAGTGATGCCCAGGCGAGATGAGAGGCGCTCTAGAAGAACTTTGTGATCGATGGTGTCAAAAGCTGCCGAAAGATCGAGCAAAACAAGCAGACACACTCTACCCATGTCTGCATTCCTACGTAGGTCGTTGTATACCCTAAGCAATGCTGACTTTGTGGAGTGATTAGCTCTAAAGCCAGACTGGAACTTACTAGCAAGGTGTGAGGTTTCGATATATGAGTTCAGCTGGTCTGCCACGACCCGTTCCAGTGTCTTTGATAGGAATGGTAGAAGGGAGACTGGGCAGTAGTTGCTCAAGTTCTCTTGGTCTAGTGTAGCTTTCTTGAGCAGTGGCCTGACTACAGCTTTTTTGAAAGGTGCTGGGACTTGACCTGAGGCTAATGACATATTAATGATGTTAGTTATGCATGGCATGACATTTAAGCAAAACTAATAACTCACCTGTTCCTTGCAGCATTTGGTTTGTTAGTGTGATTTACCCTTTATGTATATGCTGCAATAGTACATGCTATCGTCACTAATCAGCTTTCAATTGATCCAGCCTAAGTGAAGCGACTGGAAATAGATTTAGTTCCCACTGGGTGACATAAAAATGCTCCATTATTACTATTCGTACTAGCTTGCATCCGTGAAAAGAGGGAGAACAAATCGGCTGTTGATGACAGGTCTTAGTGTCTGCAGACCTAGCTGGCAAGGTAGCCCCACTGACTGCTGAGCATGGATTTCTTAGTTAAGGAAGCAAGATCTGTATAAGAGGGGAAATGAAAATGCAATCCATTATTATATTAATAATTTTCCTATTAAACAAACATTAATTTAATTTAATGAAATGTATTCATCAACGCAGGATTGCGAGTATCCACCTTCCTCTGGAATGTACATCCCCAAGATGAGGGAATTTCAAAGGGGGAAATCGCCTCTCTCTGGCACTTGAAATCTCCCAGAACCTCACATCTTTTATTGGTAATAAAAGGGAACGGTAAGCCCTTAGGCTTATCTGAATCAACCTTCACAGCCTAAGATGGGAACTACATTCCTTGACTTAAGTCCTCCTAGAAGGAGGTTCAGGGGCCCAGGAAAAGCCTCTAGGGGACTCGAGTCCTTCTAGAGAAGGTTTATCAACTCCCAAAGGAGTCTCGAGGGAGCTAAAGCCCTTGAGGGGAGGGTCCCTATACTTTTTCTAAGAAATCCCTCCTAGAGAGGGTTTAACGAAAGGGAGAGGCTAAAGTTTCCTGCCGAGCTGGTTTGGTCTGGCGGTTAGGCGCTCGCCCCGACCAAGGTCTGACTGAGGTCGTGGGCTCGAGCCCCGAGGCATATGTGAAGCGCCTGAATAGAGATTAAGTTCTCTTGGGGCGCTATACAAATGAATTATATTTTCCCCTAAAGAGAGCACATTTATATTAGCTAGGCTGGCCTAGCTATAACACAAGGGATCCCTCTGATCTCTGAGCACTTATAGTTTCACTATACAGCAGTAACGAACTTAAATAAATAAATATATATATATATATATATATATATATATAATAGAATATTTAAGGAGGACCGCGAGTGAGTATTCATCAGCACGAATGTATTGCGAGTATGCATTCATCAGCACAGAGCACGGGGTAGCGAATCACCATTGAGTTGAGTGTACAGAATGCAGATGCGCAGGTCATCTTTAAATTCATATTAATTTTATAGTAAGCCACCTTTGTGAAGAATATCGGACCGATTCTGTTTATGCATGTCCATCAACTAATCCAAGGCAGGTGCAGAAAAGCATATGCAATTTTAACTATGAGATTGCATTTTGCAACTAGATATGCAAATAGCAAATTATCTTCCCCCTTTTGACTTTACATTCACCATTGCTATACCGTCGTAGTGGAACTATAAATATAGCACAAGACACGAAATATAAATGTGACGTCAGTGACTGAGAAGGCCTAACTAACCCTAGCTATTGTAAAGCATCCAGAAAGAGATTGAGTGCTCTGATGATGCTTTATCAAATGTGTTATTATTATTATTAGCTTATTAGAGGGGTCGGTTAATAGTTTTTTATGAGGGTCTATTTATTTAATGGAAATATAAAAATGATCGGTTATTATTATAATTATATGTTCTACCCCAAGCTGGATGAGTTGAGACGCGATGGTCACAGCTTAGAACATTCTTACATTCTCTATAGATAAGATATGCATTGGATCAGAGGCCTCCGCCGAGGGTGCTGCAGCCGCTTCCTCTTTTCTTATTAGAGAACATGCGGCAGAACTAAGCTTCAGGGCGCTTCAGCTACTTCGTGCTGCCGAGTAATGAGATGAGACTCTTTCACTGCTGCAAGCAGCACACTGCGGCTGCTGACCATGTAGTAACGTCCGTGAAGCCGAATCTGACAGAGCGCTTCTGGATTGTACAGACCCAGGCAGATTAGACCATCGCGAATGGAGTGAGGCCCCAAAGTGATGGCATGTTTTGGGAACATTTTAACCGTTTTAATTTTACTTGGTTACTAGAATCGAGGCTATTAGACCTTGCCTGTCTTTTTCTTCTCATACTAAGCCATCTTTCTTGCATCCACACAGCCTCTTACTTTTCTCTCTTACTCTACTCACCTCTGTCTGTCTGTCTGTCTGTCTGTCTGTCTCTCTCTCTCTCTCTCTCTCTCTCTCTCCTTCTTCCCGGCTGCCCCTCTCTCTGTGACTCTCTACCTCATTTTTTCTCAGGTCAGGTGTATTAATGAGCACTAATCAGAGCAGGTCAATATCAACGAAATAAAATTCCCGAATGCCACCCTAAGAGAACCTAGTCGATCCATTCAACCTCTCTATTCGGGTGCTTCACATATGCCACGGGACTCGAGCCCACGACCCCGCTCATCAAATACATTCACCTTAACCTAAGCTCGAGGCAAGCAACCTTAACCGCAGGGCCAGACCAGTGCGACAGCCATCGAAGCAGCAGGCCTGCTTACAAGAACAACCCAAACGTGCCATTGCATCTGCTTCACAAACGACCACGACCCAGCGCACAGAGGCCATGCCATAACGAATGGAATTAGGCCATGCGCACATCACTCGGCTACCCTCTCTCTCTCTCTCTCTCTCTCTCTCTCTCTCTCTCTCTCTCTCGCTCTCTTCCCTCTCTCTCTCGCTCTCTTCTCTCTCTCTCTCTCTCTCTTTCTCTATCTATCTCTCTCTGCGCTCAAATACGGCTGCATCAACAGCTCAAGCCTCGGATAGGGGGGTGGGTGGGCAGGTGGGTAGCGGATGACGTGGCTCGGTGTCAAACTGAAAGTGCAACTGAGCGGAGCAAGCGTAACAGTTTAGTCGGCGCCTGCACCGGACTGCCGAGGCAGCTTTACAGGCTCAAACCACGCCATCGCATTGCCGAGAGCGGCTCACCTTGAGCGACCTCTGCCGCTCCTCTGCCAGCTCCTGCACGTGAGCGGCCTCGACCTCCTTGAGTCGAGCTTGCCATTCGAGGCGCAGCTTTTCGAGCTCGGCCGTCCTCGACGCCAGCAGCTGAAGCGCACATCGTCGGCACGTGGCAACAGGCGTAAGCACGTGCTCAGCCGCAAGCAGCGGCTCAAGCAGCTCTGCTACAGCTGCCGAAGCACTGCTGCTGGGAAGCCATCGAGAGGCAGCTCAACAGCAGCCTCTGCTCAGGGTGCGCTCGCAGGTCAGGTGGGCGCATTGGAGCATGAGGCAGGCCGACGGCAGCCATTGGCCACTGCCAGCCAATAGGCAGCCTGCAGCAAGCGAAGCCCAGACATCCTTCCACCGCCCACGCTGCAGGCTGCTGCTGCACAAGAGGGGGCGCAGCGTCGCGCTGCAGCGACCGACCTCTTCGGTTTGCTTGAGAGCAGAGCCGAGTCCGCTCTCGGTAGACAGCAGCCTCGACTCGAGCACGTTACATTTGTCCTTAAAAATGAGAGAGAATGGGAGATAAATGAGTGCGCATCTCAGGAGACCGGTTCGCCTTCGGAGGGGGGCTGCAAGTTGCAGCTGTTGAAGCTGGTGCAGCACGATGAGACCACTGACAATGCTCAAAAAGACACGAGCATCAGAAGGAAGCAGCACAAAGAAAGAGCACACTAAAGAAACGAACACACCCGAGATGCAGCAGGTCAAACAGCAGCCTATCGGCATGCGAGGCAGTATCTTGTATCGGGGTGTCAGAGTATCGTGTCGGGGCCACCTCGCCAATTGGCAGCAGGGTAGTTTGGGATGGACGCAAACGAAAGCAGCAGCAGCAGCACTTGCCTTGGCTGTGCGAAGGCAGTCGGCCAGGTGCTTCTTTATGTCGGCGTCGGTGCCGCACGCCAATTTCAGCGACAGGTGCACAAGATGTTTGAACGGATTCGTTTCGACGATGTTCAAGTGCGCTCCATTGCAGCCGGACACGACAAGCTGCACCACAAACCTGAAAGACATTGAGTTCTCTGAGGGCACTATAACAAATGATTTATTATTATTATTGCTATTAACCTACACCGAAGCAGCCGGTGACGGCAGGCAGCTGAAACCCGGAATTGGCCGAACCATAGAGATACGGTCCCGGACTCAAGCTGCAAGCAAGAACAACAGTGCTGCATGCGTAAAACGCCTGGCTCTGGCGACAGTCACGTGCCCGGGTGGCAGCTGAACAGGCAGGCTCCTGCCGCATGCGGCGTCACACCGCTCGCACAGAGGCCTGGCGATCGCCTGCTCGGCAGCCAGAGTAAAAAGTGAGAGACAGTACTTAGGTACGTCCTTGGCCTCTTCGCAAAGGCACAGCTGCAGAAGCTCGATGAATTTCTGCGGGAACGAGGAGAAGTCGACGAGAAGTCCTTGCTGTACTTTCAGGCTGCAACAAGTTGGTCGACTCTGGTGAGCGGCCACTGCTTGCATGCCAAGTAGCTTGCGTGCAAGAGCTCGCAGTGCTTTGCATTGGCAACACGAGGAATGTGCAACGGCCACTTACGCTACAGGGTGTTTGACAAATATGCATAATTACAATTTTAATTATCATTAACGCAAGCAGCTGGGGCAGATTGGGCATGCACACCAGGCTGACTGCTGAAGTACTCAACGTACTGCCGGCAGACACGTACTAACATCACGTGTTATACTGATCAGGCAGCATGCTGGGTATGCTCTGTCAGACAGCAGCCAGCTTAGAGCAGCCGCAAAGAAAGAACGCTTTGGAGTTATTTGACAGGCAGTCTAGCTAGTGCACCCTTAATCTACATGCATGAGCCTCCCCTCACACTGACAATACGTGCAATCTCGGGAAATAAGTAAGCCAACGGCTCCAGGGCAGTAAGTCAATGACAACAAAACTTGAGCTCAGAGAACTCTGGTTCTTTGCAAGATGAGAGATTCGGCATTCTCTATTTCCAGCCAGGGTGGATTTTTAAAAGATGGGGTAACAAAGCTCAGACAATGGCACGACCACTATCAGCTATACATGTTGCAATATAACTCGGACCTGGGATTAGCCCACAGTAAAAGTGTGCACTTTGACAAGACAGAATTCAGGAATTCGCACGAAGACCTGGAGGCTAAGAAAGCATCCTTAAACTATTAGCTATCCAGAAGGAAAAGCAGGGTCAAAGGGTCACGGTCGAAGCAGGGTACAAAAAGACACTCGGCTGTTGCACACTCGTTTCCAACAAATTTCAGCTTTTCTATGCTAGATGCTAGATAGCAGGGCCTAACAACTAAGTTGCAGCAAAGAAAGACTAAAGCAGCTTGAAGTCCGTTGGTGGAAGAACAAACCACAATCAGCCAGAGCAATCACTAACTAGGATGTGTGGTGGCATTGATGATCTCAGTACTTCTGATAGTAGCAGCATAAAACAGGTTTCTAAATACGGCAGCGCAGACAAGAACACGCGCCTCACTTTCAGAGTCGGAATAGATGCATCGGCATCCAAATAGTAGTTTATCAACTGAGAGTCACAGAAATACATTCGTTTCGCCATTCTTACCGTGCTACTTGATATCTAGTAGAAAAAATTCAAGTAAGTCAGGTCGACTATCAGAGATAATGAATACCAACAACAATAATAACGAACGATATAACAATAATACATTTGTATAGCCTCGGAGTATGTATAGCAGCCTCGGAGAACTTAATCTCTTGCTAGACACTTTGCGTATGCTGTAAAGGAAGCACGACCGCGTGATTAGTGGTAACATAAACTGTGTCAACATGCATGAGAACAACCATGGTACATGGTAACCTGCTCAGAGTCAGCTCAAATTGGCACAAGAAGAAAGTGGAACCCAGATTTGCATGCTAGCCGCGATAGCTTCTTTATAGGAGTAAAGTAGTAAACATAATGGTGCCACACCAAAGATACTACTGCGATACTATAATGAGAAAATAGTATTCGAATGCCTCAGCTTCTATGCACTGAGAGGCATTCACGCTGGGGTCTTTCTTCAAGGAGATGTACTTCTTCAGTCTGCCAATGAATGGAGAGTTCAAAGACTCGCCACATCTGAAGCCGAAGGCCTGATCAGGCTCAGAGCAATCCGTCATTCTGACCCTGGCGCTCGTACCGTAGTAAAAATGGTAGCACGCCAGTCGTTACATTCTCGATGTTCGAGTTCATGACGGAAGACAGGCGGACAACGCCGAAATTGCTGCAAAACGATTCTTACTTTTGGAAGTCTTCCTCGTCTATCTTGAGCGTGTACAGAAAAACGAGGTCTTGTTCGTCGGTTAACTGCACCACAAGTTGCTGCACGGAAAAATGCGTCCGAGTCAAGCGTAATGCGTCGAACCGGCTGAACCTACTGAGAGCAGAGCCGGAAGCGCTCGCTTACCTTTTTCTGCAATGACGCCGACGCTACGCATAGGTCCAGATGCAGCTGCAGCTTGCTGCGCCTACAGCCATAACAAATGAGATCGTCTTCGTTCGGATACAACTGTGTACGACCATTTACCAGGCCGGTCTGGGATGAGCCGAAACACAGCAGCCGGCTGCCTTGCAAAATGAACGTGTACGCACACTCGCACACGCCCTTGCGCACATATAGAAACAGATGACTTACTATTTTAATCTACGGATCTTATAACTGCAGATGGTGCTCAGGATGCCGCTTGCTACACTGCCTGAGGCCGATTTCACTGCGGACACGGTTGAAGCAGATGCACAGCTGGGACACGTACCTTTCTTCGCGATCGCCGCTTCGGACTTGTACTGCTAGCTGCTTAAAGAACAGCTTCTCTGACATTTTACAGATTTTGAGAGCATATATCGCACGTTACAACCGAAATCCAGCCTATTCTGGCCGCAGAACGTCAGCTGAGAGTAACAGCCATTTTATGTCTGGCGCCTCAGCAAAGCAAAGCTTGATTGGTGAACGCACATTCTGAGGTCAAGGCTGTCTTGCCGGCCCAGCTAACGACGCGTTACCTAGACAGCGACGCTACAGTAGGAGGCATCGCCCTTCGGGGGAGGCCTCACGGGCTGCTCGACACAGTCCTTGGACAAGACCATAGGGAAAATGCTTATATGCTAACCAGCAGTTTTATTATTTTTATATATTCTAATTTTAGCCTGGCGTTTTGCTTGATAGCAGCTATTAGCGGACGCATGTGGGACCTGTGCACCCGAGTCAAAAGCAGATGCAGCCGTTGCAACATTTAATAGGAAGAAACTTTCATCAGATCAAAGACTTTTTTCACATCTCGCTTCAGTAATCCGTAAAATAATGTTGCCACCAAAGTCGCAATTGTTGCTTAACAGGCCATTGTGCGAGCCCAGCCATCATTGACTCCCTACAATGGACCTACGACTGAAACGTCGCCGGTGATTGGAGGCGTGAAAGCGAGCAAACACGGGGTATCCAGGGCGGAAGAATCACTCCCAGGATACCTGCCTCGCGCCGACTTGCCGAATCAGACGGCTGCCATGCGAAAATACTCTTCCTTCGCCCGCTGCTGAGTAGTCGACGCGTCGGAGAGAGATGGGTACGTATAGAATCGACTGCTTCGCTTTGAGGAACGTCAGGCAGCCGGGAGAGGGCAGCCAGGAGACGGCAGCCGACGCTGCCGGCAGTGAGCCGGGTCGGAGCGGCGGGTGGTAGGCTGACCCGCTCTGCCGACGCCAGACGCCCCTCGCTCGCTCCATCGCTATCGCGAACGCGTTGCAATGGACGCAGCCCACATGACGGCCGTCACTGGAAGCGAAGGAGGTGACGTCGCAGGGAGGGAAGCGCCACAGGTCACAACACCGAAGTAGTACTGGAGGCGCAAAAAGAGCTGAGATCAAGTTGAGAGTCCCTTTTCATTATTCGGAGCACCAATTTCATGCTGAATTAGACACATGGAGCTCGACCCTTTTAACTCTTCGGAATACCAAACACTTGGAAAGTTTTGAGAGGTAGTAATGAGAAGTCATTAGCTGTTGCATGGGCATCACCATGCTCTCCTAGAAAATGTGCTTACACAGTCTAGGCATACCGACACGTTGCTTATGTAGTGGTTGAAAGCATTTTCCTGAGCTAAGGTGTATGAACTAGACCGCAAAAATTTACCGATTGGTGTCATTAAGTAAGACTTGTGCTTGGTGATCTCAAGATAATCGTCCGAAAGCTACGGTTTTTCTGTAGCAAATTCATAATCCCTTACCTTACCGTACTTACCTTAACGTTTCTAAAAGGATACCAGATCCTGATTTTGTCAGGCTTTCATCTGTTATCGCCCCGGTTGCAAAAGAATATTTACGAGACGCGAACAGTTTTTGCAAAATATCTAGGAGCAGAGTTTCTTCAAGTGAGCTCAAAATGTATTAGACTTGCGGAAACCAAAGATCAATCGGAATGCTATGTGGGTCTAATTTCAGTGAATTAGCTTACGTGTCGTGCATGCCAGAGTTCGCAGCTGTTCGTTCAATTTGGCTTGTGGATTTCGTGTATCAAAGTTTATGAAAGCTTTCCAACTGTTTTTTCATCTTTCAGATGAAACCGTCGCTTTTCGGGAAGCTTTTAGCCTAGTGGCGCATCGGATTGGCCCTCGGAAATGGGTTCGTCTGGCCAAGGAGCTTAAAGTTTACACCGACGACGCTTTCAACGCTAGTATAGAACACTTGAAGTCAAGACACAGGAAAAACTGCGATCGCGTTTGGAGCTGTCTCATGCACTGGAAGTTAACCAAGGGTACCTCGGCAACGTTGAGCGATTTGCTCCGGGCCCTCGAGAGCTGTCAAGTTGGTTGGCTGGCAGGTAAAAGAGATATCAAAGCGACAGCGTCAGGGATTACAATATTATTAACAATAATGCCACTGAATTTATATAGCATCAGAAAAATGACAAAATCTCTCTCGATTGTGCATGTTGGCTGGGAACAGGCCTATAAGCTGTCCAGTGACTAAGAAATTACTGCACGTGGGAGTACACTATGGACGATTCACGTGAACGAAGCGTATACTGTAGTGGGCGCAGGTGATATTCTTCAGCATTGCTTTAAGCTTCGTCAAATTTGAGGATGCCGTTATGTCTTTCGGCAGCTAGTTCCTGGGTTTTAGGTGCCGAGTAGCTGAAGGCCTGATCGCCAAAGGCCATTTTAGTTTCAAGTATGACTCAGTGACGAGATTTAAATGAGCAGATGGTGTTCGGAGAGTCCTGAAAAAATGAAGTGTGAAGGTAGCTAAGCTGAAGTAAGAGAATGAACGGACCTTAAACTAAATGTCGGGACCTTGAAGTGGATCGGCCTCTCGATGGACAGACAGTGCTGCAGGCCAGAGAGAATTGGTGCAATGCGGCAGCTAAGAAATCCACGATAAGCGATTTTCGTCTTAGCCTTGCATCATATTTAGGCGTTTCATTATTCTGTCACGAAAACCTACATATCCGTAAATTGGCCAACCACTGAATCCAGCGAGCAGAACAAGCTTCCAGCAACGTTTCGACACATTAATACGCTAACACGTATTCGCGTGGGCAAGCTTATCCTAGTTTCCAAAGATTAAGCTTATTAATAGGAAGATTATTAATAGGAAGACGATTTTCATTAACCTACCAACAGCAAATTTGATGCCACCACTATACTTATCGGTCTATTTCAGTGTCCCGCAATTCCCCTAGACTATCTTTAGCAAAGGCTGTCAAGTGCTACAGAAATCGTTCCGGCCCGATATTTTTACTTTCTCACTGTTGCCATGCATTAAGCAGTTGCAAACAAATACATCGCTTGATATTATTTATCCAGCTGCAGGGTGTATCTGAATATAAAGTTAACAAGCGAATATGTCATTCTGGAGTCGCCGTAAGAGGTATAAACACAAGTAAATATATGCACTTTGCTTACATAGGTCGGTCACCCTGCCCTCCCCTACTCCGTAGCATTTCGTTACGAGCATGGGAGACCGGAAAAGCCTGGCAACCCAGCGGATGTCGGGCAGCGCAACTGCCGCCCTTTGTCTTCATGCTGGCGAAGCTATTGCGGCACACTGGTTCCCCCCCCCCCCGTGGTCCCTCTCCACGATTAAGTTGTAGGTGAAATGTATTTGATGGCTGATGTCGTGGGCTCGCGCCCTGTGTCATATGTGAAGCACCCGAATTAAGAGATATTACAGATTAAGTTCTCTTTGCGGGCTAAACAAATTAATCATATATTACACATAGGCACCTGACCGGAATAGACACAATAGATAGAGCAAGCACTGCTGAAGCGACCCCATCCACCCTAGTCACAGTAAGATATTTTTGAAAGACTAAATATGAATACTGAATTTAACAAATTCAACTGCTACTCAGTCTGGTGGTTGACATCCGTCTGCAAACTCTTTTGTTGATTGAAGCACAGCTGAACCGAACCCACCCACCCTAGTCACGGTAAGGTACTTTTGGAAACATTAATCCTTGAGGTAAAATAATAATGCTGAGCTTAAGAAACTCAATTGCTTCTCAGTCTGGTAGTTGACATTCGTCTGCTAGCTCTTTTGTTAATTGAACCATTTGCTATTCGTAGGCTGCCGTTCAATGCGGCTGGCTCGGCAGCCTTTCTAGAAAAGCTCGGTAGCAACAATGCTCTTCAACAGAGTATAGACTCCTACCAGCCTCGTTTTAAAAATGCATTCACTTTTCAGATCACTTTTTTAGATGCACTGAGAATTCACTTTACTCACTGTGGATACAGTCAGGTTTGACGACAAATGGCTAAGCAAGAAGGCTAACGGAAATCAACAGGAGACAACAACAGCGACCGGCCCAGTGACATCTGCAGTACTGCTTTACTGCCACTGGCTGGATGGCAGGGGCAGTGCTGCAAATGTCCCAAGCATGCTTCCCGCTGATAGCTAAAATATCCGGCTACGAATATGCACTCAGCTATCACTAAGTTTTTCCGACGGTCGAGTTGTTGCTAGCTTCCACATTGAACTTGTTACGACATTAAACTCGAGCTTGTTCGCTTTTTGTACGCATGAGTGGATGCATGCTTACGGGGTGAACACGGTTCTTCAGCACGCCTAGTGCCAGCCGCGAACGCAAGCCGAGTCTGACAAGTGGTTTGCCGAATGCTGCCTGCGGCTTTCTGTGCTATTAAATACTCGTGAGCAGCACATGCACGGCAGTGTGGCAGCCGTGCATGTGCTGCTGTGCTGTCACTGCAGCTGCTCACTGCAGGCGGCCTCTCTCTGCTGTTGCTCTCTCGCGAACACCTACTTACCTAAATATGGCTGTCGATTCAGTGGGCCTCTATAATTACTCCACTGCTAACAGACAGTGGCATGCCTGCTAGCATCCACACCCTCCTGCATCGATGGCAACATGGGTAGGGAGTGCTAGGCTTGGGTATGCTTGCTATCCTCATGCAGCCGGTGCCCCCTGAAGGGTCGATGTGGCAGCACGAGGAGAAAGAGCAGCCAGAGTCCTGAGATGCGGGTGTTAAGTATTTCAGAAGGAATGCTGCCCTGGCTGCTATCGAACGGAAGCAACTGAGCCACGACCGAAGCTCTCAGATTCGCGACGGGCCAGTTTCGCTGCCATCCCAAGAGCGAGCCGACCCATTTTGTAGCAGCTACTCTGTTTGCCCGATCGTGCGAGCCGGTGGCCAAGCGATCGATGCTGCATCGTCTGCTGACGACTCTCATAAGAAGTCCTGCTCGAATCCCACATGGGTGGCACGGAGCTTCCTCTGCTCTCCCTCTCTGCACCTCGGTACCTGAGTAGCTCTGGATAGCTCTGGGTGCTATCCTGTCACAAAAGATGAGCAAGCACCTACAGAATTCCATAGGCAGCGAATCCGGATTCCGGGGGGGGGAGCCATTTGGGTCATTGATCATGAGCAAAACGCTCCCACTATAGCAAATCGGTCGAAGGTCGGAGTCCTGCAGCACGTGACGGGCGCAATGTCTGCTCGATGCTTCCTGCAAGCCAAAGTTATGCCTGCTACATAAATGAGGCTGCTGAATCGCTGGACCTGTGCTTTGTTCTTGATGTGAGGTGGAGACGTTCCCAGCATGCTCTCGGGTAGCTTTCGCTCAGTAGCCATCCTTGCAGCACGACTTCGGAGCATCTCGGACGCTGCACACCAGCAGGGCAGGATGCTTGCCACTGCATCGGTGCTGGGTGCTGCCCGTAAAGCAGCGGCCCTCCTCCCCTGGGAGTACTGTTAGCCCACGCCGGCAGCACGGACGGTTTCGGCGATATTTCTGGCCGCATCAACGTCCGCTGTGGGAGCAGCCAGTAGCGACAGGGGGGGGGGGTTCAGCAGCCATCAGACAGCAGCCTCCCAGCAGCAGGTAAAACAAAAAAGTAGCAAAAAACCAAATAAATACCGGCTGCTTCACAAGCCTCCACATCTACAAGGCAGCAGAAGAGCCGCCTCAGAGGAGGCGTCCGCTCGTGCTTGCAGAGGGCAGTGAGGAATTGCCCGCAGCACGACCCTCGAACCCACGACCTCCGGCATGTAGCAAAGCTCGAGCATCCCTAGTCCTGCAGGATACGAGGCTAGAGCTCGTAGGCAAACGCTAGCCAGGAGGGCAGCCTTGCATAAAATGAACGCCAGCAAGTGCGATATATAAAAAAAGGCGGTCTATTACGGAAAACATTGCACAAATAAGTACGGGGCACACCCATCGCCAGACCGACGGGTGGCTGTTAACAGCGCGAACACCCAAGTCAAGTTCAACCACCCACTGTAAAGCAACAAGGTGTGTGATGAGGTTTAGCAAATTGGCGAGCTTGATCACCAGCAGTCACCGCAAAGCAGCAGCGGCATCTGGCGGGCAGTGGCAGATGACCGCCAGACGGTCAGGCGGCAGGCAGCTGGAAAAGCCTCTGTCGTCCCCTCCTCACGGTGCACCAGCAGCAGCAGCAGCACCGGCTGCGCTGTGGCAGCTGCTGCTAGCGCCTCCGCTGCCGAAGCAGCTAGCAAACAACTCCGTCATTGCCGAAGACGTGTCCTGTGCAGCAGCTAACTCCAGGGACTGTAGGAGAAGTCATCGCGGCCGAATAAATAGAAGAAGCCTGCGATCGTGGCAGACACGAAATTATTGCCGAATTATTATTTCACGAAATTATAAGATCTCGTAGGCAATATTACGGCCCAGCACGTTAGCGTGTGCGCATCAGCACAGAAAAAAAGTAGCACTGCCGGTGCTTGCAGCTGTATCGCCGAATGCCAAAACCCGTTGCTGTGTATGTCCTCCCCTGCTGCTTTAGGCTGGGGGAGGGGCAAGATCGGTGTCATGACTCGGCTCAAGTTTCACTGGCTATCAGGGCCTACAATAAGCAGCACGGAGGATTCCATGCAATAGATGCAAGCAACAATAAGTACTAAGATTCGTTTAACACCGGCCCTCGCAGCTGTTGGTGCTGTTGGTCCCATTTCGTGCTCATCTCGTTTCCTGGCTGGCTGTTTTTCCCGGACAGCAACTTCAGACGCCGACTGTCAGCTGCCGACTGCTTATTGTAGGCTCCGCCGTTTCTCTGCAGCCTCTCCCGAAGTCTGGCACAGCTCAGCACACTTCATTGCAACTGAGATGGCTAGGGAATGGGGAGGACAAGCTACCTTCCGATCGGGGGGGGGGGGGGGGGGGTGGTTGTGGTGGAGGCAGGGGGCTAACAACCCAGCAAGGGGCAGAGTCGACCCTGCTATTAGCACAGCTATTAACGCAGCTATTAATGCAGCTACCACCACTCTGCACGAGCTCCTTCCCAAAGGTCTACGAGCTGCGGAAGAAGCTCTGAGGAAGTCGACACACAAGAGCAAAACAATGGCGGCTACCAGTCTCCAGCACGAGAGGGGGTGAAGGAGGCAAAGCCAACAGCTAACACAGCAGCAGCAGCAGAGGGTAGCAGCAGAGGGCGGCATCCTGCCACTTACCACGGGTGATAGAAGCCTATAAGTAAGTCGTTGGCTGATGTACAGAGGCTGTTTGCAATTTCCGACTATAGTTAAATCCCTATGCTTGGCATACTTACTGGTTGCTTGATAGGGCCTGTTGACCTTTCAGTGCTTGGTTGTTGTTTACGTAAAGTATGAAGTGTCAGTGGCTTTCATCGACATTTGATCGTGCAGTAAAGAATTGGTTTCTATAGGATTCGGGCCATCTACCTGTATCAATAAGTGCATACAACTTACTGCTTGGCGAAGACCCAGTGGCATATAAGCAATTCCAAGACTTCATGCTCTCGGGTTCATGCACTGTAGTTGCCCACATTTCTTAAAATGCCCGGATCTGAATCTTGAACATGTGAGCCAATGTAGCTGTTTAAATTGTTCGGAAAGGCATGGTCATTATCAGGTGGGTGCCGAGTGCTTGCTGTGAACAAAGAGAAAACCAGTATTGGCCTACTAAATCTCTTTATTTTAAATTCCACCATCTGGAAGGGGCCGAGTGCCATCGGCATTTGAAGCCAGTCGTTTAGTTTACTAGAACTAACTCCGAATGTTTCCTTGGAAGAGCTCAAGGTGCTCATCATGGTAAACAGTACACCTGAGCTAGTCTGCATCCAAAAATATCATTCTCTGACTGTCCTCTTGAGGATTTAGGCATAGCTAGTGGCTAAATTCTAGGAATATGGTTTGCTCTTAGTCCCATCTGCAAACTTGAAAACATCCCGGCAGTATTAATAGCAGTAATAGTTAGTTAATATTGTTATTGTCATAGCACTTTGCTATCCCTCTAATGAAAAGTGAAGGTCGGCTAATTCCACTGAATATCTGTCAATCGATCAATTTATCTATCTCTCTATCTGTGTATCCTTATCTATATTCTCCACCAAATGTAAAGTGCCTAGAGAGAGATCGAGTTCTCTGAAGGCACTAGATCAAGTGTATTATTATTATTAATTTTATTATTTAGCCGTGGAGGAACCCTATTCCTCAGCTTAAAGACCGTTGGCAACAGCAGCTTTAGCTCTGCAACTTCCACAATTCTTACGCAACGACAACTACTCTCCTGCTGGCGACTATGGCTCATCCTTGTCTGCTCGGTCCTGAGCTGCTACTTCCATGCTACTCACTACCTCCACTGCTCTCCTGACTCTGCTTTGCTTCTCACTTTCTCTTTGTTACGTGAGACGAAGTCTGTTGGCTACCGAAGGCGTACAGAAAGCTGCTTAGACTGTGAGTGTGCTATACAAAACTCTCCTGCATAACACCCACATAGTCTTTTGGCTTTATGGAGCTACAGACGGAGAAACACTACATTACATTTAATCTGTGGCGTGATTAGCTCTAACACGCGACTGACAAGTACTTGCTAGGTTTGACTTTTCTATATAAGCTGGTCTGCCACTAAGCATTATAGTGTATTTGAGAAGAAAGGTAATAACGACACTCAGCTGAAGTTGTTGTAGTTCTTTTAGTCCACTGTTGACTTCTAAATGAGTGACCTAACAACACCCTTTTAGGATTTTCAAGGACAAGACATGGCACCTGACGAATCTCAGCAAAACAGTGCATGGAATCTCAAGAGCTTCCAGTCTTTTTGGACTGGAAGATGAAGTTCGAGATAAGGTCACAAGTGGCAGGGCTTAAAGTGAAGTTTGAGGTAAAGCAACGAATAGATGATTACGCTGAGGATACACCCTCTGATTTCATTTATCTTGCTGTAAATGAGGCTGGAAAACGATCTTTAGATCGCTACAAGAACCGCAAGGTAAGGTGCTGATCGCACACACACACAAACACACACACACACACACACACACACACATATATATAGTGTAATATAAGTATAATATAGTATAAGTATAGTTGGGTAAGGTATAGTCCGGTATAGTCACGTGCCGATCGCCGCTGGCCAGTTGTACGCTAAGCTCCGCCCAGCTACCGCCCCAAAAACCACCCCTCAGTGTGGCGTGTCATCGCCGTCGGGTGGTTCCGCCCCCAGCCGATTTTTCGTTCGCCCAACGGTCGAGCTCCTTGCCGGCACATGACGCGTTCCTTGCCGCGAAATTCACTTTCTCCCTGTGCGTCGGCCTGCACGCACGCTATCCACTCTCTTCACTCTCTCAACACCACGTGCTCTGGAGCAGCACGCACGACGGCTGCTATATCATATAATACAGTTGTCGCCAACTCCACGACTCGCTTGTGGGCGCTTCGCTCTTCGTCGCGCCGCCATTGCGCGCCCGCGAGCCCCTTCATTAGCTCTAACGCCGAGTGGTAGTTACTTTTTTAAAGAGTGGCAACTAATTTCTGTGTTCACACCCAATACTTGCGCCTTCATTTTTAACATAAAGGCAGAGGCAGAGCCCTCGCGGCGAAGCATACAGGTCCGCACGGTACAGCGACGAGGCTACCTCCCGGCGGCGCCTCCGAGCCCCAAGAACTCTGCGGTAAACACCTTCGAGCCTCCCAATCCCAAGAGCTCCGGGTTCAATCCCATGAGCTGGGGTTCAATCCCATGAACTTCGGGTTCAATCCCATGAACTCCGGTCAGTATGCGCTGCGGAGCCCGACCTCCAAACGTGAATAGCGGGGCCACAGCCGCCAGCGCCGACCCATGCGAACCACACAACACGCAGCAGAAGGTTTGGAAGCACGCAGGCTGGATCTCTTTTGCCTTTTTTCCTGCAACGAGTACCATTTCCCCTTCCGGCTGCGTGGGCGGCGGATACTGCAGCTGTCGGCTAATTATAATACTACGCTTGTGTAGCACCCTCAGAGAACTAAATCTCTGTCTAGGCAATTTACATATGCTGTAAACAAAGCACGATCAAGTTATTAGTGGCAGCATGCGAAATGTCAACGAGCATAACAAGGTTAACTAGATTTGCTTAACCTGCCGCTTACCTAGCGGCGTAACCTAGCGCCCAATGCCGTTCGGTGAGCGCCTACACGCAATAAGCAGGCCGCCACAAAGCAAGCGTTACTGGCGCTGACCTACTTCTCGTTACTAAAGGGGGTCGCGAATCCGCGGCGTGACTTGGAAAGCGAGACATACAAATTGGGGATTTTACTGAGCTTTATTCGCAAGCGCGCAAAGTCACTGTGCGTCTAGCTCAGTTTTATCTTTACACTCCTCTCGCGCTATCAGCAGCACAAGCACCCTTGCGGAGGAAACACGTCCCCGCACTTAGGCTACCAGAGTCTATTGTGGGAAACGACCCAAATAAGACGAGGAGCCCGAACTGGAGCCTACGCCCTGACTGGAGAACTAGGGCTCCGCTTCCACCTTGCAGCGGGAATACCTCATGCACTACACCACCAAGCACTCTTGGTGAGACCACGAGCACGCACAAACACACACAAAACACAGAAGAAACATAAAAATGCGAGCACGGGCGCTATACGACCGTATTCGCTGGCGTCCACTGATCCCTTCCTGCGCTGCCTCGTCCTGTCCCTCAATCGCCGGTGAACCTCGCCCTCCTCCCTCGCTTTCATAGAAACGAGTCCGGCAACTACCGGCGACGGCGTCGAGACGGAACCGAAGATGAAGAAGAGACTTCTAGCGAGCGCCGCCCTATCATTACATAACTAGCTGGGACAATGGGGTTGACAATTCAGCCAACCAAATATCAATCACCTCACCGACCTCTGCGTCCCCTCGCTCATAGCTCAAGAACACAGATGCTCTTCACCCACTTCTTTTGTTCTCACGGAAACCGTCCAATAAATCTGGGGTGGCTGGCGGTGACAGCGACCTTGGGCAAGCGTTGCCCTATTCTCAAATTGAAACTATATGCAGGAACTATATGCTCCAGCCAATATCAACCACCTCATTGCCCTACTACGATGGCTGCGTCCTCTTGCTCTAAACAGAGGTGTTTCCTGCTGAGCAGTTCTCATGTGCTCTAAAACTGATTCAGGCTGGCGGTGTACATATCGCCGGTAGGACAGGACGTTGAAAGGGTAGCTTGAGCTGCATTCATTGCTGCGGCTGACTGTCGCTTAGACGAAGGACGTTATGCAGCTGCCGTCCTCTAACCTCCCATCGATTACTTATTGCATGTAGCGTTGGTACGATCCGGCACACAGCTGCGGCTTGTCCACCCGCAGTCGACGAGCTGTCGCTGAACAGCAGAAGCAGGACGAGCTCGGACCGGCAACGGTAGCGTCAACGTGGGAGCATGAGAGTACGGCTGTGCGCTGCTTTTCGGCTTCGGCGAGCGTCGTCCGAATATACGGTTTTGAAGCATCCCCGGAGCTCGCGTTTGCGTGTGTCGTCGTTTGTGCACTGCCAGAGCGTCTTGTACGACACATATCTGACAGAGCAAGGAGCCGCTGCACCGGACGCTATGCCTATGCCTATTGGCCATGTTGTATTGCTGCGACTCCGAGACTCGATCTTAATTCATTTAACGGGTGCAGCCGTGATAGCACACTAGGTAAGGCGGTTGCTTTCACGACCTCGGTCCCGAGGTCGTGGGTTCGATTCCTGTGGTGGGCGATTCTTTATCGCCACTGCAAGCGGTGGTGATAGCTGTAAAGGCTCTTCTGGCGCTATACAAAAAGAGGCTGTTTAATCAGCTAGGATTTTTTTTTTTTTACAAGCTGGCCGACTCACTCCCACAGATAGGGAGTGCATCTGTGACGGGCCACACCCACACTTACATCAAAGGCCGGACGCTGCACCGAGTCAGTTGCTCAACAACCCGCTGCAGGTGGGGCATACATTGGTGGCCGGTGCTGCTGCACTAACTACAACAGCAGAAGCAGCAGGCTCAGACAGCATCCACCGTGGTGCTGACTTATCACGTGACTTATCACGCGGCTGCAGACGCTGCTGCTCTCCTTCACGCAATGTCAGACTTCCTGGGTGTGATGGGTCACTCGGCACCACTGTGCCACCGCCTACTTCGCCTAGCTGCCACCGACACTTTAAATGGCGGAAAGCGTCATTTGACGAATTGATTTTATTCCGCTTGCTCCATAGATTCTAATCCCCGCGATTCGTTCTTTACGTGCTTATGCTTGCCGACACTGCAGATGCTGTCACTAACCATACTTGCATGCTGACCCTGTGCATGTCACCCCTAACTATGTTATTATTGTTGTTCATTGAACATGCTACCACTGACCATTCGATCGTGCTTCTTTTGCAACAACTGTGAAGTGCCTCGAAAGAGATTGAGTTCTCCGAGGGCGCTTTATCAAGTGAATTATTATCATTATTGTCATTACTATTACCGCTGATCGGCCTGCCCGTTCGGATGCTATCCTCTTTCTCACTCTCTCTCTCTCTCCCCTCTCTCTCTCTCCCTCTCTCTCTCCCCCCCTCTCTCTCTCTCCCCCTCTCTCTCTCCCTCTCTCGCTCTCTCTCTCTCCCTCTGTCTCTCTCTCGCTCTCTCTCTCGCTCTCTCTCTCGCTCTCTCTCTCTCTCTCTCTCTCTAACTCTCTCTTTCACTCTCTTTCACTCTCTCTCTCCTGTCTTAACCAAGTGAAGCTGCTGAGGCTATCCCCAGCGATTGTATTCGCCGTGTGCACAAAACCTGTTGGACCATAAACGCTACATAAGCTTCTACTTGTTCTAGCGAAACACACGGGTTGCAAGCGTCCAGCATCAGCCATGACGTGCAGTATTATTTTAGTAAATTCATAATATAGTACGATCATAATATATATATATATATATATCAAATATGTGATACTAGGAAATTGGCATACGGCATTTAATAATTAACATGGCGTACAGCATGTATTAATTTACACAGAGCACCCAGAGAACTAAATCACATCCCATCTACTGTGGAAATTTATCTTGTTGATAATAAAACCGTGTAGCTATTCAATACATGAGCCAGCGGATGGCTTCCGCTAAGCACTCTAGCTAACAGTGAATTGGTTATATTAGCGTTAAATTTGAGAAATGTTGTTGACATTTGAGTACGAATATATGCAACACGCATCGATGCGGAAGTGAGTGAGATTTCCGTGTTGGAAGACAATCAATGTACGGGCGTGGCTGTTTGTCATCTGCTGAGTAATGTGAGCCTAGATTGTGCTTGGCGATTAAATCGGCAAGCGGTAGAGCATACATTGTGGGAAAAGTGGGCCAAGCACGAAACCTCCTGATCGTAACGACTGCCGAAGTGGTCCCCCACAGGCCACGGAAGGCCGGAGCAGCACTCGTAGGTCAAGGTTGCGGCCTCCGCATGCCGTGGATCCGAGCTTTAACAATGCACAATGTGCTTCCACACAGACTGTCGGACTAGTAAAACTGGTCCGGCCATGACCGTGTCTACCTTACTCAACGACAATTACTCTCCTGCTGAATACTATAGCACATCGTTTCCAGCCGTCCTGAGCTGCTACTTCCATTCGACTCACTACCTCGACTGCTCTCCTGACTCAGCTATGCTTCGCACTTTTTCTTTGTTTCGTGAGATGCCGTCTGTTGGCTATCGAATGCGTACGGAGAGCCACTCACGCTGTGAGTGCGCCATACAAAACTCTCTCCTGCGTTTCACCCACATAGTCTTGGTGGCTTTGTTTGTGGAGTTACAGACGGCGATACATTGCCTACTGTGTGGGGGGAACTAAATTACTCAAATTCTACAAACCGCTAGCGGCACTTTGCGAAAATTCTCAGGACATTGGTTCTTGTTGGACATTGGCTCTTTCATTATTACTATATTGTGGTGCCATTTAAAAATAGTAAAAATAGCCAATTATTTTTAGTGTGCATAGACATTGGACATTGGTCATTCGCTCGTCTTGGGCATTGGCTCTTTCATTATTATTATATTGAGGTGCCATTTAAAAATATTGAAAACAGTCAATTATTTTTAGTGTGTATAGATATTTTACCATAAAAATTTGCAATCTCGTGGACGCCAGCGACGATGTAATAAGTTTTGTACGGCAAATCCTGATACTATTATAGCACGGTGCCAGCCAGGCTCAATTTTAGGGCGCAATGCGGTGAGATAGGAAGGGCTCAACGCGAGCCGAGCGGCTCAATAGCTGTAGCATGCTGCTCCCCGCAGGAGCGGCTGATTGATGACGGCTAGCCTGTCAATCCTCTCCTCGCGGGCTGAAGGCCGTCGCCGCCACCCTCAGCCGGCGGACAGGTGTGAGACTGGTTTTCTTTTGGAAACGATGGAGGCGGTAGGCTGTTCAGACCCGTGATCGACGAGACAGAAATGAGTCAGCGCCAGCAGAATTCGGCGGAAGCCAGTGGATACAGTCGTACAGCGCCCGTGGTTCGCATTTTGCGCGCGCGCGCGTGGTTCCGGCGTACGGATTTGCCGCAGCGAACTAGCGTTAGTCTGGTGCAGTGGAGAGAAGATATTTCTTCGTAGGCAAAGCGGCCCCCAGTACTCATACCTTTGCAAAGGTGGAAGCAGAGCCCTAGTTCTCCGGTCAGGAGTCATGGTCCGAGGTATTCCCGCCTTGTCGGAGGTGGAGGTATTCCTGCCTTGGCAAAAGGTGGAGGCAAAATCCTAGTTCCCCGGTCAGGGTTTAGGTTCCGGTTCTTCAGGCCTTCCGTCTATTTGGGCTGCGCCCAGTACAGACGCAGTTGGCCTAAGTGCGAGTTGGCTTTTCCCCTGTAAGAGCGCTTGTTTCGATGAGAGCTTGCGAGGAGTTTGAGGATACAACTGAACTAGACGCGCAGAGACATTGTGCGCTTGCAAATAAAGTCAAGTAAAATCCCGCTAGTCGTGCGTGTATCTCTTTCCAATACACGCCACGAGCTCACGATCCAATAGTAACGGCAAGTAGGTTGGCGCCACGAACACTCTTTTACGCGGTCACCTCCTATCGCTCGTAGACGCGCACCGAGTCGCAGTCGGCAATAGGCTACACCGCTTGGTAAGAAGCCGGCTGTGTCTCCTCCGCCTAGCCTTCGGCGTTATCCTTTCACGCGATATCGTGCAAGGAGCCTTTTAGCTCGTGACCAAATTTGACGGCAATACAGAAATCGTTTTGGACCAGAGCAAAAATAGTATAGGCTTTGCTGGCAAAGTCAAGACTTTGGCCTGTCATCCTGATATCTGATGCTTTCTGGATTGAACTTCCCATTAGACAGTTCACTGCTTTAGTTAATGCAGGCGGTGACATAAGGCAGACGTGAGTTCCAGACTTTCAGTGCCTATGAACTGAAGGCCCCGTTTCATTTTTAGAGCGTTAAACCGCTGAGCAAAACACATTCGCAAGTAATCGATCTTCAACGAGCGGAACTGAGCGCCAAGCAGTAGCTCCCGAGAGCATTTGTGAGAGAGCGTGTCGTAGGGCGGCCGGCCTGATATACTACGACTATAGTAATCAGGATGTTTCAGTGAGTCAGGCGGGGCCACTGCTGAATTGATAGAAGCATTGGGCCAACGGACGGACTGCATCCTGGCTGGCTCGTTTGGATAATGCCCGTAGGCATGAAGAGTCGCTGAAGGTCATCTTGTGGTAGCCTACTCTGGAACAGGTTCGACCAGCGAAAGATGTCAATTTATAGCGAGAAACGACAAGACGAGTAGAAGCCGAGAAGCGGGTAGCTCCAGAGCACACTGAGAGCGAGTTTTTTTTTAGGTAGCCTGGTGCAAGCGAGTGAAGCGACCGGTAGGTCAGAGAGAGGATCTTGAAGTCGATTCGGTGCCCATTTATACACAGGGCTCGAAGACGAGCTTAATCTTCGCAGGTCTTTTGTAAGAATGGTAATGCGAGAAGCGAGTTCCTCCTATTTCTACAAGTATCGCGTTACAGGTAAATTGTGAAACGATTGAAATCTATTTAAAACGGCACAGATTTTGTCGAACCTTGACTTTATCTAGTGGTTCGCATTTCTACCGATTCATAATCACAGATTACTGGCCAGTTATGTTTAATGTTGCAAGTTACTGCTGGCTGAGTCCAAAAAAGCTTGTAGGCATTCACAGGGTAAAGTCTGCCCGGCACGTCAAATATATCATTCATACAATGTTTGAGCTTTCTGGATACAATTACCAGCTTAAGATACATCTGTTCCGCTCGTGTTTCCCATCGCCCCAGGGACAACTTATCTTTTTGTTCCTGCTGTTTTTTGCTCCGCGTCTCAAATTTGCATTATTCATGGCATAATACAAACCAGCGGCCGCCGAGTGCCGTCTCGTCGGGCTTTCGCATGCTTGTCTGACAACGATACCTCGAAACCTCCTTGACTCTTTGTCATCGCTTCGGTTGCTGGTAGTTTAGTAGCGCCTGAATAAAATCAGGTTCTGTTAGGGTGTATTACGAAAGACGTTATTATTATTGGCCAAAGCCCGAACATTAACTTTGATGAAGAACTGTTTGACATGGAATTAATACAGCTTTTGGAATTTAATTCAATAAAAGACCTAGAATCTTAAATTGGGTTGACGGCGAATCAAACTTGGGTCGCTTCTCTCAAGAAACAATCTGACAAAACCTCACCCCTTATTTGCTTTGCAGTATGCGTCACATACGTCAATCATTTAAGCTCTGCTGCCACAGTAAATCTTAATCGAGGGCATTCCACGCGGACTGGAGGATCGGAATGTGGGGCTTGAATCTCCTTCTATCATTAAAGCTACAGCACGAGCCTTCTTGCACTAACAGAGCCAGAGCAGCAACCTTGCTCGGATACTAAAGCTTCTGTCGACAGAAGTGATTCAGCTGTTAAAAACAGACCTAGCCTATACGATAAAGATCGTGCACATCCGGGGACTGGACTCGGTGTCTTTATGGTAGGAACAGTGCTTTTGGTCAAGGCCCATGTTGCTAAGCCCAATTCACTAATTTGGTTACTGAGACTTTGTATAGACCTTGGGTAAGCATTTCGGGGTAGTGTTGTGCTGATATTTATTTTTTCATCCAAGCCCAGCAGTGGGGCCACGCCACTCCGTCCTGCTGCTGGCCAAGTCGGTCGTGCTCGGTGAGAATGTGTGCCGTTTCAAGTGGCACTTAACTTTCCTGCCTCAGTTGTGTAAATCTTTTGTTTAACTTTTTGTGGTCTATCTTTCTTAGAACATATCTCTCTCGTAAAGAAAGGATCGATTGCATGATATGGCTTTGCAATCAGCCGCGCGCTCTGCGATCGCCAGAGTGCTGCTCGGGTTCTAGCTTCAGCGGCCGACGGCGTTCCTTTATTCGCTTGCACACGAGGTCCTGGGCGTAGACCCACATTCTAAAACACAGCGATGGCAAAAACTGAAAGCATCGTGGTTTGTATTGCCAGCTTGTAACTAGACAACGTCTGTGAGCTTTTAATCGGTGGAATGGCCGTGAGACGATTAACTGTCGTTCAGAATCTGGATTTCATCTTCGGCGATCTATGTTTTGTATACCTTTGATCAGAAGACAGCTTTCACGGCCAGTCACGAAAGTCGCTCTATTAGTTATTAGCGGCAACTTATTAGAAATTGCTTGCTGCAAGTCTTACTGGCTCTTTATTCTCTCTGTCGGCTGGCTGGGCTGAGATATTGTTGCTGCCCTCAGCTATCGCGGCCTTTGATGGAGAGCTGTAATTAGTTGTCAACGAGGCCGCAAGAATGATCTTTGCATCCGACAACGTCATCCAAATTCTCCCTTACTCAGCCAGCCCAGCCAATGGATTCGTGCCAAAATGTGTTTCCTGACTCCAACGGCATTCAGCTAGTACGCTGCTATCGACGTAGACGAATTTCTACGGCTACACTTGGTGTGATTTGGCCCTGGAGTCAAGGAATTCGCTTTTGACGACAGACGTCAAGGTGCTTGCCTTTGACGGCCGAGGTGGGATGGGGGGGGGGGTTGAGCACTGCTGCATACGTTGAAGCTAGAGATTCAGTTCTCTATTGGAACTAAGCAAATAAATTATTGCATTATTTCAATTTCTTAATTTACTCAGCACAAATAATAACCACTAATACATTTTTCTCTTGTTTCGATGTTGTCCTTTAAAGTGTTGGCCAGCGGCCGGGGAACTGGTCACCTGCCACTCCCGTGGCTCTGCCACTATTCGTAGCTTTGAGGAGTTACAGAAGGAAGTTCAATAAATAACATTACATTGCTCGTGCTAAACGTACGCTTGCAACAAACACTTCTCGTTGCCTACTTAAGAAATCCCAGTCCGCATCAAATTCGAATTCCAGATACGAATAATAACTATCGTCCCACCAAGCAGGTGCTTCACTACAATCTACCTTAGATACGACTGGAAACATAAAAACTAAGTCAAAGTCGAATGACAAATGAGTCATGTAAAAGTAAGACAATTTTATTTTCCCCCTCAGCATCTCAAAACCACTAGTCATTAGTCAAGCAAGCGAATGTGCCATACTAAAACTGTATTCCTCTCCTGAACACTCAAGTCAACACGAGACACAGTGTCTACACACACTTCGGCCAAGCTCGTTGGCAGCCGTGGATTCCCTAACCAATTAAACACGTATGCTACATAGTTAACCGACACTAAAGATCACTTTGGGCAGCACAAAGTCAGCCCACGACGACACGCATGCCTCGGGATTGTGAAAGTCATCCGCACCTGAAGGCAGCAGCGTGCTACGCTGTCACTTCGTTCAGTCTGCAACAAAGACGAGTTGCAGCGAGTAGAGCAGCAGCAGCAGCAGCAGCAAGAGACGACCGAGCAAGCTGGCAAATGCAAGGCAGAGCACGTTCACGTGGAATGCACAGCGTGCATCGACGCACATAGCTAATATAAACGACGGGAGTGCTATTAATAATGCTAAATAAATAGAGTTATTAATTATTAATAATTAATAACTAATAATTACTAATTAAATAATGGAGCCAAGGAACAAACCTAGAAGACGGCCAGTCTCACAGTTATGTTAGGTCACTCTGAGTTGCAATAACTACGACAATTAGAACAATTTAGACTGCAATAACTACGACAACAGACTCGACACTGGAGGAAGCTTGCAATGTGCAAGAGTCAGCCCCCCCCCCCCGAAATCTTCGTGGAAGGGTTACCGACTAACGACGCTGTTTGCTGCTGAACGATCTTAACACTGTAACCTTGTAGCCTGACCCCTAGCCTAATCAAAGGTTACAGAGGCTATGGGTTTCAACGCTCCTAATGGGCAATAAAGCCGACTGAAATTGTGTGACAGAGCCTAACGTTTCAGTTAAGGCCAGCAGCAAACAAATTCCTAAAAAAATTGGTTCAAAAGTCAAACTTGTGTTAACATTTTAGAACTTGGAGAGGAATCTCTGACGACTTCCACACCTACTTAGACGCAAAAACGTCCGTGCAGTACGGCCGCCGCTGAAGTGGCTGTAAATTTGTTTGGGTAATCAGAGAATTTTCTTGGATGCCCGGCAAAAAAGCAGCTAAATCTCGAGCTCAAAAAGAAAGCATGTGACTACTAACAAGGTCACATAGATTCAACGCAGTATCTAAATCGGGAAACATTTCTCTGTCATTGTAGTGGAGGGAAGTGACAAATGGCATTGGGTTTTACTAATCGATTTACATGCTTCCTTTCCAGCATATGTCAAGTGCCTACAGAGAGCTCTAATTCTCTACGGATGCTGTATAAATGCTTAGTGATTCTCATTAGTAGCTGTACCAGCAGTATGCTGCTGCTCGTGAACTCATTATTGTGTGGCTATTCTCAAGTTTGTCACAGGTCTGTCGGCTGTGCTTCTGTGATTCCCAAGCCAGTTTGCTAGAAATAGCAATAGACATGCTAGCGCTTAATTTTAATAATAATAATAGTGACACATTAAGCAAAGCGCCCTCAGAGAACACGATCTCTTTCTAGGCGCTTTACATCTTACAGTCAGTCACACGGGGCTAGATCAGGCTTCAACTACAGCTGGTCTATTCAGCCCGTCCATCTCGGGTGCTGTCCCGCGGGCAATTGCGAGGGCAACAGCCCAACTGAACCCGAGTGGCAGATGAGGTAATGCGGGCCTGCAGCTAGACTTATTGCATTACATGTCACCATCCTAAAGATATGCATACATCGACGAGCATAGTCCCACAATCTCAGGATAGCTGACCGGATGAGAGACAGTAGAAATGCATCCCCTCCCTGCCACAGGCAGCAGCCAGAGCCACACAAAACCGACGCCAGAGGGCAGCAGCTGCCCACATTAGTTCTTGCATACCTTTTTGCCCACTACCAGCCTGGCGATCGTTGATGCTCATCTTATCGAGCTGTGCTGACAGCGTATTCCCAGCAGCCGGCTGCCCTTCTTTACCCTTGGGGTTCTCACATGGCTCACAATTGCACGTGCTCAAACACTTTTTATTATTCTAGAAGCAGAAGACAGCACAGACTGGTACTAGCACAGTGCATCACTTGGAGAAAATCACCTAAAAGTAGTAGTCCGTCATCTATTACCGATTAACAGCGAGCAGACGACAAAAAAGCTGGACGAAAAGCTACTAGTTGGCAAAGCCACAACAGAAGTGCGATTGGGTAACAGAAACAACACCAAAGCTGTTAACAAAGAGCCCGACCAATGAAGATCCTAAAACCATACCATAGCAGTGACCATTTTTCCATCATATTCGAAATCCCCACAATCATTAACATCCGTCATCTCGTCGTCCTGTTCCATTAGGCAAGAGGGCTGCTCTTGCAGGAGCCATTTGCCTTACCTCATGAACTAAAGCCGGCACAGGCAACATACTACCCTTTCGTCTTAAGAATTAGCAACTTAACGGTCAAGTTAGTGCTGCCGAAATGAGTCTTGTACATAACTGCATAAAACGTGATGGACCGAGTGTCATGAATCTTATGGCTTGCCTGTGTACAGCGAAGATCAAAAGAATCTGTCCATGCATGGAAAGTAGATAAACCCTCACATATTGCAGGGCTTTGTGATCCTTAGGCTAAAAAAGTCTCTCAAGGTATGCAAAGAACCAGCTAAAGTCGACATCTACTGGCGTAAGATGCCCCGCTCATCGGTGCACTTCTCCGACCGATGATAGTAAAAACAGCAAACAAAACGATGTGAGCAGCAAAAGGTCGCCAGTTCAGCATCAGCCCTCACCACAAGGAATCGTTACTCGACAATTCTAAACCTCGCCAAATGGTGAGAGTGGATATCAGCCGGCCAAAACTGTTTCTTTGCTTATGCGTAGGATTCATCTTGACGGTACAGGGGAAAAAGAATAAATGCATGCTTTTTCATCGGTGTTTGCAATTTAGTGCTTCTGCAGCTGGCTTTGCCGGGCTACATCCGACGAACGGTGGTAAAGGTCTCGCAGTGACGGTGGACACACGGCGATATGCTTTTGTCTCGGGCAACATTCGGTTCAAAACGCATCATCTTCATGGCTACATGCAATACTAATTTAGAAAGTATGAACTAGACACCACCTTTAGGTTAGCGAATAACTGCTGGATCTCAATCAAGTATTTTGTGCCGATTTCTCTCTGCCTTCTTTGCTAAGCCTTCTACTTGAGGTAGGATAATTCATCCAGATCATATGCATTCAAGATCTCCGAGTTCTGGTGCTGATCCTTCTAAAGACCACAGGCACTGTTAGGCCACTTTCACTCATTCTCTTGCTTCGAATTACTTTTGAGAAATACTCCCTACTCAGGTTTTAGTAGAACTCAAGCTTCCTCAACAGATTTTGTCTATAGCCTATACAGAGATGTAGTTCTCAGGGGGCGAAACGAATGTTTTATTATTATCATTGCTGCTATTCTTATTATAAAGCAGCCTTTTCATCACAATGCCTGCCGCATCTGCCCGTATGCAATTTAATTCCAGCACTCGTTAATAATAATAATGCACTTGATATAGCGCCCTCAGAGAAATTAATCTCTCTCTAGGCGCTTTACATTTGCTGCAAAGGGAAATGCAATTGAATGGTGAGTAACATCATGCTTGATAAACAAACAAAATGAATAACAGGGTTAGGGGTGACATGCACAGGGTCAGCATGCAAATGTAGTTAGTGGCAGCATGCACAGTAACTCAAAACCACATCACTCACCAATAGCTGCTGTGTAGCTGCAACTTGCAACTACTCTCAAAATAGGCTCAACATATTTCGTATGCACGTGCTGCAGCAAGCAGCCGGTTCAGGTTTTCACGTCGGTAGCTTTGACAAGCTCACATTGCACACGCCAAGCAACTAACCACTCTGCGGATTAATATGGCTGTGCAGACCGTCACAGCAGGTCATCGCTAGCTGTAAATTCTTTGGTCACTCGTAAAAACATACCATTCAAGAGCAATTGCCAAATGATGACACCGCCCCAATAATAATAATTTCAAAGCATTTGTAGAGCACCGCTCAAGAACTAAACAGGGGCAGCGCAGCCTTGCCCATTGTGCGGCGGCTCACAGAAGCTTCAGCGTGCGAAAAGTGGAGGCACCCACCTCTAAACAACCGCACACATAGCTATAGCCTAACTCCTTACATCTCGATGGGTTGCACTGGCAGGGTGCCTGTGGTGCCTGCGATGTCGCTGTGCTGGAAGTTTCAGACTGTCTTTGGTCCGCCGATTGTACCTATAAGTTTAAGAGAATATACATGGTGCATGCTCAAAACACGGCACGTTACCAGATACAAGAAAACCACTAAGGAAAAGTGCCCCTGTCTACCCTTAACAAACTCAACCAGATACATTAACGCGACTGCTGCATAAACAAATGCTACAGGACACATAGATGCACAGTAGTTTTTACACTGAGGCTAGAAAAAGTTAGGACACATACAAGTGCAGCAACACGGAATATTTGGTTCGTGAGTAACAACTACGGGTGCTAAGGGGGCATCGCCAGCTGCCCGACACAAAGACTTTGAAGCCGGATCTTTCCAGATCGACACGATTTTGCAAAAAGTAGATCTGATCGCCGCCGGAGCACCCTCATCTTGGACAAGCCTGCTAAGCTTCAACAGGAAATTTGCCTGAGCTATGCGAGACTAATTGAAGATACCAATCCACTCTTCAATGTGGTGTTGCTAGCCATTCAATACTGCCCAATCCCCTTCGACACGTAATCGGTGGATTTCACCAATTACCTGCTCCTTGCCATGTCTCTAAACATATTGTCACGGCAGCAATCTGCCTAATCGACCGGCGAAGGTTGGACTAAATGAATCAAACCCTTTAGCTCGTACGTTACGCCGGGTTCAGAATTTCTGGGCAGGTGCCTCTAATATACTGTTGCACTAACTTTATAGACCGATCAGCCTACTGCTGGGCTTGGCCTGCAGTAAAAATATCGTTGGTCAAGAAGTCAAGAACTGAAAAAAACAATATAATCCTGCCAACATGAAAAGCTCATGGGGTAAAAATGCAAACGTAAATTGCAGCTCAAATCAAAAGCGAACTGGCAGCCTTTTCTTTGCAAGCAGCATGAACTCACACTGAATGCATTGAATCATAAGGTTACCCTACCACGTGATGTGGTTACAGATATTTTACTTGGGTTCAAAAGGATTGCAACTGAGTATTAATAAATGATTTGTCACATTTGTGCATAAATACAATGATTGTTACTGCACGACCTTCAGTCGAAAGGGTTCACAAGACGAGTAACCTCAATCGATCAAGCCAGGAATTCAATAGCTCAAGCCTGTACGCTTTAGTCAAAACAACAAGCTCAATACACTCTATCAAAAAGTGATGATAAACCGCCCTCAGAATCTATGTCCTACCTCAGGGACAGATGTATATGTAAGATCCTTTGAGTCATCAGGGAAGCTCTAAAGTGTGGAAAACTAAGGTTCACAGTCACAGGCCGGCTTCCTCACGTTAAATACACTCTCCCTCTCTGTCTGTCTCTGTCACTCTAACATTCTCTCTCTCTCTCTCTCTCTCTCTCTCTCTCTATCTCTCTCTCTCTCTCGCTCTCTCTCTCTCTCTCTCTCTCTCTCTCTCTCTCTCTCTCTCTCTCTCTCTCTCTCTCTCTCTCTCTCTCTCTCTCTCTCTCTCTCTCTCTCTCTCTCTCTCTCTCTCTGCACTCAAGATACGGCTGCATCAACAACTCAAGCCTCGGACAGGGGGGGGGGGGGTAGGTGGGCAGGTGGGTAGTGAATGACGTGGTGCTGTGTCGAACTGAAAGTGCAACTGAGTTGGAGCAAGCTTGACAGTTTAGTCGGCGCCAGCTCCCGACTGTCGAGGCAGCTTTACAGGCGCCAACCACGGCATCGCATTTCCGAGAGCGGCTCACCTTGAGCGACCTCTGCCGCTCCTCTGCCAGCTCCTGCACGTGAGCGGCCTTGACCTCCTTGAGTTCGAGGCTCAGCTTTTCGAGCTCGGCCGTCCTCGACGCCAGCAGCTGAAGCGCACATCGTCGGCACGTGGCAACAGGCCCAAGCAGCTCTGCTACAGCTGCCGAACCAGAGCTGCTGCAACGGCAGGGAAGTCATCGCGAGGCAGCTCAACAGCCGCAGCTGCTCAGGGTGCGCCTACAGGCCAGGCTGGTGCATTGCAGCATGAGTCGGGCCGACGGCAGCCATTGGCCACTGCCAGCCAATAAGCAGCCTGCAGCAAGACGAGCCCGGCCTCCTTCCACCGCCCAGGCTGCTGCTGCCGCTGCACACGAGATGGCACAGAGTCGCGCTGCTGCGACCGACCTCTTTGGTTTGCTTGAGAGCAGCACCCAGTCCGCTCTCAGTAGACAGCAGCGTCGACTCGAGCTCGGTGATTTTGCCCTTAAAAATGAGAGAGGAGAGATAAATGTGCACACATCTCAGGAGACCGATTCGTCTTCAGTGGGGGGGGGGCTGCAAGCTGCAGCCGTTGAAGCTGATGCAGCACGATGAGACCACTTACAATGCTCAAAACGAAACGAGCATCATATAGAAACGTACACACCCGAGACGCAGCAGGTCAAACAGCAGCGTGCCGGCATGCGAAGCAGTATCTTGTATCGGGGCATCGAGTGTCGGGTCTACCTAGCCAAGTGGCAGCAGGGTAGTTTGGTATGGACGCACACGAAAACAGCAGCAGCAGCAGCAGCTCTTGCCTTGGCTGTGCGAAGGCCGTCGGCCAGGTGCTTCTTTATTTCGGCGTCGGTGCCGCACACCAATTTCAGAAACCAAAGACGTTTGAACGGATTCGTTTCGACGATGCTCAAGTCTGCTCCATTGCAGCCGGACACGACCAGCCGCACCTCATAACTGAAAGACATTGAGTTCTCTGAGGGCACTATAAATTATGTCTTATTCATATTATTATTATTATAGCAATTAATCTTGAACTAAGCAGCTTGTGACGACAGGCAGCTGAAACCGGAAACTGGCCGAACCATAGAGATACGGTGCCGGACTCAAGCTGCAAGCAAGCACAACAGTGCTTCGTGAATAGCACGCCTAGCTCTGGCGGCAGTCACCTGCCCAGGTGGCAGATGAACAGGCAGGCTCATGAGGCGTGCAGCGTCACAAAGCTCACACCGCGGCCTGGCGATCGCCATAGGTAGGTACGTACGTCTCTTCGCAAAGGCAAAGCTTCAGAAGCTCGACGAATAACTGCGGGGACAAGGAGAAGTCGATGAAACATCCTTGCTGTACTTTCAGGCTGCAACAAGTTGGTCGACTCTGGTGAGCAGCCACTGCTTCCATGCCAAGTAGCTTGCGTGCAAGAGCTCGCAGTGCATTGCATTGGTAACACGAGGAATGTGCAACAGCCACTTACACTACAGGGTGTTTGACAAATATGCATAATTACAAATTTAATTATCATTAATCAAAATAGTAGTTTATCAACTGGGAGTCACAGAAATACATTTGTTTCGGCATTCTTACCGTGCTACTTGATATCTAGTAGAAAAAATGTAAGTAAGTCAGGTCGACTACAAGAGAGAATGAATAACAACAACAATAAAAACAAACGATAACAATAATAAATTTGTATAGCAGCCTCAGAGAACTTAATCTCTTGCTAGTCACTTTGCATATGCTGTAAAGGAAGCACGACCACGTGATTAGTGGTAACATGAACTGTGTCAACATGCATGAGAGCGTTCATGGTAGCCTGCTCAGTGTCAGCTCAAATTGGCACAAGAAGAAAGTAGAACCTGGGTTTGCCTGCTCGCCTCGATAGCTTCTTTATAGGAGTAAAGTAGTAAACATAATGGTGCCACACCGAAAATACTACTACGATACTATATTGAGAAACTAGTATTCGAATGCTTCAGCTTCTATGCACTGAGAGGCGTTCACGCTGGGTTCTCTCTTCTAGGGGATGTATTTTTTCAGTCGGCTGATGAAAGGAGAGTTCAAAGACTCGCCACGTCCGAAGCTGAAGGCACGATCAGGCTCAGAGCGATCCGTCATTCTGACCCTGGCGCTCGTACCTTGATAACAATGGTAGCAAGCCAGTCATTACATTCTCGATGTTCGAGTTCATGACGGAAGATAAGAGAACATAGCCGAAGTGGCTGCAATACGATTCTTACTTTTGGAAGTATTCTTCGTCTATCTTGATCGTGTACAGAAAAACGAGGTCTTGTTCGTCGGTTAACTGCACCACAAGTTGCTGCACGGAAAAATGCGTCTGAGTCAATAATGCGTCGAACCGGCAAACCTACTGAGCAGAGCCGAAAGCACTTGCTTACCTTATTCTGAAATAGGTCCACATCCAGCTGCAGCTTGCTGGGCCTACAGTCATAAAAAATGAGACCGTCGTCGGAGACAACTGTGTACGATCATTTACTAGGCCAGTCTGGGATGAACCGAAACACACAGCAGCCGGCTGCCTTGCAAATTGAACGTGTAAGCAGACTTACACACACGCTCGCGCACAATTAGAAACAGATGAAGCGATTGTAATCCACGGATCTTGTAACTGCAGACTGTGCTCATGATTGCTCCACTGCCTGAGGCCGATTTCACTGCGGACCAGGTTGAAGCAGATGCACTGCTGGGGCACGTACCTTTCTTCGCCATCGCCGCTTCGGACTTGTACTGCTAGCTGCTTCAAGAACAGCTTCTCTGACATTTTACAGATTTTGAGAGCATATATCGCACGTTACAACCGAAATCCAGCCTATTCTGCCCGCAGAACGTCAGCTGAGAATAACAGCCATTTTATGTCTGGCTCCTCAGCAAACAGAAGCTGGATGGGCTAGCGACTGTAGCGTCACATTGACAGCGAAGCTACAGTAGCCGCAAACTGCTGCCACCAAAGTCAGCGGTTGCTTAGCAGGCCATCGATCGAGCGCCACGAACATTTACTCCCACAATGGACCGACGACTGAAACGTCGCCGGCGATTGGAGGTGTGAAAGTAAGCAAACACCGGGTAACCAGGGCGAAAGAATCACTCCCAGGATACCAGCAATTCGCCGACTTGCTGAATCAGACGGCTGCGATGCGAAAATACTCTTCCTTCGCCCGCTGCTAAGTAGTCAATGTGTCGGAGAGAAATGGTTAAGTATAGAATCGACTGCTGTGCTGGGCTTCGAAGACCGGCTGGCAGCCAGGAGACGGAAGCCGACGCCGGCGGCAGTGAGCCGGCCTGGAGCGGCGGGCGGTAGGCTGACCGGCTCTGCCGACGACAGATGCTCGCTCGCTCGATCACTATCGCAACCGCGTCGTAAGGGGCGCAGCTCCGCATGACCGAGCGACGGCTTTGAAGCGCCTGCGACTCTCCACCTGTGAGCGTCACTGCAGGTCACATTGTGGGCGTGTCATCGCCATCACATGGTTCCGCCCCCCAGCCTATGTTCCGTCCACCGAACGGGGCAGCTCCTTGTCGGCACGTGACTCGCTCAGAGCCGAGCAATTGACTTTCTTTCTGTGCCTTGGCCTGTACGCACTCTATCCACTCTCTTCGCTCTCTTAACGCCACGTGCTCAGGAGCAGCACGCACGACGGCTGCTATATCATACAATACAGCCGTCGTCGACTAGGCAACGACTGGCTTGTGGGGGGCTTTGCCCTTCGTAGCGCCGCCATCGTGCACACACGAGCCCCTACAACAACACCGAAGTAGCACTGGAGGCGGAAAAAGAGCTGCGATCAAGTTGAGAGAGTTTCGTCAAGACCTCGAGTGCCTTGCGCATCATTTGTGGCCAAGAGAGCTCGCTCACTCGGGCGGGCCCATTACCTCTGATCCTCGAAGCTTGCGATCGCTGGGCGGACGCTGAGGCCGCAGCGTCGAGCGTGCCTGAAACTTTCAGTACGCATGGCCTCTGTGACACACTTCTAACGCAGGGCGTGGCGGTTGAGCACGGGCCTTCAGAGAACTTTCTCGCGAAATGCGTTGTGTGGCGTTGCCGTGGAGCACGCGGAAATGCTAAGGTGTATGAACTAGACCACTAACAAATCGCCGATTAGTGTCATTAAGTCAGGCATGTGCTTGGTGACCTCAAGATTATCGTCTGAAAGCTGCTGATTTTCTATCGCAAATTCACAATCCCTTACCTTACCTTACTTACCTTAACGTACTTACCTTAAAGTTTCTGAAAGGATACCAGATCCTGATTTTGTCAGGCTTTCATCTGTTATTGCCCCGGTTGCAAAAGAATATTTACGAGACGCGAAAGATTTTGGAAAAATATCTAAGAGCAGAGTTTCTTCAAGTGAGCTCAAAAAATATTAGACTTGCGGAGACCAAAGATCAATCAGGATGCTAAGTGGGTCTAATTTCAGTGAATTAGCTGACGTGTCATGCATGCAAGAGTTCGCCGTTGTTCGTTCAACTTGGCTTGTGGCTTTTGTGTATCAAAGTTTATGAAAGCTTTCAAACTGTTTCTTCATCTTTCAGATGAAACCGTCGCTTTTCGGGAAGCTTTTAGCCTAGTAGCTCATCGGATTGGCCCTCGGAAATGGGTTCGTCTGGCCAAGGTGCTCAAAGTTTACACCGACGCGCTTTCAACGCTAGTATAGAATGCTTGAAGTCAAGACACAGGAAAAACTGCGATCGCGTTTGGAGCTGTTTCATGCACTGGAAGTTAACAAAGGGTACCTCGGCAACGTTGAGCGATTTGCTCTGGGCCCTCGAGAGCTGTCAAGTCGATTGGCTGGCAGGCAAAAGACATATCAAAGCGACAGATTCTGGGATTACAATAATATTAACAATAATGCTACTGAACTTATTCAGCATCAGAAAAATAACAAATCCTCTCCTGATTGTGCACGTTGGCTGGAAATAGGCCTAAGAGCTGATCAGTGACTAAGAAATTACTGCACGTGGGAGTACACTATGGACGATTCACGTGAACAAAGCACGTGCGTTAGGGGGCACAGGTGAGATTCCTCAGCTTTGCTTTAAGCGTCGTCAAATTTGAGGATGCCGTTATGTCGTTCGACAGGTATTTCCTGGTTTTAGGTGTCAAATAGCTGAAGGCGTGATCGCCAAAATCCAGTTTACTTTCAAGTATAACTCGGTGACGAGATTTAAATGAGCAGATGGTGTGCGGAGAGTCCTGAGAAAAAGAAGTGTGAAGGTAGGTAAGCTGAAGTAAGAGAATGAACGATCCTTAAAGTAAGTGTCGGGACCTTGAAGTGGATCGGCCTCTCGATGGACAGACAGTGCTGCAGGCCAGAGAGAAGTGGTGCAATGCGGCAGCTAAGACATCTATGATAAACAATCTTTGCTTCTGAACTTTGCACCCTCTCGTGAAATCCTGCGTGAGCAAGTCGCCGAACCCTAAGCACACGCTGGGCAACCGCCAGCTCCTCCTTTCCATCCCCTCAGCCGGAGCTGCGAGTTTGTTGCTTCAACTTAGCCATAGCCCTACGGATTCGTCAAAGGGCACTCTTCTCAAGTTGCTGTTAGTTAAGCAGGTTGATTTCAAAGCTCGAATACTTCTTATAATTCTTATTCTTCTTGATTGTATGGATGCGGCCATGCAAGGGTATATATTTCAGGTAGCCTCCTGCAGCTGCGAAGTAATAACAGAGAAGAAAAAACTCAAGCAAGCTCGCTACTACTACGCCATGTCTGTCTGGTCTAAGTCGGTCACCCTGCCCTCCCCTACCCCGTAGCATTTCGTTACGAGCATGGGAGACCAGAAAAGGTTTCCAACCCAGCGGATGTCGGGCGGCGCAGCTGCCGCCCTTTGTCTTCATGCTGGCGAAGCTATTGCGGCACACTGGTTCCCCCGGTGGTCCCTCTCCACGATTAAGTTGTAGGTGAAATGTATTTGATGGCTGATGTCGTGGGCTCGAGCCCTGTGTCATATGTGAAGCACCCGAATTAAGAGATATTACAGATTAAGTTCTCTTTGCGGGCTAAACAAATTAATCATATATTACACATAGGCACCTGACCGGAATAGACACAATAGATAGAGCAAGCACTGCTGAAGCGACTCCACCCACCCTAGTCACAGTAAGATATTTTTGAAAGACTAAATATGAATACTGAGTTTAACAAATTCTACTGCTTCTCAGTCTGGTGGTTGACATCCGTCTGAAAACTCTTCTGTTAATTGAACCACAGCAGAACCGAACCCACCCACCCTAGTCACGGTAAGGTACTTTTGGAAATATGAATGTGTAGTAAATGTATAATAGTGTATTTGAGAAGAAAGGTAATAACGACACTCAGCTGAAGTTGTTGTAGTTCTTTTAGTCCACTGTTGACTTCTAAATGAGTGGCCTAACAACACCCTTTTAGGATTTTCAAGGACAAGACATGGCACCTGACGAATCTCAGCAAAACAGTGCATGGAATCTCAAGAGCTTCCAGTCTTTTTGGACTGGAAGATGAACTTCGAGATAAGGTCACTATTGGCAGGGCTTAAAGTGAAGTTTGAGGTAAAGCAACGAATACATGATTACGCTGAGGATACACCCTCTGCTTTCATTTATCTTGCTGTAAATGAGGCTGGAAAACGATCTTTAGATCGCTACAAGAACCGCAAGGTAAGGTACTGATCTAGGAACGATTACAGAGACAGTTGATGGTCGTCAGCATTTTTATGATCATATCCCACTAGGTTTTTATAGAAGCTAAATTTTACCATAGCCAGCATAGTACCTCGGCAACCGGTATGCATGAATGCTCTGATACAGAGATAAGCAACCAGTCGAGTATCTGCCATGCTCTAAGAAGACACTGTAACCCTCAGCAAAGTCAAGCACAATACGCTCTACAAGCGATTCGTTGCATCGGTCTCGATAACGCCAGCTTGACACATTTTTAAGGAGTGCAGAACTTTTTAACTAGACATACCACATGATTGACTTCAAGGCTTGGTCACTCACTTTTAGGTAACTTCATTCTTTGGCTCCAGCCTATCTCTAAGATATACTCCCCCATGAGGCCAAGCACGTACCACCCGCTTTTCGGAATCTAATAGTCTACAAATACCATGTACAAGCCTCAAATCCCTTGGAGACCGAGCGTTTATTTCGTATGCTCCCAAAGCCTGGAACTCCATCCCGACCTGCGACCGAACCTCCCCTTACCTGACCACATTTAAAAAGAATTTAAAAACACACCTATTTCGAACAGCATTTAGTGGGTCCCTGTGATTCGTCCTTGCTGTGCTAATGCATGCTAACACTGTGCATGTTGCCACTAACCACATTTGCCTGCTGACCCTGTGCATGTCACCCCTAACCTAAATTGATCTGCTGCTGCCATGCATAACTAACATAATTAATATGTCATTAGCCTCAGGTCATGTCCCAGCACCTTTCAAAAAAGCTGTAGTCAGGCCACTGCTCAAGAAAGCTACACTTGACCAAGAGAACTTGAGCAACTACCGCCCAGTTTCCCTTCTACCATTCCTATCAACGACACGCGAACGGGTCGTGGCGGACCAGCTGAACTCGTATATCGAAACCTCACACCTTGCTAGTAACTTCCAGTCTGGCTTTAGAGCTAATCACTCTACAGAGTCAGCATTGCTTCGGGTATACAACGACCTCTTTAGGAATGCAGACATCGGTAGAGTGTCTCTGCTTGTTTTGCTCGATCTTTCGGCAGCTTTTGATACCATCGATCACAAAGTTCTTCTAGAGCGCCTCTCATCTCGCCTGGGCATCACTGGCACAGCTCTGCAGTGGTTCAGGTCCTATCTCAGTGGGAGACTCCAGAGTATTGAAGTGAATGGACAAAGATCATCTGAAGTACCTCTGAAATATGGAGTACCTCAGGGCTCAGTGCTAGGTCCGGTTCATTTCACGGTTTATACTCTGCCTCTTGCTGATGTGATTGCCAAGCACAATCTAGGCTTTCACTTCTATGCGGATGACACTCAGTTGTACCTTTGCTTTGATCCCTCCCTGCCTTCGAGCACCTCAAATTCTCTAAACTCACTAGCTGCATGCACTGATGACATCCGCACATGGATGGCAGCTAATTTTTAAAAACTTAATGATGATAAAACTAATTTACTAGTTATGAGCAAACCCAGTGTGATCCAGAGATTGGAAAGGCTGACTCTCAAAAGTGGCTTTGCCAGCATATCTCCAGTTGAATCACCACACAATCTAGGTGTCATATTCCAAAGCGACCTCTCGTTAGACGACCATATCAGCTCCACAGTCAAATCTGCCTATTTTCAGCTTCATAACATTGCTAAAATTCGGGCTTGTTTAGATAAAGATACCACGTCCAAGTTGGTCCATGCATTCGTGACATCCCGTCTCGACTTCTTCAATTCGCTGCTTACTGGCCTACCAGCATGTGCGATCAGGCGATTGCAGCTGGTGCAAAACTCTGCAGCTAGGCTTGTCTGTCGTGAGCGTCGCAGTTGCCACATTACTCCACTTCTCGCCGACCTGCACTGGCTACCAGTCAAGCAACGGATTGACTTCAAGGTTTTGTCGCTCACTTTTAGGTCCCTTCATTCTATGGCTCCAGCCTATCTCTCAGATATACTACCCCATCAGGCTAAGCATCGTACCACCCGCTTTTCGGAATCCAACAGTCTAGAAATACCTCATACAAACCTTAAATCCTTTGGAGACCGTGCATTTAGTTCATATGCTCCCAAAGCTTGGAACTCCCTCCCGACCTGCGTCTGAACATTCCCTGACCTAACCACATTTAAAAGGAACCTAAAACACACACCTATTTAGGGCAGCATTTAGTGGGTCCCTGTGATTCTTCCTTGATGTGCTTATGCGTGCTGACACTGTGCATGCTGCCACTAACCACATTTGCATGCTGACCCTGTGCATGTCACCCCTAACCATATTATTCATTTCGTCTGTTTTTCAAACATGATTTTACTTACCATTCAATTGCATTTCACTTTACAGCAAATGCAAAGTGCCTAGAGAGAGATTAAGTTCTCTGAGGGCGCTTTATCAAGTGAATTATTATTATTATTATTATTATTATTAACCATGTTATTATTTTGTTTGTTTATCAGGCATGATTTTACTCACCATTCAATTGCATTTCCCTTTGCAGCAAATGTAAAGCGCCTAGAGAGAGATTAATTTCTCTCATGGCACTTTATCAAGTGCATTATTATTATTATTATTATTATTATGACTGTAAACTCACGGGAAAACGCTGTGTCGGAGTGGCTGTATTTGATGAAACATCGCTGATCTAAGCACTTGAGTACAAATACAAAGCTATGTCTACAAAAAACCGTATCCGACAGCTGTCTTGCTTGTTTAGGTCAAACCGACATAAGCTCTCAGAGAAGGCTATTGGATCGTGCTAGCATAATTCCATAAAGTAATATCGCATAACAAAAACCCTTCCCCTGAAGAAGTGGCACTAGCACGGTGTTGCAAAGGAACAGATCTCAACAGAAGCTTAGGTTGATATGATGAGAACACCGTTATTGACAAGATATGATTTAGAATGTAGACGTGAAGCAACGATGCCACTTGAAGTCCTGTGGCAAACCAAGCACTAATACTTAACCTCTACCCACGTCTTCCTGTCCATTAAAACCATGCTAATCAGGGCCTGAGATCACGAGGTTAGTGGAGAACCCAGAGATTGCCACTGTGGCAGAATCACCGTTGTGATATACCGGCCTCCTTCTGGCTGTCTAAACTAGTTTAAAAAAGGAGTTTTCAGGGTTCCTCGCTAAAATATTTGTGTGTGACAGGCCGCTACTGATTGTAGGAGACTTCAATATTCTGGTTGACAACCCTAGCAACAGCCAGGTCTGCTCATTTCTTGACTGTCTGGAGAATCTTGGTTTGGCCCAACACGTTAATCATAACACCCACGTCGGTGGCCACATTCTAGATCTCGTGATCACTAAGGATGTCCTCCCCACTGACTTTGTGGTGTGCCCACTGACCCTCTCAGATCATTGTTCGGTCTCGTTTACTGTTCCTGCTCCCTCGTACGTGCAGGGCAATGTCGAATTTGCCAAACGACGTAACATACAAAGCATTGACATGGACAAGTTTTTGAAATCTGTTTTTGATGCAGGCCTTCTTGATCTGCATTCAGACTCGACCGGCAGCCTCGATACCCTCACAGATGCGATGAACATGACACTCAGGAGTGCTCTTGACAAGCATGCTCCCGTTCGCTCTATCCGTGTTCAAAGTCGTCGAGATTGCTTTCAATTTACAAAAAAACTCCATAAGATGCACCGTGTTAAGCGCCGGCTGGAACGTCGTTTCAAGAAATCAGGGTCTGAGGCAGACCTAGTCAATTTTAAAGACTTCCTTCGTGTTTACACACGAAAGCTTAAAAAAGCCAGGGCTTCTTTTTTCATTAGAAAACTTAATTCCTGCCAGTCGGACACTAAACAGATTTATAAGACAGTAAACCATTTACTGGCCAATGCTGTCAGGTCTGACTCCCCAGATTTTAAGGGCTCAGCCGAAAAGTTTTCAGTCTTCTTTACTGAAAAAGTTCTGCACATTCGTGCCTCCATTAAGCCCCCTCCGACCAAAGCAATCGCCGTTCCTCAACCTGTGACCTTTCTTAAAAGATTCTCCGAAGTTTCTGCCTGTGATGTGGCTGCCTTAATAAGGTATAGCAAAAAGAGCTCGTCTCCTGAAGACCCTATACCTTCATCTCTGTGGTCTTCACTTGCAGACCAATTTAGCCCTGCCATAACCAAGATTTTTAATGTTTCTTTGGGAAAAGGGATCGTCCCCAAGTCCTTCAAATCGGCAATCGTTAGACCCATTCTTAAAACGCCCGGATTAGACACAGAGGTCTTTGCAAACTATCGTCCAGTTTCCCTTCTTCCGTTCTTATCAAAGACTCTTGAAAAAATTGTTGCTAAGCAGCTGGTTGAACATATTGAAAATAATGGAATGTCATAAACATTTCAATCAGGTTTCAAGAGACAGCACTCTACCGAAACTGCTCTCCTCCGTGTTAACATTGACATTCTACGTGGCAACGACGACGGGAATGTCACTGCCCTAGCTCTGCTAGATCTGTCTGCTGCCTTCGACACCATTGATCACGAAGTTCTGCTTGAACGACTGAGAACAACAATCGGTCTGGCAGACGAAGCACTGGCGTGGTTTAAATCATACTTGTCTGATCGTGTTCAATCCGTGTCGTGTGGGGGCCTGGTCTCAGACATGGAAAGGGTCACCTGTGGAGTCCCTCAAGGGTCTGTACTTGGTCCCTTGCTGTTCTCCATTTATACGCAACCTCTGGGAAAAGTGATTAAGGCCCATGGAATAGGATATCACTTCTATGCTGACGATACTCAGTTGTATTTGTCATTTAAACCGTCGGAATCTGCTGCAGCAAATGAGAAACTGAATGCTTGCCTTGCCGATATTCGATCCTGGATGTCGGAAAACTTCCTAAAATTAAATGACGATAAAACCGAACTGCTTCTCATAGGACACCCTAAGCGTGTGGCTGGATTAAAAGGCTTTGCTGTTCTAATAGGCGATGCTATTGTGCGACCTTCACCTCGTGCTCGTAATCTAGGTGTCGTGTTCGACAGCTGCCTCAATTTCAAAAGCTTCATTCAGAAGACTGCCTCTACAGCTAGCCATCACATCCGATCCCTATCCAAGATTAGAAGCTGTCTCCCACAGTGGCTTGTAAAAAAATTAACTAGCTCTTTAGTTCTGTCTCGGCTTGATTATTGTAATTCCCTTTTGGCTGGGCTACCAAAGAAAGCTATTATGCCACTACTGCGGACTATGAATATGGCTGCAAGGCTGGTCTTCAAGTCCCAGCGGTTTGAGCACGTGTCACCTTTGCTGGAAGAGCTAGGATGGTTGCCGGTTGAGCAAAGGATACAGAGCAAAGTTCTTACGCTGACCCACAAGGCCCGCCACGGCTTGGCTCCTTCATACCAAGCTGAACTGCTACATCAGTTTCAGCCTGTTCGCGCCCTCAGGTCCTGTGTGGACAATAAATTAGCTGTCCCATTCCTCCGCTTAAAGACAGTTGGCGACAGAAGCTTTAGCTCTGCAGGTCCGAGACTGTGGAACTCGCTTCCACAATTCTTACGCAACGACATCTACTCTCCAACTGCCGACTATGGCACATCTTTTTGCAGCGGTCCTGAACTGCTACTTCTATGCTACTCACTACCTCAACTGCTCTCCTAACTCTGCTATGCTTCCCACTTTCTCTTTGTTGCGTGAGACGAAGTCTGTTGGATACCGAATGCGTGCCGAAAGCCGCTTAGGCTGTGAGTGCGCTATACAAAACTCTCCTGCGTAACGCCCACATGGTCTTTATGACTTTGTGGAGTTACTGACGGAGATACATTACATTACATTACATCTAAACGACCAGAAGGTTCCAACAGCCCTCGTCACAAGGATCCTAGGCCCATGCAGTAAAAACTAAGAAACCTGTACGTGAGCTAGACAAGCACTGGGCCATTTTTCTAGAAGCAACCCAGTGTAATTCTTTCACTTACGAAAAGCCTGATGACATGGCCCATTCGTTAAACTTAGTCATGCTCCAAAGGCCATTATCCTACAACCGGATCGCTCGCATAAACTTCAAGTGTCTTTTTGGAATTTTCTGCATCTGAGTCTTCCGGAGAAAAGTTAGCTAAAGCTAAATCACGGATTACTTTGCTCTGTGTTAAATTAGCCGGCGATTGAGCTCGTTCTTGTTCGAGCTGATCTTTTTCCCGCGGCAAGCACAGCAGCCGGTGTCCAGCCCTCTTCTTTCAGCCGCTACAGCATGTTTAGGCTGGCCCGCTTCTGGGTACACCTAATCGACTTCCCTAACCTGGATGAGGACTAAGTCCTATAGCTGAGTACAGCGATGTTAAACCACAGCGCAAAGACTTAGTTTGCCCGATCCAGTGGCTCGATACTCTTTTCTATCATCAGGGAGTCATTATGACCAGCAGCCATGCTCCTCGAACACAGCACGATGGGCACGAACGAGGTAGTAATCACACGCGCAAAACACGGCACTCCTTTAAGCAGACTTTCAATTAACATATGCTGTAATAATAATGCATTAAAATAACAATACTAATACAATTGTATAGCATCCTCAGAGAACTACAGTTCTACGTAGGCATTTGACATTTGCTGCAAAGGAAGATTCTTAGTCTTTTTTCGGAACGTTTATCACGAGCTCTTGAACCCTTCCATCTCGGAGAACAGTGCGGCACAGTGGTTCTACAGGCTGTTTAGGCACTCTCTGTGTTCTATCCTTCTTTTTATCCTCTGCCTATATATATATATATATATATATATATATATATATATATATATATATATATATATATATATATATATATATATGTTATGCTATATCCTATCTTTATCCTACTTTAAAATTTCTAAATGCTGCAAAGGTGACCTACGATCTAGGACTGTCCACGAAGGCAGTTCAGTTATCATTTTTAGACTATCTAGCTAAACCTCATCTAATTAGTAACACTCATCATGGCGTACATTACATCCATGCCGAGCTGGTTTGGTCTTGCGGTTAAGGTGCTCGTCCCGATCAAGGTCTGACTGAGGTCGTGGGCTCGAGCCCCGAGGCATATAAGTGAAGCGCCTGAATAGAGATTAAATTCTCTTGGTGCGCTATATAAATGATTTACATATTTATATATTCAAACAAACGAAACCCATCAGCTTCGTGGATCATCGGCCAACGACGACGACAGCCGGAACCAGTCGCAACGGCCTGGACGGCGCTGCGGACGCAGCACCGCTTGATAGGAATTTTCCCTTTTACATCGTCAAATTTTTCTCCAACCTCGGTTCCACCATCGGCTGTCAAAAGATTTCCCGATATTGCAAAAGGAAAAATTCTATCATCACTAAATTCAATCTTTTTTTATATCTATGTATTCTAGCTTGTTTAACTAAACTAATTTCAATAACATCGGAAGGACTAGGTGTTCTAAATCCTGCGTAACTTTGAACAGGATAACTAATATCGATTGTTATTACTTTTTTATCCCTTTCTTCCACTATAGCAAGGTTTTTTATAGAATTACTTAACGTCAACATGTAATCACCTTCGACACCTGAATAAGGTAAATTAAGTAAATTAGAAGGAAGAAAGTTTGGTGAGTAGAACCTATGATAGCAGTTACTAATTACATTATCGTATTCTGTAGACAGATTTTCCACTGTTATAGATATTGTTGATGTAATAGTTCTATAAGGTATTCTAGTCATGTTATCGTCTTTTAGAACAAATGAATTATTTTCTGCTGTTCCTCCATAAACATTATAATAAGTATCATCATTGACAGTGTTAGTATTATCATTATTTATTCTATCGATATCTCTTATTTTTAATGTTATCTTTGAGTATAGTGGCTTTTTTAAGTTAATGTCAGATAGTTTTGCTAAAGTTGCGTCAGTAGTGTTGTTAGATAAGTTAATAACACTTTTTGTTCCTATCTGCCCTTCAACGATCAGTGACTCATGGTTAAAAAGTCTATTAGTTCTTAAAAACGTAGAATAAGCTCTTTCTCTTGTGTATGAACAATCAGTGGTGTTATTAGCAGTTAATCTATCTACTTATAGAGTTCCATCTATTACTTGTCCTCCTTCTGTTCCAACCTTTGCATCAAGATACTGCTTTGTAGATAAATCTTTTTCATTCACTGGATAACGCACATTTACATATTTTTTTGACTTAGCAGATAAATCTCTTATTACAACATCATCAGAGTCTTTTCGAATATAATTATTATCTGAAAAGGTTTTACTTACAGCGTCTAAGTCACTAATAGTAGAACCAACATTTGCTATTCTATTTTTACCAAGATTTAGAGTTCCATTCATTTCAAATAATCTTCTGCTAAGCATTTTAACGTTGTTGCTATATAAGCAAAGATATTTAATTATTTATCAAATAAGTTTGAGCCAGATATAAAAGTTGACGATTGAACAAGTTTTTTATTCGCATCAAGTACATACCCACCATATAACTGATCTTGTAATGGAACTAATGTTTCTGGAAGAGGTTGTAGTATACCTTTTTTCCAAGTGTATATTCATACAATGTTGTAACAACAAACAAACCTCTTGGGATGGTAGTATCAGCTAAAGTAGAGATCCATCTACCATTAATTGTTTTTCCATATAAAGATGTTGTTAAAGGCCCATCTACTGTTGCTCTAAAACGTATTACAGTAATATTTCCATCTGATATTCTGTTTAGATAGCTAAAGTTTACACCATCAGTAGGATTAACAGGATCGTTTTCTAAGAAGATAGAGTATCCATTAATATCTAAATTTCCATTAAGAGTTCCACCTGTTAGTTTGAGGAAGTTAGAGTCCATATACGATTTATTTGGAATATCATTATCAGAAGTAGGAGTTCCTACAACAGATACATTTCCATTTATAGTTAGTGTTCCATTAATAGTTCCACCAGTTTTTGATAGTTTACTGTCTGCATAGTCTTTAGTTGCAGCATCACTAGGATTTACAGGATTTGCTAGTTCTATTAACTTATAATTTTTCATATCGATATCTCCATCAGCCGTAGTTCCTCTTGATACTTTTGTAACGAAATTGGTATCTATATACTTTCTATTTACAGCATCTCCAAGATCAACAGGATCACCTAAATCCTTTATTAAATTTCCATTCATACTTAAACTACCAGTAAGTACATCACCACTTTTTTAATGTAATTTGTTATACCAATTCCTCTTCTTTTAGGTCTGAACATTTCTATACAATAGTAAAAAGAAAATCAATGTAAGTTATTCCACTTGCAACAATAAATTTATCGATAGCATATCTACACGTTCCATCAATGTTAATTATTAAAACTAGAGTACCACTAACTCCATAAGTATTATCAGTAGATAACTCTACGTAAAACTTTGTTTTGTCAGTTGCAAACATAACACCACTTACCATTGCAGGCTGACTCTCAAAATTGACTCTGCCAGCATATCTCCAGTTGAATCAGCTCGAAATCTAGGTGTCATATTCCAAAGTGACCTCTCGTTAGACGACCATATCAGCTCCACAGTCAAATTTGCCTATTTTCAGCTTCATAACATTGCTAAAATTCGGGCTTGTTTAGATAAAGATACCACGTCCAAGTTGGTCCATGCATTCGTGACATCCCGTCTCGACTTCTGCAACTCACTGCTTACTGGCCTACCAGCATGTGCGATCAGGCGGTTGCAGCTGGTGCAAAACTCTGCAGCTAGGCTTGTTTGTCGTTAGCGTCGCAGTTGCCACATTACTCCACTTCTCGCCGACCTGCACTGGCTACCAGTCAAGCAACGGATTGACTTCAAGGTTTTGTCGCTCACTTTTAGTTCCCTTCATTCTATGGCTCCAGCCTATCTCTCAGATACACTACCCCATCAGGCCAAGCATCGTACCACCCGCTTTTCGGAATCCAACAGTCTAGAAATACCTCATACATACCTTAAATCCTTTGGAGACCGTGCATTTAGTTCATATGCTCCCAAAGCCTGGAACTCCCTCCCGACCTGCGTCAGAACATCCCCTGACCTAACCACATTTAAAAGGAACCTAAAAACACACCTATTTAGGGCAGCATTTAGTGGGTCCCTGTGATTCTTCCTTCATGTGCTTATGCGTGCTGACACTGTGCATGCTGCCACTAACCACATTTGCATGCTGACCCTGTGCATGTCACCTCTAACTATATTATTCATTTCGTTTGTTTTTCAAGCATGATTTTACTTACCATTCAATTGCATTTCACTTTACAGCAAATGCAAAGCGCCTAGAGAGAGATTAAGTTCTCTGAGGGCGCTTTATCAAGTGAATTATTATTATTATCATTATTATTGCAAAGTTGGGTAATACACCAGGAAAGAAAGTTTTAAGATTAATCATGTACGCAACAACATCTCCAGTGGTTGCTACAATAGGCTTATCACCTGGTGTAAGTTGTTGTGTTTGAAATTTATTTCCTGTGTTACCATTAGCTGTATTACTTAAACCAAGCATATCAAGATAAAATACGGTTGGATAAGTACCAGAGCCTGCTCCAAAATACCTAAACGAAATTTTTTTATTCTTATATATATATTGTTTAGTCACAGTATCAGAGTCTTTTAAGTTAGTAATATTCTTTCCTCCCATATTCATACTTGCAGTTGCTTTACCTTGAAACACTTGCGTCATATTTTTTAAGAGTCCATAGTTAATCACTTTATAAGGTCTTAAATCACTGTATACAGTTCCATCAGCAGAGTTTCCTGATATACCAAAAACATTCTTACAATTCAACTGCGATATCATCTTCCCATTAGTCTTTGAAAGGAACCCTGACATACTTGAAACAGTTGCTAAGTTACCTATAACATTTGTAGCAACACTTCCTCCAAAGTTTGAACTAAAACCATAGTTCAAATTTATTGCATCACCATTAAGAGGGTATGCTAAGTTGGTTACTCTATTTCCATTAGCGTTAAGATCACTGTAAACAGAACCAATAATCTTTCTAACTTTTTCCATTCACTTATAATATATGAAGAATAAAAAAGGAAAAGATGTTGATAGTATAAAAGAAGGAGTAGATACAACTAAAGAAGTCGTTTCAGGTATTACAACAGCAACTGAAGTAGGTTCGAAAGCGGTTATAAAGATAGTACCTAAAGTTGCTATGAAGCTGTCCTTACAGGCCTCAAACAAGATTGCAAAGATCGTTCCAAAGGTTTTACAATCTTTCAAGGTCATCGGAACAGCTACAAAAGCCCTAGGAGGATTTCTATCGGGAGTAACAGGAATAGTAGATCTTGGTTTGTTTATAAAAGAAATTGTTGATGATGTATCTTCTGGAAAGTATGGACAAGTCTTCTGGAAAACAATGTCAGATAAAAAAAGAAGGACTCTCAAAGATGGTTGCAAGTTTGGAAGTAGGTTTCTACATTAATGAGATATTATTAGAAGCTGAAAAAGCAAACAGTGATTTGTATTTAAATCCTAGTAAGTTTTTATCTGATACTTTTGGAGAAGAAGTTTCTTGGGATGCAACTCAACTTGATCCAATAGCTCGGAAGAAGAACTTCCTTGAAATGAGAGGAGGCTTTTTACCTGCTATTCCAGCCTTCATCGCTAGCATAGCAAGTGTAATAGGAACAGTTGGTTTAGCAGTTTCAATCACTGTAGCAGTTGCAGGATTGATAAAAAAAATAGTAGATGAAACAATGTATACTGCTAGAGCACCTAAAATGAATACTCATGAAGAGAGAATGAGTGCTTTATCACTTCAAAAAGAAAGATTAAATAATGCTATTGTAGACTTGAAAAACATGATTGAACTACTTGAAAAAGATGTTGATATAGATCTAAGTGATAAAGTACAGAATTCAGAAGTCAAAAATTGATTGACTTATCTAAATAAGGGAAGAGAGCTTATAGAGAAAGGAGGTGTTAGTTATAGTGAAGATTTAAAAAGAGACATAAAAAAGTAGAAGCTTCAACTGTTGGTGGTCGTAAAACGTGCGACTATAAGGCTGAGAGTTCGAGGCTATTGAGCAATCTTTTTGCACAAGGTAAGAGTCAAGAAGAAATATATAACGAAATGATTAAACTTAGAGATGACCTAAAGCGAAGATGTAAGAACTAGAAGTCAGTGTAGCGAGTTATTTTATTATCTTCTGTTAATGTATAAGTAAAATTAAGTTTTGCAAATTGGAGATGTAAACGTATAGCTTCCATGTCCCTAGCAACAGCTGCTTCTTCTATATAGTCAAATAAACCAATATAATAAGAAACTTGATTTACTTTTACTCGTGCCATCCATTTATTTGAACGTTCATGCCAACATACACCAATAAAACCAGAAGTATTATTTTTTATTTTTCTTTTATTTCTTTGATTTTCACCACTAGTCGCTTCACGTAAATTATTAAATGAATTTTTTAGTTTATCATTATCAATGTGATCAATCTCATTCAAGGGGAATTTACCAGTCACTATCAACCACGCCAATCTATGAGCGTAGTATGATTTTCCATTAAATCCTTATTTGTTTATAACAATTTTTAGTTATCACCCCAGCTTCTTCTCCTCTAGAAATACGTCCGCGACTTACATTCCAGACAAACTTACCTGTAAAAGCATTGTAAGATAATAATTCATTGACACGTTCTCTCAAAGCAGTAACTTGATCCATTTATACATAGTTTTATAAATTTTTAATATAATTCTAGTTTATATAGAATGTATAGTGAAGTCAAACTTGATCTATCTGATCACCAAATTGGTCTAATTCATAAATCTAAGGAACCGATTTCCATAAGATTAAAACATGCTGATTTAAGTGGTACTAAATCTATTCTTGTAACGGATACTCAAAAAAGAAGAATAGAACAGTATAAGGCGAAAGGAGTACGAATGCAGTTGAATTTGAGTCTTAAACAGTTAAAGGAAAATAGAAAGCATGGTTCGGGTATTGTAGATATAATAAATAAGATATCTGGAGGAAGAGAATTTCACTTAAAGTTACCAGGAGGAGTAAAATCAGAATTTGTTCCAGACGGAAGTTTCAATAATACTAATAGATATAGTTATGCGGGTCCAGGAACTAAGTTCGCTCAAAGAATGGAACAGGGCTACCAAGGCGTTAATGATCTTGATAATCGTGCACTTATCCACGACCATACATATACAGAGATTGGTGGAATGCCAGAACCAAGAAGAACAGAAATACGGAATCTGTCAGACTTTGTTCTTGCTGAAAGTGCTGCCCGTATTGCTCTTGATCCTAAGCAGCCTGCTTATGTTAGGGAAGACGCTAAAACAGTGGCAGCTATCATGGCAGCAAAGGCAAAATTGGGTTTAGGTATGTGTGGAATGTTAAACGATTCATTTGCAACTGATTTCTTAAAAGATAAAGTAAACAATCCATCAAGTTTGAATAAGATAAAAAATTATGCCCGAGGCATTGTTGATAGAATGTTAGATATCAGTAGAAAAAAGATATAAAAAAATTAACTGACCTAACTAATCTAACTAATTTTTATTTTTATTTTTTAATAATCTAATCATCAGCAGGATTGAACTCTCCTCGTTTTACTGAGTCATAAACTTTAACTTGATCAAGCTTCAATCTAATGTTAAATCTTTCTTCAGAGTTGTAAGAGTCTTTAGTAACATAACTTCCATCGAGAACTCCAGTAATAGAAAAGTCACTTCCAAATTTATGAACTACATCAGCAATAGAACTGAACATCAACTGTTTATTTTTTTGATTAAAGAATATACTTGGCTTGATACCAAAATCAATTCGAACTCCAATTGTAGACCTTTTACTCAAGTCATATCCTTTGAAATCAAGTTTCTTACTAGACCTTTCTACAATGTCTTTAATAGATGGCATCATGTCTTCAGTGATGTATAACCACATGTTGTAGTATTGTTTAGAATCTTTTGAAATCCTCTCTTCAATGTGAACTCGAGCTGGTTTTCCTTTTGGAATTATGACTGATGCGTTTTCAAGAACTACGAATTTCTTATTTTGGATTTCCATTTCTATAAAGGGTAAATAATTTGTTTAAATCAAATCAATAATTCCATCGTTGTTCCAAAATCAGTTAATTCCATTAGCTTTAAGAATATTAGACACTTTCTTCCACAATCTTTCTGATTGAACTTTTGCAATTGAAATGTTTGAAAAGATGGTATATCACCGAAGTAACTAATTACCTCTGGCATTGGTGGTGCTCCAAAAGAATCAAATTAAAAACACTTAGACCCTTCTTTCTTTAATGCAACCCAGTGATATATTGCAAGGTCTGACTTTCCAGTGTTACTAATAAGACATTTATTCTCTAAAGGTTTTGTCAGTTCATCTCTTGCAAAGACACCTCTAAAGTTTTTTATATCTAAGTTTTTATATAATTATTTATTTCCATATCTGTCAAAGCCGATGATTTTACTTTTTTTTTATTTTGTCTATCACACTCTTAATCTCACTAATTATTTGTTGTTCACTTGCACCTCTTCCAATTCTTCTTCCTTGAGATCAAGATCCTTCACCTATAGCAACTGGAGTACTTCTTAGTCTAACAAACTTTGATTTCTTTTTATTACAGATTGTACAAATTCCCCTTACTATTCCTCTTAATCCTTTTGTACTATCTACCTCAACATACTCTTCGTGTAATGTATCAGTTGGCTTTTTACACTTCATACAATATATCTCCATATACAAATATAAAAATTTTTAATATAGAATGCCTTTGGAAGTTAAATCTTTTGATTGCGGACCAAGTACAATTACTGGACATAAAGAACCATTACCTAAAGAACCTATTAGAGCATTAGTTTTAGGTCCTAGTGGGTGTGGTAAATCACAGCTAGTAATGAATTGGGTATTTTTAGGAGATCTAAATTACGATGTTTGTACTATTATTGCACCAAGTTTATATCAACCAATGTATCGTTTACTTGTAGATATGACAAAATAAAGCCCCGCTTACGTTTGGATTAATGGAATAGATGAAATACCAGACATTGACTCATATAAGAATTGTAAGAATGTTTTTGTGTTGGATGATATTATGACTGAAGATCAAAGTAAAATATTGGATTACTTTACTAGAGGAAGACATAAAAAAATTAACATATTTTATCTTGCTCAAGGATTTACAAAAATACCTAAAGAGAGATTAGAAATAACATAAACTTTATAGTAATCTTTAAACAAAACAAAAACAATATAGAATATATACGAGAGTCATATGTTGACGATATAGATAGAAAGCAATTTAAAGATTGGATAGATTCTAGCACAAGGAAAAAATTTGGATATTGTGTTATAGATCTAACTAAAACCGAAGACGAGGGAAGATTTTGGTCTGTTGGTGAAGGAGGAAAGCAACTAATAACTATTTTCAATACTTAATAGGAAAGGAATGATTAACGGAAAGTTGTATCAAAGAAAAAATAGACCGCATGAAGGAATTGTTCAAGAAGCTCTTGATTTATAAAACTTACTTACTAATTTGTAGAAGTTAAATGTTGCGACAATACATAACAATAGTGAAGAGATGGCAAGAATAGAAGCTGAAATTGTTGCTAGAGATCACGTAGAACATAAACTAAATGAACGTGCTTTAGAAAATTCAAAAAATGATTCAGGTGACGTTGATTTTAATAAACTTAAAGTAATGAGACCTAAACTTGCAATACAAATGGAGACTAATAAACTAATTGAAAAGGCGATATAAGCTAAACCTAAACCACCTCAAGATGTTTCTTTAGTTTTGGAAAAAGCAATTGCTCATATTAAATCTGGTGAACCTAACAAAGCAATTAACAGAATAAATCAAGCAAAGACTCATGCAGCTAATCCAGAAATAAGAGAAATTCCTGATGGTGCTCAAAAAACAGAGGCAGAAGGTTTTAATGTTAATCCATCTACTGGTACTCCAAAGATTAAGAAAGAAAGTATAAAAGAAAATGAAGAACCACCCGCTATAAGTATCCCAAAGAAAAGAGGAAGGAAAAAAGAAAAAAAAATTAAAACCGCTTTACCAATTGTAAGTGTTATAGAACCTGATGCAAGTGTTATAGAACCTGTTATAGAACCTGCTATAGAACCCAACACAGCTCAATTTACAACTGCTATAGAAGATACTTTACCTACAATTATTGAACACCCCTGGGTTACTAAACAAATATTATATGAAATTAGCATTAGACCTAATACAGGAAGAATGTCGTCTGTAATGAAAGAAGATATAAATAAAATTACAGGAGATACTATTGTAGAGAGTCTTTCTAATATGAAAGAAGAATTAGATAATATAAAAAAAGAAGTATAAAACAACAAAGTATTCTTGACTATATAAATTTACTGAGTCCTATATCAGGAGAAGGATTGAAAGTTGTTCCAGTGTTTGTTAAGAGTGATGAAGAAGTGTTTAGTAAGATTGCTTATGGTTGAGAGAGCTTGCAGCTGGAAATAAAGGAGTTGTAAATTCAATAAGTGCTGCAGTAGATTATTTAGCTAGATCTAGAAAAGCACCAAAGTCTTACGTTGCAAAAATAAATAATCTATCATTTAGTATATAGAAAATGAGTGATCTTTTAGGTATTACAAAAGACATACTTAAGAATGTTGAAGTTATTAGAAAAAGTAGTCAAGCAAGTAAAGAATGATATGTCTTCAATATTATTGGGAATTCTAATCCACTTAGTCTACGTGTTAATACTCCTATTTTATTGAGAAACAAAAACTTAAAAGTTTGTTTCAAGAAGTTTGTTGGAATCAATTCCATAAAAATATTACTACTTCTAATAATACTTTTGTTTATAGAAACGCTGGCGGTTCAGAACAAACTGTAACTATAGAACCAGGAATTTATACCGTTGATAGTGATGACAAACATTGGTATTGTTGATAGGATTAATAATTATATTACTCAAACAGGATCAACAACTGATAAGTTTACAGTTGGTGTTGATACTGGTACTGCACACTCATGGATTACTATGGCTGTTGGGTGGAGTTTTATTGCAAGTAAATCCTCTATTTCTAAAGTGCTTGGTTTTACTAAACCTGCTTACACAACGGATAGCAAGTTTTTAGAGTCATATCCAAATATTATACCAACTGTTTGTACTCGAAATAAAAAGTTTTATTCGGAAGAGCAGGTATGTATTGCAGATGTAAAACTCTTTTTTGTTAATTGTAATCTAGTTGCTCCTGGAACAAGTTGTATACATGGAACTGAATCTCGTGCTTTAAGAAGTTTTGGTTTTGACTTTTATCCATGGGATACAATGGTTTACGATCCAAATACGCTTGAATACCACAACATTTCCACTGAAAGTCTTAGTGATATAACTGTTGGAATTACTGATCAGAACATGAAGTTTTTAGATTTTGGGGGTGAGCAAATTGCTGTTGTCATAGAAGTTATTGAAGTATGATATAAGGATGACAATAAGATTAACTGGCACATCTTCTTCAGATTACAAAACATTATATCCTATAATTAATTCAGGAGAAAAATCTGGATACAATGAAGTTGGTTTAAGAAGAATAGAATTTACAAATGTAAATAGAGCTATATCAAATGTCTTTAGGAGTGTAAATGACAGACTTTGGTTTAAGTTTTCTATTGGAGATGTTGGTAATCCTAAATATATTGAAATTGATTTTGGAAAAGAAGCAGATGGTACTCCTAAAACTTCAGGAACTTATGATACTAATAAAATTGTTCTTGCTTTAAACGCAGCTTTAGCACTTAAGAAAAAAGATCCTTCTCCTAATAGAGATGGTACTCCTGGTACTGGTGCTCCTACACCAGCGCTATATAATGGAAGAGCTGGAAGTGGAATAAGATTTAGTGTTGATGCAGATGATAAGATAGTTAGGCAAGTAGCTGGTGATAGTGTTGTTTTTCTTGGAGCCAACTCTTTCATTGAAAAAAAACCTGAGTTTTATAGTATTGGAGATACATTAGGCTTTAACTCAAACGAACAAGGCACGTTTGACCACGACATGGTTGGAGGAACACGATATGAGGCAGTAGAAAAAGCTATGTATTTTGCTGGAACTTATAAAGCGTGGAATAAAATGATTCAACCTGATAATACCGGTGTAAAATGGATAAGTGTTGACTGTGATTTGGTTAATAAAGAGCATAATTATATAGAGAAAAGAAAAGGGTATTTAGATCAATCAAAATCTTTATACGTTATTGATACCGATGATATTGCTCCGGGGCAAAAAGTTGATTTACATATTCCAAATGTAATGTACTTACCTACAAGAGGTGATATTTCGCAATTGAGTACTCTTGAAGTTACATTAACAGATCAAAATGGAAATAAGCTTAATACAATTACAGACATTGTGTTTACAATAGTTATTAGAAAAAGTAAAATAAGTATAGAAAATGAAGATTAAATTGTTAGGAGCCTCAAGCGTAGATTATAAAACTATCTATCCTCCAATAATGCTTGATCCTAAATCAGGATATAAAAAAGTTGGTTTAAGAAGGATAGAGTTTACTTACACATATAAAAGCATGCTTTGGTTTAAAAATAATCCTAGAGCAGCTAATAACTATTCCGTTTCTGTTCCTCCAGGTTATTACGATAGTGTTAGACTTGTTGCAGCATTAAATAGAGGATTAGATGGTGCTGTATCGCTTTACAATCCTTCAAGAAGAGATAGCACTGGAATTATTTTTAGTGTTGGTGGTGATAAAATAGTTATGAAAGTAGTGGGTGAGTATGTTGTTTTACTAGCAAGTGATATATCTGGTGTTATTAATAAGATTGGAGATACCCTTGGTTTTAATACAAAGGAGCAAGGAACATACGCCCCTGATTACGATTATGGTGATGGAAGAGAAGAAGATAAAAAAGATGAAAAATCACATTACTTTGCTGGAACATACACAGCATGGAATAAAATGAAATCCTTTAACTTCAATGACATTGAATGGATAAGTGTTGATTGTGATATAGTTAATCCTGAGCTTAATTATCTTGAGAGAAGAAAAGGACTTTTAGAACAATCTTCATCTTTATATATTATCGATACAAAAGATATTTCCCCAGGAGAAAAAGTTGATTTACACATTTCAAACATAATGTATTTACCAGCAAGAGATGATATAGAAGGAATAAGCAGTTTTAATATTACTTTAACAGATCAAAATGGAAACAAACTCAACGCAATTAGAGATGTTATAGCTACAATAGAAATTTCAAAGTAGTATAGAGAAATGGGGAGCTATGTAAGGATTGGTCATGGAAATGTGAGAGGAAAGTATCATGGGTCTGGAGTTTTAGATAAAGTAATAGACGGTGTGGGAAGAGTGACACCTGTTTTAACTGGATTAACTGGTTTGAGCATGAACATTGCTAGCAAAAGAATTGATATGCATCAAGCAAGGAAACTTGCTGAACTACAAACAAAGAAAGAAAAGATTGATCAAGACTACGCTGTTAGACGAAGAGAGATGGATGATAAACTTTAAGAAGAAAGAAGAAAGAAAGAAGCGGAGTATGAACTTGAGAAACGAAAGAATGAAGAAGATTATGTTAGAAAGATGCAAGAAACGGAACTTGAGATTAAGCGTGCAATGCTTGAAAAACTTAAAACAAAAGCTAAAAGAGAAAAAAATAAGAGAAAAATTGAAGATGAGGAAGTAGACTATCCAGAAGCTCTTAAAGAGAAAGATCCAAAAACGTATAAAGAAATTGATAAAGTAGTAAAAGATAGAACTGCTGTTCCTTATACTCCTCAGAGAAGCGATTGATATGGTGGAAGTATAAGGAAAAAGATTGGAGCTGGTTTATATATTCAAAGTAAATAAATTTTTAGTTTTTTATATAGAGAAAGAATGACGAGCGCAGATATTAGTACTATAACTGAACTTGGATACCACGATTTTTCTTATTATAAACTTAAAGACTATCAATTCAGAGAGTTGTATCCAAGTAATACAAGAGAAGATAATAAAAATGACAATAAATTGCTTACATTCACAGTACCAGGTGAACAACGAATATGTTATGTTTTATCTGATGGTTATCTTTTACTTGAAGGAAGGGTTGGTGGTACACCAGCAAATCAAAACGATGTACCTACAGTACTTAAAAGAACACTTGCTCTCGGACTAGTTAATAATGCTGGAGCATGGTTGTTTAGTAGTATGAAAGTTAGACTTGGCGCTGAAGAAATTGAAAGTCTTACATTGAGAAAGGCTGTTGGAACTGTTTCAACACTTATGGGGCTTCTATGCTATCCAAATGATTATAATAGAACTGAAGGACCTTCAACTGGATGGAAAAAGGATGAGTCAAATGAATTGGGTGATTTGACTTCAAATCTTGGAGCATATACTAGCCCCGAAGCTTCTAAAGCATCAACCTCAAACAATGGTTTCATCTATACAAGAGGCCTTATAAACAATGCCATTGAAGCAGATGCAGACGTTGGATCATTTACTATTGGAATACCTCTTTCAAGACTTTCTGGTTTTTGTGCTGATATGAATACAATTCTTTATAATATTCCTTTTACTCTTGAACTAACAAGAATTGGAGGAGATGATAAAAACTTTATCTTGACTGGAGATTCAGCAGCGGTTGGTACAACTACAAATACTATTACAACTAAAGCACCTACAACTACTTTTACAGGTGTTGCAAATGATGGTGCTTATACTACTTTCAGAGTTGCTATGTCAAAAATGAGACTAGTTGTTCCATGTGTAATGCCTAAAGAAAGTATACAAAGATCACTTGCTCAAATTTCAAGTGAAAGAGCAAAGAAAATAAAACTAAACTATAGAGTTAGGCGATATGAGTGTACAACTTTAACATCTCTCAACCAAGCAAATAGATTCACTAAAACTTTATCAGTTCAAAACAACATTGATAAAGTTAGATGGTTGATCGTAGCAGCTCAAAATTATAATAAGTTTGAGAGTTATACAGGTAATCCATGTACCTACAATCGTTGTGATATTAAGGGTGTTTACTTATATGCTCACGGATCAACAAGATATCCCCTTATTCCGAGAGAGTGTGAGTTTAAAAAAGGAAGGTGTTTTCAATCTTTCATGGATTTCACAAATTTTAGAAAGCAGTATCTCGGTATTAATGAAATTGTTGAACCTATGGGTGTTGGTTATAACGAGTGTGGCTATCACTTTACCCAATTCATTTAATTGATCTACAACTCAACGATGAACCTCTTAGAGTATCAACAACACTTGATGTGACCATTGAGTTCAATAGTAATGCTATTCCCGCGTCTGGTGTTATAGTTCATTACTTATCAATTTGTGAGAATACTGCTGAACTAACTTCCAATGGATCTGGTGCTAATTTCATTTGTGCTAAGGGTAATATGGTTTACGAAGGAAAAGATTTTTTATAAACATTATAATAACTAAATATAATGCAAAAAAAATTTAATCAGGGGTCTGATGAGTGGAAGAAGGCTATGAAGTTACATATTGGAGGGTCGGAAGTGTATTCAGTTTTAGGTGATGATATGGTATTTGGCTCTCAAATTAATTGTGACATTGAATTAATTTCAAATAGAAAACTAAAAAAATGTATTGACAAATCTCAACCTATGAGATTTCCTCAGATGCTATTTGGTAAGGTATTCGAGCCAATAGCAGCTAAATTTCTAGAAAGGAAGTTGAGTAGAAGTATTGAGAATTCAAATGAATGTTTTACTTGTGATGGGGTTTACCGCTATTCTCTAGATGGAATTATTGATCAAAATACTCTAATAGAGATAAAATGTTTATGGAGTAGAAACATAGTTAAAGATTGTATTCCAAAACAATATCTTGCACAGTGTCTACTTGGTTTACACGTCTTAAAGATTAGCAGATGTTTTTTATAGTGAATTTGAAATACTCGTTCCAGGTTTGAATTGCTATGATATACCTAAAAACTATATTGCTGCAGAAACAGTTAGAATTCCAACAACTTATGAATTTGATATACCAATACGTGAACCTCTTTTTATGTTTTTACTTAAAGATGAAAAGTACTTTGAATTCGAGTTTGATCTAATTTCTAAATATGGTCGTTTTAACAATAAAAAAACTTTTGGTTATGATATCAAATACTATATAAAAAAAGTAGAGATGCAAGTAGATGACGAAGAAGATCCATTTAGATTTGTAAGAATTATTCCAGTGGTTAAAGAAGTGTTAGAAAGATCTAAAATATTAATAAATAATTATATAGATGAACAAAAAGTGTCATAACGAAGACTATGTGTCGAAAAATAATGGATTCATTCTTTCAGATCTTGATGCAAATGGAAATAGAATTATTAATTTAGGTGATCCTGTTAATGACTATGACGCTGTTACAAAATCCTATGCCGACGCTAACTTTGTTGTTAATTCGGGAATAACACTTAATCTTGGTGGAAAACGTATTACAAATCTGGTGTTAATCCCACGGATGGTGTAAATGTTTCACAAATAAATAATTATGTTAAAAAACCGGGGATACAATGCTAGGAGATTTAGATATGAATGGAAAAGCTATAACATCTACTTATTGGAATTCTGGTAATACCAATCCAGTAGTCTTATACGATGACTATTGTGTTACGTATGGTGGTCTAAAAAGAGATGTATTACTTATGGGGTTTCCTTCAACAACAAATATCAATATGGGTGGGTATTTAATTACTAATGTTTCAGAGCCTGTAAATCCTTCTGACGTTGCTACAAAGAATTTACGTAGATAAAACACTTAAAAAATAACAGAAATAATCTCAATTTCAATGGACCCTAAAGCGCTAAATTCAATACTAAATCTTTCAACACCTTACTCATGGACAAATAAAATGTCTCCACCAATAATGATATTAAATGTAATGGTTGTAGGATCTTTTAATTGTGTGTTCCTTAGACCTAGTTCGGATACTAGTATTGTATCGGGTGACGTAAGAGCTATAAATACTTCTTCAACCGCTGTTAACTTAAAGTATTACGTATGCTTCAATAGATTACCTACAGAGTATTACTTTGTTGATAGCACAGGAAAATTAAAAGTAAACCTCCTGGTTAGTTATGTACCCACCTGAAAAGTATAAATGAACTATTAAAACTATTAACTCTTTTAACTTTGTTGCTTTGTGTTTACCTTTAACCACCGGAAATAATTTAGAAATGGAACATATGGCTTCATGATCTAAACAATGATGTAAAGAAGTAGAACAACATTGTTTTTTTAAGTATTTCTTAACCAGTAAATACAGTTTAGTTGGTTTTTCTTTTTTATAATAATTAGAATTTATGTTGCAGTACGAACAGATTATACAGTGGTTGTTACGATAAAGATTAGAATCAAATTCAGTTTCTTCCATATCTTTATCACAGATACAACAACGTATTTCATATTCCTGTTTTGGTCTTTTTCTTTTAGGTTTACAATAGGGATGACCTGTTTCAAGGTATTCAACTTCATTAAATGTGCTAAAGCATGTATCACAAAATATTTCCATTCTCTATAAATGTCGTTTTTAACTCTAAATGAAAGAAAAAAAGAAGGTAAATTCAATCCTAACTTAGATATAAATCAAGTATTCAAGCCAAGACTAAAGAAAATTCCACAAGGTTTCTTTAATATTGTTGAGCCTAATTAAAATCATCAAGCAGACATTCTGTATATGCCTAATGAGTCTGGATATAAATATGCACTTAGTGTTATTGATGTTGCTAGTAGATATAAAGAATCAAGACCTCTTAAAACAAAGTCATCTAAAGAAGTGACAAAAGCAATAATAGATATTTACAGTAAAGGCCCTTTGAGATGGCCAAAGAAAATGACTTTCGATCCTGGATCAGAGTTTAAAGGTGAGTTTGCTAAAGAAATGGAAAAACATGAAACACGTATCATAGAAGGCACTAGTAAAAAGAGTGTTGCATTAGTTGAAAGAATGAATAGAACAGTTGCTGAGAGAGCATTTATTGCTCAGTATGAAAAAGAATTAGAAAGTATTAATAAAGGAGATCATACTAGAAATAAAGAGTGGGTTGATAATCTACCAAAGATCATTGAGTATCTAAATAATAGTGTTACAAGAATGATTGGTGAAGAACCTGTAAAGGCGATAAAAAAAGAAAAGGCAAAACTAAAAAAAAACAAAATATTATGTTGAAAAGCTATTAGAACTTGGGACAAGTGTTAGGTATTTATTAGAACCGGGTGAAGGAGGAGATGAAAAAAAGAAGAAGAGCTACAGACCCAATATGGAGTTTAACAAAACATACTATTGTTAGATAATGATATTGAAACAACAACCGACTAGATATTTCGTAAACGATATAAAGAGAAGTTTTGTTAGAGAAGAGTTGCAAGAGATTAACCGACATTAATTTCAGTTTGTGAGTTTCCGAATACAATTCCTTCAAACTCTTCTTTTGTAATTTCATCATCAGATAAAGCGTTAGTAATCTTTGAGATAATTTCAAAATTGGAACTTAAAGCATTTCTTTTACGTTTGTCTATCTCTGATAGCACACCGTCAACTGATGCAAACATTACTGATAGAGCTGAAAAGAAAGTTACAGCATGGGTAATAGATGGTACTACTTGAACATAAGTACTTGAAACAGTTACTCCTAATGCTATTACTATATTTATAAATTTAATTGCGTATCTAGCTCTTGTTAATTTTATTAGACATCCCCTAATTTTGTTATTAAATTTAACAGTCTCTTCATATTTTTAACAGCAAAATCTTTTCTCAAATCTCGTATTTTTTTTATATCTTTGTAAATATTTTTTAAATCCACCATCCAATCCATTTTTTAAATCCATAGTCTCTTCAATCAACTCTTCCGGAGTTTCAAACTCTTTTTCTTGATCTATTTCTTTTTTTATTTGTTTTGTCAGTTCTATTTTTTTAGAGTAAACTTCTGATTTAATTTTATTTATTTTTTCTATTTTTAAGTCATTGAGAAACTCTTCAAAAATGTATCCATCTCTAACCATATTAAATATGTTAGCAATCTCTGGTTCAGAGTGATTGATTCTTAAAGCCTTGTATTCAATAACTAGTTTAACAGCATTTACTAATGTCGATCTTCAATTCTACCCATAGGATATGAACAAATCTTAAAATTTGAATGTTGTTGACCTTGAACTTCATTAAGGCAATCCCTACTCCTCGTTTCGACACCCATTTCTATATAATGTTTATTTTTTTTTAATTAAATTAATTATGCTGATTGTGCTTCTAGAGCTGCAGCAGTAGCCTTTTGTCTTTCGCTAACACCATCAGACAGATCAGGAAGAATTGCATAACACTCGTCCTTAACGATTCCAGAGATGTCTGGTTTAACTCCTGAAACTCCTGAAATAACCGTTGAGAGTGTTGGAAGTTTAGATGCAATCCATGTTGTATAGCCAGAGATTTCAGAAGGATCATCAAGAAGTGCATCTACTTTAGACCTAACAGTAGATTCAAGATTTGCTGTTACATCAGTTAAGCCGGCAGTCATAATCTTTTGAGCTTCGATATCACATTCATCGAGATAGAACTTCTGAACCGAATTATCAGTCATAACTGAAATATCTGAATCAAGTGTTTGGGAATCGTACGCAGTCATTCTTGACCTAACAAGATAATCAACGTAAGACTTCAGGAGAGTAGCACTAGTAGCAATGTAATGTAATGCATCTCCGTCAGTAACTCCACAAAGTCATAAAGACCATGTGGGTGTTGCGCAGGAGAGTTTTGTATATCGCACTCACAGCCTAAGCGGCTTTCGGTACGCATTCGGTAGCCAAGAGACTTCGCCTCACGCAACAAAGAGAAAGTGGGAAGCATAGCAGAGCTAGGAGAGCAGTTGAGGTAGTGAGTAGCATAGAAGTAGCAGTTCAGGACCGCTGAAAAATATGTGCCATAGTCGGCAGTTGGAGAGTAGATGTCGTTGCGTCGGTAACGTCGTTCTGCATTTCCTATATAAAAAAAGAAAATAAATATATGTAAAAGTGATTAGTTTTTTGTTTTTTCATCATCAAATATTTGATGAAATTTATCAAATGCAGTGGTATATTTTTTCTTTCTTTTTCATTTTATCATATGCATCACAAACATCTAAAAGAACCCAAATTTTGGTGTGGGTAGTTTAAACATATACTTATAAAAATCTGTAAGGATATATGGTGTGTCATCCTCAAAACCACAAAACTTTTTAGCAATTCTTACAGCATATTCACAACAAAGAATTCTTGAAACTTTTTGATCCATCTTCCTATATAAGGTTTAAAAATTTGATTTAATAGAATCTAATTTTCTATTCTCATATATTTTTGTAGCCTCAGCTTCTAATTTAATTATAGATTTATCAATACTTTCATACTGATTAGTATCTCAAGAAGCGTGTCAATAAATAATGGGTCTGCTTTTTTTAAAAGTTGATAAGATTTGCATCTTAATTCATATTCAGGTCTACATCCTCCTAATAGACGTGAACAAATTGAAAATATAATATTACGTGCATCATAATGTCCAAGAACCTTTTCAAACTTTTCATTAAAATCCATTTCCTATATAAGGTTTAAGAATTGCTTTAATATAATTAATTAATTTGTACTCCTTGTCTAGTTTTTGGAGTTTTTGATTTCTTAGATGCTTCTTCAAGCATTTCATTTATCTTACCTCTACACTCCATTAGTTTATCAGAAGCTTCACAGATTTCTATAAGAACTCTAACAAATGAACTATCTAAATCTGGAATAAGTTTATCAAGAGAGTGTCTAATTATACGTTGATCATTTCCTTTAAGTTTTTGAAAACAGATCTTTACAGCCATATCTTTGGATTGTTCGCAGCTTAGAATTCTTGAAACGTCCGTTTCTATATAAGTATAAATATTTTTTATAATTCATTTTCTTCATTTATATAATCACTTCGAAATGGTGGTATATCATCAGCTTCAGTGTAAAAAGTAAAGTCATCTTCAGCAGACTCAAACCCGGATTCGGATTCGGATTCGGACTCGGATTCAGATTCGGATTCGGATTCAGGTATATAATCAGGATCTTCGGATTCTGTATCTGATATTGACTCCGTATCTGGAGTACTTATATCCATAGCGCTTTCTACAACTTCTAAAAACTCTGGATTTTCGTTTTCCATTTCTATAATAATAAAATTATTTTTGTTAAATACATTTATCACATCGACTTGGATTAGTACCTTCACTCAAAGCTTTATCAATCTTATAATGTCCATAAGCATAACTACAACGACCACAATCTAGCCAGTAACGTTTTGATTCAAATGGTGATAGTGCAACTTTTTCCATCTCATTAGTAAACAGTTCGTGTTTATCTTGAGATATTTTATGAAACTTTCTAATTTGACTTTCACCAAACTTCTCATTTTGTTTACCTTTAAAAATGTCTATACTTTCAGTTAAACAACTAACAAATGCGTCATGCCCCATAGTTTTAGTTAAAACTGCTTTTGTTACTCCTTTTGCGGCAGCTTTTCTTTCAGCATCAACGATACTTACAGAGTATAGCTTTGGTCTTAAAGCAAAAACTTCTGAAATTACTTTTCCTTCTGCTTCATCCTTAAATTTACCGACTGTATCATCATCAAAATAATCAGGCATAGCTTTCATATCATCGTAAAGATTAGGTGTTTCAACGTTCATAATTAAAGAATCAGTGTCAGTATAGATTAAACTAAGCTTGTCTCCATATTTCTGTTTTATGACATCGTAATAAAACTTTTGCATATGTAACTTTGATAAATCTAAAATTGCACTACCAACAAATATTGGTTTATTTAATTTTGTTTTTGATTGATTCATTTGAAATATTGTCAAATATTTTCCAAAGTCTCTAAAGTTAACCATATTTGGATCTCTTATTCGTTTATTGAATTTCTTTTTTCCTGCTTCATCAATAGTACTAACTAAATAAGTTTTAACTCTTTTTTCAACATCTTCACAGGTTTTACCATAGAATGAATTCATTATAAGTTTCCAAAGGTTTCTTAAAAACTTTTTACTTGAATTTAATGCTTTCATTTCAGCACACATTTCAATATAAGGTTTAAGCCATCTAGATTGATTAAACTTAAAAACTTTTTTTACAACACAAACCATTCCATGTGTTGAAAAGGATTTTAAATATCTATAATGTAGAAGATAGTCCTTTTTTGGTTTAAAATCACATATTAACTTTGGAATATTACTTGCTCCTGTTTTGAACTTATTTTGAAAATTTGAATATTCACTACAATGAACAACTCTATTAGAAGTACATAATGGATATTCGTTGTGTAAATCATGGTAATACTCTTTAGTTTTTGGATCGTATTCAATATCAACAACAAAGAAGTAACCAGTATCTGATTCGTCCTCTAACTTAAGAATTCCATCAATATCCCACCCTTCATTTGAAATTTCAACAATGTTTCCTGTGGAAGAAGTTCCATCATTGCATAAGGATAAAGACTTGTTGCGTCTTGGTAAGTTATCCATGTTATAGGTTTATCCTTATCATAATCAGGGGCTAGTGGATTATTTGCCTTAACAAGTCTACTGCTAACCTGACATATTCCTCCACGAATAGATTTTTTTAACATGTCACAATTCTCTCTATCAGACATTAACTCAATCTTTACTCCTGAAAACCAGAATACTGCATTCCATGAAAAGTTTGGTGTTGTTACAAAGTTTACTGGATCTAATTTTAGTTTTGATACCAATCCTTTTCTAAAACTTTCGAAACAATCAGCAAGCAATAAAACGTCTGTTTGAAGATATAAATTATGATATTCTAGCATATTTTTACAACCAAACTCTTTCCAAACATCATTTGCTTTTTTATAACTTTCATCGGATATACCAGTCATGTAAACACTTGAATAAAAATCATCTTTACTTGGAAGAGATGAAGTGAAAAACTTCTCAAAAGAATCCATGAACTCGTAAGGATATTCTCCTTTAGTTGCTAGCATATTAAGGTTTTTATTTGGATAAAGTTCACTTAAGACTTTTTTAGAAATTGGAAAACAATCAATAGTTCTACCCATTGTTGACGCTATAAAATTTAATGAACCAAATATACATAAATTAAAATGCTTAATATGCAAAATACCAAATATGCATAAATTGAGCACTATCCTTAAAAACAATATCTTTAACCCTTAACATCATATACTTCTCAAGATTATTAGCTATTGGTTGTGCTTCAACACTAAAATTTTCAAGAGCTTTAACAATTATATGTGAGTCATATCCTCTAAAGTTGTGAAATATAACCGGAAGTTGCCATCTTCTAAAGTTAATTCCAGCTTTTAAGTTGCAAATATGATGTGCTGGGCCTCTATATTTATTTGTTAGATGACAGTGATCGTGAACTTTTCTCAAATCACTTACTTTTGAATTGAATGGTTCTTTACACATCCAACAGAATAAAGCATTTTTATATTCATCAAATTCACTTTCAGTTAAACTATCCGTTTTACTTTCTCCACTATGTTCAATCAATGTGCTTTTCAAAAAATCTGATAATTCAAATAATCTTCGTAGAAACTTAACAACACAATCAGATCCAGCATTAATAAACCTATCAAAAACTTCCCCCTTCCAATCAACTATGATAAAAGCAGCTGAACATGGTGTGTGTTGAAGAATTTTCTTGTTTTTCAATTATACTCTCAAAATCGGCATAACAAACATATGGGCATGTATTAAGATGTTTGAAAGAATCAAACTTAATAAACTTACTATCACCACGTGGCATTAAATAAACAGTATTTCCAGAGTTCATACTTTCACATATTTCTAAATGATTAGCTACTTTTTTTTTATCAAAGAATCTATTTAAGCATCTATGGCAATAATACTGTCTTCCTCCAGAGTTTGGTGCTCTACATAATGAATTAAAATTACTAATCAACATATAATGTTCTTTTTTACCTTTAACAACTAGCAAAAGATTTACGTCTACCTTCTTTTTCATCTGATTTTTGTACAACTCTCAGTGGTGAAACCCTTGATTCTTTATACCCACACGAGTAAACATGTATACTAACGTTCATTGCTTTCTCCAACTTATTAACGTCTTTAACCATTAAAGGCCATTCAATCTCATTAAGAAGATAAGAGCGATTATTAGCTAATATTGTTTTTTAAGTCGTTAATTTTCCACTTATTTCTTTCTACTGGGTTTAGAGATCTTAAAACACATCACAAAGCGCAAAACTCATCATTAAGATTTTTTAAATTAATTACACACTTTTTCTTAACAAGATATTCAGGTGTTTCAATGTATGTACCGCCGCTTAGGGGTATGTATTTAGAAATAACAACAGAGAATGAATGATAACCAATAAATAACCATCCAGAGCCAACATTTCTTTCTACTAACATCTGAGAATTAATTCCTAAAGAAAGCATTACTATTTCATATATTGAGTTAGATGATTCACTATCCATAGTTAACATTGATTTAGATTGTGCTTTTTTTCTTTCTATGTCTCCATTATTAAACATTCTCATGCCGAATGATATTTTAAAATGAACTCTAACAAACCTCCATGTACTTCTAACTCTGTTAAGTAATTCAATTGTTTGATATCTAAGAGACTCTTTAAGTGACTCAAAGTCTGCATATGTTCTTTTTGTTTTATAAGAAAAAGTTCAAGTGTTTCCACTAGCAGAAACAACAGGTTCTATGAAACCAACTTTGTTTAGTCTTCCTTTTTTTCCAACATATTTTCTACTTGATGGTTTGAAATCAATGTTCATTAACCTTCTAGATTCAAAAGAGAAAGAATTTCTTTGACCTATTCGAGAAGACATTTGCTATATAAGGTAAAAATATTCATGCTAATTAATGTCGATTTTAATTTAGTGATGATAGAATTTTTCCTTTTACGATATCGGGAAATTTTTTGACGACCGATGGTGGAACCGAGGTTGGAGAAAAATTTGACGATGTCGTAAAAGGGAAAATTCCAATCACCATCGCTGGCGACGAGAGCCCACGTGGGGTCGGAAGAAGAAGGGAGAGGAATGCAGGTGGTTACGGCCAGGGACCGCCGTGGCGGCACGGCATGACGGAGCGTCGCGACAAACGCTGGCAGTATGCGAACTCGTCGAGTGCCCCCAAGCGGTAATCCGAACGCACTACCCAACCTGACCAGGTGCGCTCCTGGTGGACTTGCGGTCAAGTTTGGATGCGTCTCCCAGGTTCTCGCAGGCAACGCAAAACTTTGCGGCGTCGTTTTGAGCTCATGGTTCCTGCCAAATCAAACCACTCTAGGTAGCATAGGGTCAACGAACTCGGAGCTCGCCGGCTCCTCCCTTAACCTTACAAGGTCGGCTTAGCGACGCGCGGTTGGGAATATTACAACTTGATCGTGACACTGTAGGTACCCTAACGGGCAATGATCTCGCGTCGACTACGCTTACTTGTCCTGTGTGGAAAATAAATTAGCTGTCCCATTCCTCCGCTTAAAGACAGTTGGCGACAGAAGCTTTAGCTCTGCAAGTCCTAGAATATGGAACTCGCTTCCACAATTCTTACGGAAAGACAACTACTATCCTACTGCCGACTATGGCACATCCTTTTCGGGGGTCCTGAGCTGCTACTTCTATGCTAATTTTTAACTGGACTTCTACATAGACTTCTAACTAGACTCAGTACCTCAACTGCTCTCCTGACTCTGCTATGCTTCCCACATTCTCTTTGTTGCGTGAGACGAAGTCTGTTGGCTACCGGATGCGTACCGCAAGCTGCTTAGGGTATGAGTGGGCGTCTAGCTCAGTTGTATCTCCACACTCCTCTCACACTGTCAACAGCAAAAGCACTCTTTCGGAGGGAATACGGCCCCGCATGCTGAGCCTGCGCATGTCACCCCTAACTATGATAATATTGATGTTTATTGAGCATGCTACCATTGACCATTCGATCGTGCTTCTTTTGCAACAAATGTGAATTCCCTAGAAAGAGATTGAGTTTCCGAGGGCGCTTTATCAAGTGAATCATTATTAATATTGTCATTATTATTACCGCTGACGGGCCTGCCCGTTCGGACGCGATCCTCTCTCTCTCTCTCTCTTCTTCTTCTATCTCTCTCTCTCTCTCTCTCTCTCTCTCACTCTCTCTCTCTATCTCTCTCTCTCCCTCTCTCTCTCCCTCTCTCTCTCTCTCTCTCTCTCTCTCTCTCTCTCTCTCTCTCTCTCTCTCTCTCTCTCTCTCTCTCTCTCTCTCTCTCTCTCTCTCTCTCTCTCTCTCTCTCTCTCTCTCTCTCTCTCTATCTCTATCTCCCGTCTTAACGAAGTGAAGCTGCTGAGGCCATCCCCAGCGATTGTATTCGCCGTGTGCACGAAACCTGTGCGGCCATAAACGCTACACTACGCTCCTACTTGTTCTCGTGAAACACTCGGGTCGCAGGCGTCCAGCATCAGCCATGACGTGCAGTATAATTTTAGTAAATTCATAATATAGTACGATCATAATATATATATATATATATATATATATATCAAATATGTAATACTAGGAATTTTGCATACGGCATTTAATAATTAACATGGCGTACAGCATGTATTAATTTACACAGAGCACCCAGAGAACTAAATCACATCCTATCTACTGGGGAAATTTATCTTGTTGATAATAAAACCGTGTAGCTATTCAATACATGGGCCAGCGGATGGCTTCCGCTAAGCACTCTAGCTAACAGTGAATTGGTTAAATTAGCGTTAAATTTGAGAAATGTTGTTGACATTCGAGTACGAATATATGCAACACGCACCGATACGGAAGTGAGTGAGATTTCCGTGTTGGAAGACAATCAATGTACGGGCGTGGCTGTTTGTCATCTGCTGAGTAATGTGAGCCTAGATTGTGCTTGGCGATTAAATCGGCAAGCGGTAGAGCATACATTGTGGGAAACGTGGGCCAAGCACGTAACCTCGTAATTGTAACGACTGCCAAAGTGGTCCCCACAGGCCACGGAAGGCCGGAGCAGCACTCGTAGGCCAAGGTTTCGGCCTCCTCCGCATGCAGTGGATCCGAGCAGCGACAGTGCACAATGTGCTTCGACATAGACCGTCGGACTAGTGAAACAGGTCCGGCCATGACCGTGTCTACCTTACTCAACGACAATTACTCTCCTGCTGCCTACTATAGCACATCGTTTCCAGCCGTCCTGAGCTGCTACTTCCATTCTACTCACTACCTCAACTGCTCTCCTGACTCAGCTATGCTTCGCACTTTTTCTTTGTTTCGTGAGCTGTAGCATGTTGGCTACCGAATGTGTACCAAAAGCCACTCAGGCTGTGAGTGCGCTATACAAAACTCTCTCCTGCGTTGCACCCACATAGTCTTGGTGGCTTTGTGGGGTTACAGACGGCGATACATTGCCTACTGTATGGGGGTTAAGCTAAATTACTCAAATTCTACAAACCGCTGGCGGCACTTTGCATAATTTCTCAGGACATTGGCTCTTGTCGTGCCATAAAAATAGTCAATTATTTTTAGTGTGGATAGACATTTTACCAGAAAAATTTGCAATCTCGTGGGCACCAGCAACGATGTAATAGGTTTTGTACGGCAAATCCTGATACTTTTACAGCACGGCGCCAGCCAGGCTAAAATTTAGGGCGCAACGCGGTGAGATAGGAAGGGCTCAACGCGAGCCGAGTGGCTCAATAGTTGTAGCATGCTGCTCCCTGCAGGAGCTGCTGATAGATGACGATGAGTTTTGAACAGGAGCAAAACTAGTATAGGCTTTGCTGGTCAAGTCAAGACTTTGGCCTGTCAACCTGATATCTGATGCTTTCTGGATTGAACTTCCCATTAGACAGTTCACTGCTAACTGTATCCAGAAAGCTTAAACATTTTATGAATCATATGTATGACGTGCCGGGCAGACATTACCCTGAGAATGCATACAAGCTTTTGTGGAGTCAGCCAGCAGTAACTTGCAACAGTAAACATAACTGGCCAGTAATCTGTGATCATTAATCGGTATAAATGCGAACCACTAGATAAAGTCAAGGTTCGACCAAATCTTTGCCGTTTCAAATAGATTTCAATCGTTTCACAATTGAGTTAAAATTACTTACCTGTAACGCGATACTTGCTGAAATAGGAGGACCTCGCTTCTCGTATTACCATTCTTACAAAAGACCTGCGAAGATTTAGCTCTGTAGCTCTAAGGTGTGCAGCTTCAAGTGGCACTCAACTTTCCTGCCTCAGTTGTCCAACTCTTTTGTTTAACTTGTTTTGTTTATCTTACTTAGGACATATCTCTCTTGTAAAAAAAGGATCGACTGCATGGTATGGCTTTGCAATCAGCCGCTCGCTGTGCAATCGCCAGAGTGCTCCTCGGGTTCTAGTTTCAGCTGCCGACGGCGTAATTCTTCATTCGCTTGCACTCGAGGTCGTGGGCGTAGGATAACGTTATAAAACACAACGATGGCGAAAACTGAAAGCATCGTGGTTTGTATTGCCAGCTTGTAACTAGACAACGTCTGTGAGCTTTTAATCAGTAGAATGTTCGTGAGACGATTAACCGTCGTTCAGAATCTGGATTTCATCTTTGGCGATCTATGTTTTGTATACCTTTAATCAGAAGACAGCTTTCACGGCCAGTCACGAAAGTTGCTCTATTAGTTATTAGCGGCAACTTATTAGAAATTGCTTGCTGCAAGTCTTACTGGCTCTTTATTCTCTCTGTCGGCTGGCTGGGCTGAGATATTGTTGCTGCCCTCAGCTATCGCGGCCTTTGACGGAGAGCTGTAATTAGTTGTCAACGAGGCCGCAAGAATGATCTTTGCACCCGACAACTTCATCCAAGTTCTCCCTTACTCAGCCAGCTCAGCCAATGGATGAGTGCCGAAGTGTGTTTCCTGACTCCAACGGCATTTAGCTACTATGCTGCTATCGACGTAGACGAATTTCTACAGCTGCACTGGGTCTGATTTGGCCCACGAGTCAAGGAATTCGCTTTTGACGACTGACGTCAAGGTGCTTGCCTTTGACGGCCGAGGTGGAATGGGGGGGGGGGGCTTGAGCACTGCAGTATACGTTGAAGCGCCTTGATAGATATTTAGTTCTCTATTGGAACTAAAAAATTAAATTATTGCATTATTCCAATTTCTTAATTTTACTCAGCACAAATAGTAACAATTATTACATTTTTCTCTTGTTTTACTGTTGTCCTTCAAAGTGTTCGTAAAGGAAGGATCGACTGCATGGTATTGCTCTGCAGTCATCTGCAGGCACGAGTCATCACCAGAGATCTGGTGATGACTCGTGCCTGCAGATGGATGATCTGGTGTGAACTCCTCGGGTTCTAGCTCCAGCGGCCGTCTGCAACAAAGACGAGTTGCAGCGAGTAGAAAAGCAGCAGCAGCAGCAAGAGACGACCGAGCAAGGTGGCTGATGCAAGGCAGATCACGTTCACGTGGAATGCACAGCGTGCATCGACGCACATAGCTAATATAAACGACGGGAGTGCAAATAATTAAATAATGGAGTCAAAGAACAAACCGCGAAGACGGCCAGTCTCACAGTTATATGAGGTCACACGCTGAGTTCCCGGCTCCCTCCCCGTTGAGTGATAGCTAATCTGAAACTGGGTCCACGCCACGAGGAGAACAATTTAGACTGCAATAACTACGACAACAGACTCGACACTGGAGGAAGCTTGCAATGTGCAAGAGTACCCCCCCGAAATCTTCGTGGACAGGAAGGGATACCGACAAACGGCACTGTTTGTGGCTGAACGGTCTTAACACTGTAACCTTGTAGCCTGACCCCTAGCCTAATCAAGAGTTACAGAGGCTATGAGCTTCAACGCTCCTAATGGTCAATAAAGCCGACTGAAATTGTGTGACTGAGCCTATCGTTTCAGTTAAGGCCAAATAGCAAACAAGTTCCTAAAAAAAATTGGTTCAAAAGTCAAATTTTTGTTATCATTTTAGAACTTGGAGAGGAAGTTTTGACGACTTCAACACCTACTTAGACGCAAAAACGTCCGTGCAGTAGTGGCCGCTGCAGAAGTGGCTGTAAATTCGTTCGGGTAATCAGAGAATTTTCTTGGATGCCCGGCAAAAAAGCAGCTAAATCTCGAGCTCAAAAGGGAAAAAATACGACTGCTAACAAGGTCACATAGATTCAAAGCAGCATCCCAAATCGGGAAAAACTTCTCTGTCATTGTAGTGGAGGGAAGTCACAAACGGCATTGCGTTTCACTAATCGATTTACATGCTTCCTTTCTAGCATATGCAAAGTGCCTACAGAGAGCTCTAATTCTCTACGGATGCTATATAAATGCTTGGTGGTTCTCATTAGTACGTGTACCAGCAGTATGCTGCTGCTCGTGAACTCGTTATTGTGTGGCTATTCTCAAGTTTGTCACAGGTCTGTCGGCTGGGCCTCTGTGATTCCCAGGCCGCTTAGCTAGAAATAGAAATAGACATGCTGGCGGTTCATCTTAATAATGATAATAGTGACACATTTAAAAAGCGCCTTAGAGAACTCGATCTCTTTCTAGGCACTTAACGTCTTACAGTCAGTCACACGGGGCTAGATCAGGCTTTAACTACAGCTGGTCCATTCAGCCGGTCCATCTCGGGTACTGTCCCGCGGGCAATTGCGAAGGCAACAGCCCAACTGAACCCGAGTGGCACATGAGGTAATGCGGGCCTGCAGCTAGAGTTCTTGCATTACATATCACCATCCTAAAGACATGCATACATCGACGAGCATAGTCCCACAATCTGAGGATAGCTGACCGGATGAGAGACAGTAGAAATGCATCCCCTCCATGCCACAGGCAGCAGCCAGAGCCACATTAAACCGACGCCAGAGGGCAGCAGCTGCCGACATTAGTTCTTGCATACCTTTTTGCACATTAGCAGCCTGGAGATCAACCGTCGATTTGTGATGGCAGCGCATTGACAGCAGCCGGCTCCTCTCCTTTAGACCTATTGTCTGACGTAGACGTCTGCTCTCCTTTACGCCTAATGAGATTCTCACAATTAATACATTCGCAGTTGCTCGTGCAACCTTTCTAAAAGACGAAGACAACACAGACTGGTACTAGATAGACCAGTACTACCCTTCAGGTTCTGATCCATGTAAAGACCACAGGCACTGTCAGGCCACTTTCATTCTCTTGCCACTTTCTCTCCCTCTCCTCTCTGCACTCAAGATACGGCTGCATCAACAGCTCAAGCCTCGGACAGGGGGGGGGGTAGATGGGCAGGTGGGTAGTGAATGACGCGGTGCTGTGTGCCGAACTGAAAGTGCAACTGAGTTGGAGCAAGCTTGACAGTTTAGTCGGCGCCAGCTCCCGACTGTCGAGGCAGCTTTACAGGCGCCAACCACGGCATCGCATTTCCGAGAGCGGCTCACCTTGAGCGACCTCTGCCGCTCCTCTGCCAGCTCCTGCACGTGAGCGGCCTTGACCTCCTTGAGTTCGAGGCTCAGCTTTTCGAGCTCGGCCGTCCTCGACGCCAGCAGCTGAAGCGCACATCGTCGGCACGTGGCAACAGGCCCAAGCAGCTCTGCTACAGCTGCCGAACCAGAGCTGCTGCAACGGCAGGGAAGTCATCGCGAGGCAGCTCAACAGCAGCAGCTGCTCAGGGTGCGCCTACAGGCCAGGCTGGTGCATTGCAGCATGAGTCGGGCCGACGGCAGCCATTGGCCACTGCCAGCCAATAAGCAGCCTGCAGCAAGACGAGCCCGGCCTCCTTCCACCGCCCAGGCTGCTGCTGCCGCTGCACACGAGATGGCACAGAGTCGCGCTGCAGCGACCGACCTCTTTGGTTTGCTTGAGAGCAGCACCCAGTCCGCTCTCGGTAGACAGCAGCGTCGACTCGAGCTCGGTGATTTTGCCCTTAAAAATGAGAGAGGAGAGATAAATGTGCACACATCTCAGGAGACCGATTCGTCTTCGGGGGGGCTGCAAGCTACAGCCGTTGAAGCTGGTGCAGCACGATGAGACCACTTACAATGCTCAAAACGAAACGAGCATCATATAGAAACATACACACCCGAGACGCAGCAGGTCAAACAGCAGCATGCCGGCGTGCGAAGCAGTATCTTGTATCGGGGCATCGAGTGTCGGGTCTACCTAGCCAAGTGACAGCAGGGTAGTTTGGGATGGACGCACACGAAAACAGCAGCAGCAGCAGCAGCTCTTGCCTTGGCTGTGCGAAGGCCGTCGGCCAGGTGCTTCTTTATTTCGGCGTCGGTGCCGCGTTCGAATTTCAGCAACCAAACACGTTTGGACGTATTCGTTTCGACGATGCTCAAGTCTGCTCCATTGCAGCCGGACACGACCAGCCGAACTTCATACCTGAAAGACATTGAGTTCTCTGAGGGCGCTATAAATTATTTCTTATTATTATTATTATTATTATAGCAATTAATCTAGAACGAAGCAGCTTGTGACGGCAGGCAGCTGAAACCCAGAACTGGCCGAACCATAGAGATACGGTGCCGGACTCAAGCTGCGAGCAAGCACAACAGTGCTTCGTGAGTAGCACGCCTGGCTCTGGCAGCAGTCACGTGCCCGGGCGGCAGCTAAACAGGCAAGCACATGCGGCATGCAGCTTCACAAAGTGTCACAAAGCTCACACCGCGGCCTGGCGATCGCCTGCTCGGCAGCCAGAGTAAAAAGTGAGAGACAGTACTTAGGTACGTCCTTGGCCTCTTCGCAAAGGCACAGCTGCAGAAGCTCGACGAACATCTGCGGGAACCAGGAGAAGTCGATGAAAATTCCTTGCTGTACTTTCAGGCTGCAACAAGTCGGTCGACTCTGGTGAGCGGCCACTGCTTGCATGCCAAGTAGCTTGCGTGCAAGAGCTCGCAGTGCTTTGCATTGGCAACACGAGGAATGTGCAACGGCCACTTACGCTACAGGGTGTTTGACAAATATGCATAATCACAATTTTCATTATCATTAACGAAGCAGCTGCGGCGGATTGGGCATGCACACCAGGCTGACTGCTGCAGTACTCAGCGTACTGCCGGCAGACACGTGCTAACATCACGTGTTATACTGATCAGGCGACATGCTGGGTCTGCTCTGTCAGAGAGCAGCCAGCTTAGAGATGCCGCAAAGAAAGAACGCTTTGGAGTTATTTGACAGGCAGTCTAGCTAGTGCACCCTTAATCTACATGCATGAGCCTCCCCTCACACTGACAATACGTGCGATCTCGAGAAATAAGTAAGCCAACGGCTCCAGGGCAGTAAGTCAATGACAACAAAACTTGAGCTCAGAGAACTCTGGTTCTTTGCAAGATGAGAGATTCGGCATTCTCTATTTCCAGCTAGGGTGGATTTTTAAAAGATGGGGTAACAAAGCTCAGACAATGGCACGACCACTATCAGCTATACATGCTGCAATATAACTCGGACCTGGGATTAGCCCACAGTAAAAGTGTGCACTTCGACAATACAGAATTCAGGAATTCGCACGAAGACCTGGAGGCTAAGCAAAGAAAGCATCCTTAAACTATTAGCTATCCAGAAGGAAAAGCAGGGTCAAAGGGTCACGGTCGAAGCAGGGTACAAAAAGACACTCGGCTGTTGCACACTCGTTTCCAAAAAATTTCAGCTTTTCTATGCTAGATACTAGATAGCAGGGCCTAACAACTAAGTTGCAGCAAAGAAAGACTAAAGCAGCTTGAAGTCCGTTGGTGGAAGAAAAAACCACAATCAGCGAGAACAATCACTAGCTAGGATGTGTGGTGGCATTGATTCTCAGTACGTCTGATAGTAGCAGCATAAAACAGGTTTCTAAATACGGCAGCTCAGACAAGAACACGCGCCTCACTTTCAGAGTCGGAATAGATGCATCGGCATCCAAATAGTAGTTTATCAACTGAGAGTCACAGAAATACATTCGTTTCGCCATTCTTACCGTGCTACTTGATATCTAGTAGAAAAAATTCCAGTAAGTCAGGTCGACTACCAGAGAAAATGAATACCAACAACAATAAAATCAAACGATAACAATAATACATTTGTATAGCAGCCTCAGAGAACTTAATCTCTTGCTGGTCACTTTGCGTATGCTGTAAAGGAAGCACGACCACGTGATTAGTAGTAACATGAACTGTGTCAACATGCATGAGAACGACCATGGTAGCCTGCTCAGTGTCAGCTCAAATTGGCACAAGAAGAAAGTAGAACCTGGGTTTGCCTGCTCGCCTCGATAGCTTCTTTATAGGAGTTAAGTAGTCCACATAATGGTGCCACACCAAAGATACTACTGCGATACTATATTGAGAAACTAGTATTCGAATGCCTCAGCTTCTATGCACTGAGAGGCATTCACGGTGGGGTCTTTCTTCAAGGAGATGTATTTCTTCAGTCGGCTGATGAATGGAGAGTTCAAAAACTCGCTACATCCGAAGCTGAAGGCACGATCAGGCTCAGAGCGATCCGTCATTCTGACCCTGGCGCTAGTACCTTGGTAACAATGGTAGCAAGCCAGTCGTTACATTCTCGATGTTCGAGTTCATGACGGAAGATAAGGGAAAATAGCCGAAGTGGCGGCAAAACGATTCTTACTTTTGGAAGTATTCTTCATCTATCTTGAGCATGTACAAAAACTCCAGGTCTTGTTCGTCGGTTAACTGCACCACAAGTTGCTGCACGGAAAAATGCGTCTGAGTCAATAATGCGTCGAACCGGCAAACCTACTGAGCAGAGCCGAAAGCACTTGCTTACCTTATTCTGAAATAGGTCCACATCCAGCTGCAGCTTGCTGGGCCTACAGTCATAAAAAATGAGACCGTCGTCGGAGACAACTGTGTACGATCATTTACTAGGTCAGTCTGGGATGAGCCGAAACACACAGCAGCCGGCTGCATTGCAAAATGAACGTGTAAGCAGACTCGCACACACGCTCACGCACAATTAGAATCAGACGACGCGATTTCAATCTACGAATCTTGTAACTGCAGACGGTGCTCATGATTGCTCCACTGCCTGAGGCCGATTTCACTGCGGACCAGGTTGAAGCAGATGCACTGCTGGGGCACGTACCTTTCTTCGCCATCGCCGCTTCGGACTTGTGCTGCTAGCTGCTTCAAGAACAGCTTCTCTGACATTTTACAGATTTTGAGAGCATATATCGCACGTTACAACCGAAATCCAGCCTATTCTGCCCGCAGAACGTCAGCTGAGAATAACAGCCATTTTATGTCTGGCTCCTCAGCAAACAGAAGCTGGATGGGCTAGCGACTGTAGCGTCACATTGACAGCGAAGCTACAGTAGCCGCAAACTGCTGCCACCAAAGTCAGCGGTTGCTTAGCAGGCCATCGATCGAGCGCCACGAACATTTACTCCCACAATGGACCGACGACTGAAACGTCGCCGGCGATTGGAGGTGTGAAAGTAAGCAAACACCGGGTAACCAGGGCGAAAGAATCACTCCCAGGATACCAGCAATTCGCCGACTTGCTGAATCAGACGGCTGCGATGCGAAAATACTCTTCCTTCGCCCGCTGCTAAGTAGTCAATGTGTCGGAGAGAAATGGTTAAGTATAGAATCGACTGCTGTGCTGGGCTTCGAAGACCGGCTGGCAGCCAGGAGACGGAAGCCGACGCTGGTGGCAGTGAGCCGGCCTGGAGCGGCGGGCGGTAGGCTGACCGGCTCTGCCGACGACAGATGCTCGCTCGCTCGATCACTATCGCAACCGCGTCGTAAGGGGCGCAGCTCCGCATGACCGAGCGACGGCTTTGAAGCGCCTGCGACTCTCCACCTGTGAGCGTCACTGCAGGTCACATTGTGGGCGTGTCATCGCCATCACATGGTTCAGCCCCCCCCCAGCCTACGTTCAGTCCGCCGAACGGGGCAGCTCCCTGTCGGCACGTGACTCGCTCAGAGCCGAGCAATTGACTTTCTTTCTGTGCCTTGGCCTGTACGCACTCTATCCACTCTATTCGCTCTCTTAACGCCACGTGCTCAGGAGCAGCACGCACGACGGCTGCTATATCATACAATACAGCCGTCGTCGACTAGGCAACGACTGGCTTGTGGGGGGCTTTGCCCTTCGTAGCGCCGCCATCGTGCACACACGAGCCCCTACAACAACACCGAAGTAGCACTGGAGGCGGAAAAAGAGCTGCGATCAAGTTGAGAGAGTTTCGTCAAGACCTCGAGTGCCTTGCGCATCATTTGTGGCCAAGAGGGCTCGCTCACTCGGGCGGGCCCATTACCTCTGATCCTCGAAGCTTGCGATCGCTGGGCGGACGCCGAGGCCGCAGCGTCGAGCTTGCCTGAAACTTTCAGTACGCATGGCCTCTGTGACACACTTCTAACGCAGGGCGTGGCGGTTGAGCACGGGCCTTCAGAGAACTTTCTCGCGAAATGCGTTGTGTGGCGTTGCCGTGGAGCACGCGGAAATGCTAAGGTGTATGAACTAGACCACTAACAAATCGCCGATTAGTGTCATTAAGTCAGGCATGTGCTTGGTGACCTCAAGATTATCGTCTGAAAGCTGCTGATTTTCTATCGCAAATTCACAATCCCTTACCTTACCTTACTTACCTTAACGTACTTACCTTAAAGTTTCTGAAAGGATACCAGATCCTGATTTTGTCAGGCTTTCATCTGTTATTGCCCCGGTTGCAAAAGAATATTTACGAGACGCGAAAATTTTTGGCAAAATATCTAAGAGCAGAGTTTCTTCAAGTGAGCTCAAAAAATATTAGACTTGTGGAGACCAAAGATCAATCAGGATGCTAAGTGGGTCTAATTTCAGTGAATTAGCTGACGTGTCATGCATGCAAGAGTTCGCCGTTGTTCGTTCAACTTGGCTTGTGGCTTTTGTGTATCAAAGTTTATGAAAGCTTTCAAACTGTTTCTTCATCTTTCAGATGAAACCGTCGCTTTTCGGGAAGCTTTTAGCCTAGTAGCTCATCGGATTGGCCCTCGGAAATGGGTTCGTCTGGTCAAGGTGCTCAAAGTTTACACCGACGCGCTTTCAACGCTAGTATAGAATGCTTGAAGTCAAGACACAGGAAAAACTGCGATCGCGTTTGGAGCTGTTTCATGCACTGGAAGTTAACAAAGGGTACCTCGGCAACGTTGAGCGATTTGCTCTGGGCCCTCGAGAGCTGTCAAGTCGATTGGCTGGCAGGCAAAAGACATATCAAAGCGACAGATTCTGGGATTACAATAATATTTACAATAATGCTACTGAACTTATTCAGCATCAGAAAAATGACAAAACCTCTCCTGATTGTGCACGTTGGCTGGAAATAGGCCTAAGACCTAATAAGGCCTAAGAACTGATCAGTGACTAAGAAATTACTGCACGTGGGAGTACACTATGGACGATTCACGTGAACAAAGCACGTGCGTTAGGGGGCAAAGGTGAGATTCTTCAGCTTTGCTTTAAGCGTCGTCAAATTTGAGGATGCCGTTATGTCGTTCGACAGGTATTTCCTGGTTTTAGGTGTCAAATAGCTGAAGGCGTGATCGCCAAAATCCAGTTTACTTTCAAGTATAACTCGGTGACGAGATTTAAATGAGCAGATGGTGTGCGGAGAGTCCTGAGAAAAAGAAGTGCGAAGGTAAGTAAGCTGAAGTAAGAGAATGAACGATCCTTAAAGTAAGTGTCGGGACCTTGAAGTGGATCGGCCTCTCGATGGACAGACAGTGCTGCAGGCCAGAGAGAAGTGGTGCAATGCGGCAGCTAAGACATCTATGATAAACAATCTTTGCTTCTGAACTTTGCACCCTCTCGTGAAATCCTGCGTGAGCAAGTCGCCGAACCCTAAGCACACGCTGGGCAACCGCCAGCTCCTCCTTTCCATCCCCTCAGCCGGAGCTTCGAGTTTGTTGCTTCAACTTAGCCATAGCCCTACGGATTCGTCAAAGGGCACTCTTCTCAAGTTACTGTTAGTTAAGCAGGTTGATTTCAAAGCTCGAATACTTCTTATAATTCTTATTCTTCTTGATTGTATGGATGCGGCCATGCAAGGGTATATATTTCAGGTAGCCTCCTGCAGCTGCGAAGTAATAACAGAGAAGAAAAAACTCAAGCAAGCGCGCTACTACTACGCCATGTCTGTCTGGTCTAAGCCGGTCACCCTGCCCTCCCCTACCCTGTAGCATTTCGTTACGAGCATGGGAGACCAGAAAAGGTTTCCAACCCAGCGGATGTCGGGCGGTGCTGCTGCCGCCCTTTGTCTTCATGCTGGCGAAGCTATTGCGGCACACTGGTTCCCCCGGTGGTCCCTCTCCACGATTAAGTTGTAGGTGAAATGTATTTGATGGCTGATGTCGTGGGCTCCAGCCCTGTGTCATATGTGAAGCACCCGAATTAAGAGATATTACAGATTAAGTTCTCTTTGCGGGCTAAACAAATTAATCATATATTACACATAGGCACCTGACCGGAATAGACACAATAGATAGAGCAAGCACTGCTGAAGCGACCCCATCCACCCTAGTCACAGTAAGACATTTTTGAAAGACTAAATATGAATACTGAGTTTAACAAATTCTACTGCTTCTCAGTCTGGTGGTTGACATCCGTCTGAAAACTCTTCTGTTAATTGAACCACAGCAGAACCGAACCCACCCACCCTAGTCACGGTAAGGTACTTTTGGAAACATCAATCCTCGAGGTAAAATAATAATGCTGAGCTTAAGAAACTCAATTGCTTCTCAGTCTGGTAGTTGACATTCGTCTGCTAGCTCTTTTGTTAATTGAACCATTTGCTATTCGTAGGCTGCCGTTCAATGCGGTTGGCTCGGCAGCCTTTCTAGAAACGCGACAATGCTCTTCAACAAACTCCTACCAGCCTCGTTTTGAAAATGCATTCACTTGCCAGATCTCGTTTTTAGATGTACTGAGAATTCACTTTACTCACTGTGGATACAGTCAGGTTTGACGACAAATGGCTAAGCAAGAAGGCTAACGGAAATCAACAGGAGGCAACAACAGCTGCCGGCCCAGTGACATCTGCAGTACTGCTTTACTGCCACTGGCTCGCTGGCAGGGGCAGTGCTGCAAATGTCCCCAGCACGCTTCCCCCTGATAGCTAAAATACCCGTCTACGAATGTGCACTCAGCAAATTTTTTTGACGGTTGAGGTTTTTACTAGCTTTCACATTGAACTTGTTACGACATTAAACTCGAGCTTGCTCGCTTTTTGTACGCACGAGTGCATGCATGCTTACGGGGTGAGCACGGCTCTACAGCACGCCTAGTGCCAGCCGCGAACGCGAGCCGAGTCTGACAAATCGGTCGAAGGTCAGAGTCCTGCAGCACGTGACGCGCGCAATGTCTGTTCGATGCTTCCTGCAAGCCAAGGTTATGGCTGCTACGTAGATGAGGCTGCTGAATGTGTAGTAAATGTATAATAGTCTATTTGATAAGAAAGGTAATAACGACACTCAGCTGAAGTTGTTGTAGTTCTTTTAGTCCACTGTTGACTTCTAAATGAGTGGCCTAACAACACCCTTTTAGGATTTCAAGGACAAGACATGGCACCTGACGAATCTCAGCAAAACAGTACATGGAATCTCAAGAGCTTCCAGTCTTTTTGAACTGGAAGATGAACTGCGAGATAAGGTCACTAGTGGCAGGGCTTAAAGTGAAGTTTGAGGTAAAGCAACGAATACATGATTACGCTGAGGATACACCCTCTGATTTCATCTATCTTGCTGGAAAAGAGGCTGGAAAACGATCTTTAGATCGCTACAAGAACCGCAAGGTAAGGTACTGATCTAGGAACGATTACAGAGACAGTTGATGGTCGTCAGCATTTTTATGATCATATCCCACCAGGTTTTTATAGAAGCTAAATTCTACCATAGCTAGCATAGTACCTCGGCAACCGGTATGCATGAATGCTCTGATACAGAGATAAGCAACCAGTCGAGTATCTGTCATGCTCTAAGAAGACACTGTAACCCTCACCAAAGTCAAGTACAATATGCTCTACAAGCGATTCGTTGCATCGGTCTCGATAACGCCAGCTTGAGGGCACTGACAACCGTATGGTATTGTACACTCCTTGGGTGTTTGGCAGGTACTTAGACTTCTTCTAAACCACTAAATCCGCAGTAAAGCTAAAAAATTAACTAACAAATGATCAGATTGGTAGTAGTTCTTGTGCTACGTATTAAGTACTGCGACAATAGTTGCCCACAATAAGGCACTGCTTGCAAGAAGGGTTGACTGCAAAGTCAGGACAGACAGCAGTAGCAGCATGCGTTGCTGACATTTAAAGGTGGACAGCAACACGCTTTCACACCTCAAATGAAGATAAAAACCAACTTTCTAGTGATGGTCAAACCTAGCCACTCAAAGCCTGTAAATTTTAACCCAAACGAGTTCACGGTCGTGTAGTACGTCCAGGTAAAAAGTTCAGCACCTTCCTTTAAAATGTACTGGCATCCCACCTGTGCAGCTAGCACTCTAAAACACACCACACATCTCCACCACCTTCGGAAGAAAATCAATCAACAAAGGGTTCATTCTAGCAGACGAAATTGTTCATGCTGACCGGCTAGGCTCGAGGCCCATGTCACAAGACAGTGTTCGAGGCTGCTGCAGTGATGAATTTAGCTAGGCCCAAAGCTGTATTGCATGGAAGAAGAGACCAGGGGCATAGTATCTGCATGCTAAACTGTTAATGAGGATACCCCTTCTTGAACCCTGCGAATGAGTGAGTCTGGCAACCGATAACTCGATGCACAGCGCCGCATGCAGCAATCAGCAGCAGCTCGATCAGCAGAGCCGAAGCATGAACCCTAGAATGCATGAACCCTGCTACTGATGCCTTTCACGCGACTATCGATCGCGGGTAATAATATTAATAATAATAATATTGCACTTGATAAAGCGCCCTCAGAGAACTTAATCTCTTTCTAGGCGCTTTACATTTGCTGCAAAGTGATACGCAACAGAATAGTAAGTAAAATCATGCCTGAAAAACAAACAAAATGAATAACATGGTTAGGGGTTACATGCACTGGGTCAGCATGCAAATGTGGTTAGTGGCAGCATGAACAGTGTCAGCACGCATAAGCACATCGAGGACGAATCACAAGGACCCACTAAATGCTGTCCTAAATAGGTATGTTTTTAAGTTTCTTTTAAATGTGGTCAGGTCAGGGGATGTTCTGATGCAGGTCGGGAGGGAGTTCCAGGCTGTGGGAGCATACGAGCTAAATGCACGGTCTCCAAAGGATTTAAGGTTTGTACGAGGTATTTCTAGACTGTTGGATTCCGAAAAGCGAGTGGTACGATGCTTTGCCTGATGGGGTAGTATATCTGAAAGATAGGCTGGAGCCATAGAATGAAGAGACCTAAAAGTGAGCGACAAAACCTTGAAGTCAATCCGTTGCTTGACTGGTAACCAGTGCAGGTCGGCGAGAAGTGGAGTAATGTGGCAACTGCGACGCTCAGGACGGGTAGCACAAATACAAAGGAAAAATAGAATAATAGAAAGAGGAATGTGCCAAGGGCATAGTGAAAAAGCTCGACAAAATGTCATCAGGCCATAGCAGCACGGCAGCCGAGGCTCGGAGCAGGATTCTCGATACCTCGATGCTCTTTTCCCTTTTTCCCATTTCCCATTTTCGCATTATTTTTCCAGTTTTCCCATTTCCCATTTTCCCATTATTTTTTCAAGTTTTCCCATTTCCCATTCCCTTTTTCGATGTTCTTTTATATATCCCAGAGCCATTACCACCACCAGCTGTGCCTCCGGAATGCAACACGACTGCTATGCGCTCAGCATTGAGTCGCACGAGTACGAACGACAGTGCCCTCCTTTGAGCGAACCTGCAGCATGCATACATCACCATCAGCATAACGATCGAGGCCACATTTGAGCATAAACTCCAACATCATACAGACACTGATGATAATCATGCCGATGCTACTCCGACATTTACATGGGTGAGTCTGCCTCATGTCATGCAAAATAGCTCGGAGATACTGACATCCATCAGGGGACAAAACCAAGCCGGTATCTCCAGCTAAAAACTTAAAAGGGTGTGAGCAGCAGCAATAGCTCTGTGATCACCCACATGCAGACTGTGATTAGAGGCATTACGATTCAGGCAGAATGGCAGACCTTGCCGTGGACGTGCAGCCTTCATCAACAGTGTCTGTCACGATGCTCCAGAACTGACATCTACATGTACGAAGGTGGTGAGGATGTGTGGTGTGTTTTATAGAACCGCTGCCCGGCTGGCATGCCAGTAAATTTTTAAGGAGGGCAGAACTTTCTAACTAGACGTACCACATGATTGACTTCAAGGTTTGGTCACTCACTTTTAGGTCACTTCATTCTTTGGTTCCAGCCTATCTCTAAGATATACTCCCCCGTGAGGCCAAGCACGTACCACCCGCTTTTCGGAATCTAATAGTCTACAAATACCCCGTACAAGCCTCAAATCCCTTGGAGACCGAGCGTTTAGTTAACCTCTACCCACGTCTTCCTGTCGATTGAAGCCATGCTAATCAGGGCCTAATCAGGGAGATCGCGAGGGTAGTGGAAAACCCAGAGATTGCCACTATGGAAGAATCTAAACGACCAGAAGGTTCCAACAGCCCTCGTCACAAGGATCCTAGGCCCATACAGTAAAAACTAAGAAACCTGTACATGAGCTAGACAAGCACTGGGCCATTTTTCTGGAAGCAACCCAGTGTAATTCTTTCACTTACGAAAAGCCTGATGACATGGCCCATTCGTTAAACTTAGTCATGCTCCAAAGGCCATTATCCTACAACCGGATCGCTCGCATAAACCTCAAGTGTCTTTTTGGAATTTTCTGCATCTGAGTCTTCCGGAGAAAAGTTAGCTAAAGCTAAATCACGGATTACTTTGCTCTGTGTTAAATTAGCCGGCGATTGAGCTCGTTCTTGTTCGAGCTGATCTTTTTCCCGCGGCAAGCACAGCAGCCGGTGTCCAGCCCTCTTCTTTCAGCCGCTACAGCATGTTTAGGCTGGCCCGCTTCTGGGTACACCTAATCGACTTCCCTAACCTGGATGAGGACTAAGTCCTATAGCTGAGTACAGCGATGTTAAACCACAGCGCAAAGACTTAGTTTGCCCGATCCAGTGGCTCGATACTCTTTTCTATCATCAGGGAGTCATTATGACCAGCAGCCATGCTCCTCGAACACAGCACGATGGGCACGAACGAGGTAGTAATCACACGCGCAAAACACGGCACTCCTTTAAGCAGACTTTCAATTAACATATGCTGTAATAATAATGCATTAAAATAACAATACTAATACAATTGTATAGCATCCTCAGAGAACTACACTTCTACGTAGGCATTTGACATTTGCTGCAAAAGAAGATTCCTAGTCTTTTTTCGGAACGTTTAGCACGAGCTCTTGAACCCTTCCATCTCGGAGTACAGTGCGGCACAGTGGTTCTACAGGCTGTTTAGGCACTCTCTGTGTTCTATCCTTCTTTCTATCGTCTACCTAAATAAATATATATATATATATATATATATATATATTATGCTATATCCTTTCTTTATCCTACTTTTAAATTTCTAAATGCTGCCAAGGTGACCTACGATCTAGGACTGCTGTCCACGAAGGCAGCTCATTTATCATTTTTAGACTGTCTAGCTAAACCTCGTCTAATTAGTAACACTCATCATGGCGCAGATTCCATTCAAACAAATGAAACCAGTCAGCGTCATCGCGGATCATCGGCCAACGACGACGACAGCCGGCACCAGTCGCAACGGCCTGGACGGCGCTGCGGACGCAGCATCGCTGGCGACGAGAGCCCACCCGGGGTCGGAAGAAGAATAGGTAGTGTCGGGAATGCAGGTGGTAACGGCCAGGGATGGCCGTGGTGGCACGGCATGACGGAGCGTCGCGAAAAAACGCTGGCAGTATGCGAACGCATCGAGCGCCCCCAAGCGGTAATCCGAACGCACTACCCAACCTGGCCAGGTGCGCTCCGGGTGGACTTGCGGCCAAGTTTGGACGCGTCTCCCCGGATCTCATAGGCGACGACGCAAACTTTGCGGCCTCGTTTTACGCTCATAGTTCCTGCCAATTCAAACAACTCTAGGTAGCATAGGGTCAATGAACTCGGAGCTCGCCGGCTCGTCCCTTAACCTTACAAGGTCAGCCTAACGACGCGCGGTTGGGAATATTATAACTTGATCGTGACACTGTAGGTACCCTAACGGGCAATGATCTCGCGTCGACTACGCTTACTTGTCCTGAGGGGACAATAAATTAGCTGTCCCATTCCTCCGCTTAAAGACAGTTGGCGACAGAAGCTTTAGCTCTGCAAGTCCTAGACTATGGATCCCGCTTCCACAATTCTTACGCAACGACAACTACTCTCCAACTGCCGACTATGGCACATTCTTTTCAGCGGTCCTGAGCTGCTACTTCTATGCTACTTTTTAACTAGACTACAACCTAGACTACTAATTAGACTCACTACCTCAACTGCTCTCCTGACTCTGCTATGCTTCCCACTTTCTCTTTGTTGCGTGAGACAAAGTCTGTTGGCTACCGGATGCGTACCGAAAGCCGCTTAGGCTGTGAGTGAGCTATACAAATCTCTCCTGTCTTTACGACTGCGGAGTTATAGACGGAGATACATTACATTACTAGAATGATGTACAAGTAAAAATATATATATATGTGTGTGTGTGTGTGTGTGTGTGTGTGTGTGTGTGTGTGTGTGTGTGTGTGTGTGTGTTTGTGTGTGTGTGTGTGTGTGTAATTATAGTCGTGTTATAATTATATCGTCCGGTATAGTCGCTTGCCAATCGCCACTGGCCAGTTGTACGCTAAGCTCCGCCCAGCTGTCGCCCCAAAAACCACCCCTTGGTGTGGGCGTGTCATCACCATCACGTGGTTCCGCCCCCAGCCGACGTTCCATTAGCCCAACGGTCGAGCTCCTTGCCGGCACGTGACGCGTTCCTAGCCGCTCGATTCACTTTCTGCCTGTGCGTCGGCCTGCACGCACACTATCCACTCTCCTTTCTCTCTCAACGCCACGTGCTCTGGAGCAGCACGCACGACGGCTGCTAGATCACATAATACAGCCATCGTCGACAACTCCACGACTCGCTTGCGGGCGCTACGCTTTTCATCGCGCCGCCAGCCGGCGCGCCCGCGAGCCTCTACAGCGAGCTCTTACGCCGAGTGTGAGGGACTTTTAGAAAGAGCGGCAACTGACTTCTGTATTCACATCCGGTACTTGCGCCTTCATTATTAACATAAAGGCAGAGGCAGAGCCCTCGCGGCGAAGCGTATAGGTCGCAGCGCACGGTACCGCGACGAGGCGGCTACCTCTGGCGGCGCCATGAACTTCCGGGTCAATATACGCTGCGGAGCCCGACCTCCGAATGTGAATAGCGGGGGGCCACAGCCGCCAGCGCCGACCCGTGAGAACCACACAATACGCAGCAGAAGGTTTGGAAGCAGGCAGGCTGGATCTGTTTTGCCTTTTTTCCTGCAACGAGCACCATTTCCCTTTCCTGCTGCACGGGCGGCGGATACTGCAGCTGTCAGCTAATTATAATACTACGCTTGTGTAGCACCCTCAGAGAACTAATCTCTGTCTAGGCAATTTACATATGCTGTAAAGAAAGCACGATAAAAGTATTAGTGGCAGCATGCGCAATGTCAACAAACATAACAAGGTTAATTAGATTTGCTTAACCTGCCGCTTACCTAGCGGCGTAATCTAGCGCCTAATGCCGTTCGGTGAGCGCCTACGCACAATAAGCAAGCCGCCACAAAACGAGCGTTTCTGGCGCGGACCTACTTCTCGTTACTACAGAGGGTCGTGAATCCGCGGCGTGACTTAGAAAGCGAGACACACGAAGTGGGGATTTTACTGAGCTTTATTCGCAAGCGCACAGAGTCGCTGCACGTCTAGCTCAGTTTTATCTTTACACTCCTCGTACGCTGCTAACAGCACAAGCACTCTTGCGGAGGGAATACGTCCCCGCACGTTGGGTAGCTTGAGCTGCATCTATTGCTGCGGCTGACTGTCGCTTAGACGAAGGACGTTATTCAGCTGCCGTCCTGAGCCGTAATGGCTCACTGGGTAAGGTGATTGCTTTTCACGGCCTCGGTCCCGAGGTCGTGGGTTCGAATCCTGTGGTGGGCGATCCTCTATCGCCACTGCAAGCGGTGGCGATAGCCTCTGTGACAGGCTCTTCATCGCTATACAAAAAGAGGCTTCGTTAAATCCGCTAGCATTATTTTTAACCTACCGTCGATTACTTATTGGATGTAGCGTAGGTACGAGCCGGCACACAGCTGCGACGGCTCGTCCACCCGCCGTCGATGAGCTGTCGCTGAACAGCAGAAGCATGACGAGCTCGGACCGGCAACGGTAGCGCCAACGTCGGAGCATGAGGGTACGGCTGTGCGCTGCTGTTCGGCTGCGGCGAGCGTCGTCCGAATATACGGTTTTGAGGTGAGCGTCGGCATCGCTTGCTCCATAGATTCTTATCTCTGCGATTCGTTCTTTATGGGCTTATACGTGCCGACACTGCGCATGCTATCACTAACCATACTTGCATGCTGACCCTGTGCATGTCACCCCTAACTATGTTATTATTGTTGTTTATTGAGCATGCTACCACTGACCATTTGATCGTGCTTCTTTTGCAACAACTGTAAAGTGCCTCGAAAGAGATTGAGTTCTCCGAGGGCGCTTTATCAAGTGAATTATTATTATTATTAGTGTCATTATTATTACCGCTGGTCGGCCTGCCCGTTTGTCCGCGATCCTCAGCGATTGTATTCGCCGTGTGCACGAAACCTGTGCGGCCATAAACGCTACACTACGCTCCTACTTGTTCTCGCGAAACACTCGGGTCGCAGGCGTCCAGCATCAGCCATGACGTGCAGTATTATTTTAGTAAATTCATAATATAGTACGATCATAATATATATATATATATATATATATATATCAAATATGTAATACTAGGAATTTTGCATACGGCATTTAATAATTAACATGGCGTACAGCATGTATTAATTTACACAGAGCACCCAGAGAACTAAATCACATCCTATCTACTGGGGAAATTTATCTTGTTGATAATAAAACCGTGTAGCTATTCAATACATGGGCCAGCGGATGGCTTCCGCTAAGCACTCTAGCTAACAGTGAATTGGTTAAATTAGCGTTAAATTTGAGAAATGTTGTTGACATTTGAGTACGAATATATGCAACACGCATCGATGCGGAAGTGAGTGAGATTTCCGTGTTGGAAGACAATCAATGTACGGGCGTGGCTGTTTGTCATCTGCTGAGTAATGTGAGCCTAGATTGTGCTTGGCGATTAAATCGGCAAGCGGTAGAGCATACATTGTGGGAAACGTGGGCCAAGCACGAAACCTCGTGATCGTAAAGACTGCCGAAGTGGTCCCCCACAGGCCACGGAAGGCCGGAGCAGCACTCGTAGGCCAAGGTTTCGGCCTCCTCCGCATGCAGTGGATCCGAGCAGCGACAGTGCACAATGTGCTTCGACATAGACTGTCGGACTAGTGAAACAGGTCCGGCCATGACCGTGTCTACCTTACTCAACGACAATTACTCTCCTGCTGAATACTATAGCACATCGTTTCCAGCCGTCCTGAGCTGCTACTTCCATTCTACTCACTACCTCGACTGCTCTCCTGACTCAGCTATGCTTCGCACTTTTTCTTTGTTTCGTGAGATGCCGTCTGTTGGCTATCGAATGCGTACGGAGAGCCACTCACGCTGTGAGTGCGCCATACAAAACTCTCTCCTTCGTTTCACCCACATAGTCTTGGTGGCTTTATTTGTGGAGTTACAGACGGCGATACATTGCCTACTGTGTGAGGGGAACTAAATTACTCAAATTCTACAAACCGCTAGCGGCACTTCGCATAATTTCTCAGGACATTGGCTCTTGTCGTGCCATAAAAATAGTCAATTATTTTTAGTGTGGATAGACATTTTACCAGAAAAATTTGCAATCTCGTGGGCACCAGCAACGATGTAATAGGTTTTGTACGGCAAATCCTGATACTTTTACAGCACGGCGCCAGCCAGGCTAAAATTTAGGGCGCAACGCGGTGAGACAGGAAGGGCTCAATGTAGCATGCTGCTCCCAGCAGGAGCTGCTGATTGATGACGGCTAGCCTGACAATCCTCTTGTCGCGGGCTGAAGGCTGTCGCCGCCATACTCAGCCGGCGGACAGTGGTGAGACTGGTTTTCTTTGGGGAACGATGGAGGTGGTAGGCTGTTCAGACCCGTGATCGACGAGACAGAAATGAATCAGCGCCAGCAAAATTCGGCGGAAGCCAGCGGATGCAGGCGTACAGCGCCCGCGGCTCGAATTTTGAGAGCGCGTGCTTGGTTCCGGCGTAGGAATTTGCCGCAGTGGTTCAACAAAATCTGTGACGTTTTAAATAGATTTCAATCATTCCACAATTGATTTGAAATTACCCACCTGTAACGCGATACTTGTAGAAATAGGAGGAACTCACTTCTCGTATTACTATTCTTACAATAGACCTTCGAAGATTTAGCTCTTCTTCGAGCCCTGTGTAAAAATGGGCATCGAATCGACTTCAAGATCCTCTCTCTGACCTACCGATCGCTTCACTCGCTTGCACTAGGCTACCTATTAAAACCCTCGCTCTCAGTGTTCTCTGAAGCCACCCGCTTCCCGGCTTCTAGCAATCTTGTCGTTTCTCGCTATAAATTGACATCTTTCGCTGGTCGAACCCGTTACAGAGTAGGCTACCACACGATGACCTTCAGCGACTGTTCATGCCTACGGGCGTTATCCAAACAAGCCAACCAGGATGCAATCCACCCGTTAGCCCAATGCTTCTATCAATTCAGCAGTGGCCCCGCCCGACTCACTGAAACATTCTGATTACTATAGACGTAGTATATAAGGCGGGCCGCCCTACGACACGCTCTCTCACAAATGCTCTCAGGTGCTACTGCTTGGTGCTCTGTTCCGCTCATTGAAGATTGATTACTTGCGGATGTGTATTGCTCAGCGGTATTTCGCTCTAAAAATGAAAAAGGGCCTTCAGTTCATAGGCACAGAAAATCTGGAACTCACTTCTGCCTCATGTCACTGCCTGCATTAACTAAAGTCTCAGCTTAAGATGCATCTGTTCCGCTCGTGTTTCCCATCGCCCCAAGGACAACTTATCTTTTTGTTCCTGCTGTTTTTTGCTCCGCGTCTCAAATTTGCATTATTCATGGCATAATGCAAACCAGCGGCCGCCGAGTGCCGTCTCGTCGGGCTTTCGCATGCTTGTCTGACAACGATACCTCGAAACCTCCTTGACTCTTTGTCATCGCTTCGGTTGCTGGTAGTTTAGTAGCGCCTGAATAAAATCAGGTTCTGTTACGGTGTATTACGAAAGACGTTATTATTATTGGCCAAAGCCCGAACATTCACTTTGATGAAGAACTGTTTGACATGGAATTAATACAGCTTTTGGAATTTAATTCAATAAAAGACCTAGAATCATAAATTGGGTTGACGGCGAATCAAATTTGGGTCGTTTCTCTCAAGAAACAATCTGACAAAACCTCACCCATTATTTGCTTTACAGTATGCGCCACATATGTCAATCATTTAAGCTCTGCTGCCACAGTAAATTTTAATCGAGGGCATTCCACGCGGACTGGAGGATCGGAATGTGGGGCTTGAATCTCCTTCTATCATTAAAGTTACAGCACGAGCCTTCTTGCACTAACAGAGCCAGAGCAGCAATCTTGCTCGGATACTAAAGCTTCAGTCGACAGATGTGACTTAGCTGTTAAAAACAAACCTAGCCTATACGATAAAGATCGGGCATATCCGGGGACTGGACTCGGTGTCTATACGGTAGGATTGGCGCTTTGGGTCAAGGCCCATGTTACTAAGCCCAATTCTCTAATTTGGTTACTGAGACTTTGTATAGACCGTGGGTAAGCATTTCGGGGTAGTGTTGTGCTGATATTTATTTTTTCATCTGAGCCCAGCAGTGGGGCCACGCCACTCCGTCCTGCTGCTGGCCAAGTCGGTCGTGCTCGGCGAGAATGTGTGCCGTTTCAAGTGGCACTTAACTTTCCTGCCTCAGTTGTGTAACTCTTTTGTTTAATTTGTTTTTTATCTTACTTAGGACATATCTCTCTCGTAAAGGAAGGATCGACTTCATGTTATTGCTTTGCAATCAGCCGCTCGCTCTGCAATCGCCAGAGTGCTCCTCGGGTTCTAGTTTCAGCTGCCGACGCATAATTCTTCATTCGCTTGCACTCGAGGTCCTGGGCGTAGGATAACGTAATAAAACATACCGATGGCAAAAACTGAAAGCATCGTGGTTTGTATTGCCAGCTTGTAACTAGACAACGTCTGTGAGCTTTTAATCGGTGGAATGTTCGTGAGACGATTAACTGTCGTTCAGAATTTGGATTTCATCTTTGGCGATCTATGTTTTGTATACCTTTAATCAGAAGACAGCTTTCACGGCCAGTCACGAAATTTGCTCTATTAATTATTAGCGGCAACTTATTAGAAATTGCTTGCTGCAAGTCTTACTGGCTCTTTATTCTCTCTGTCGGCTGGCTGGGCTGAGATATTGTTGCTGCCCTCAGCTATCGCGGCCTTTGACGGAGAGCTGTAATTAGTTGTCAACGAGGCCGCAAGAATGATCTTTGCACCCGACAACTTCATCCAAATTCTCCCTTACTCAGCCAGCCCAGCCAATGGATTCGTGCCAAAATGTGTTTCCTGACTCCAACGGCATTCAGCTAGTACGCTGCTATCGACGTAGACGAACTTCTACATCTACACTTGGTCTAATTTGGCCCTGGAGTAAAGGAATTTGCTTTTGACGACTGACGTCAAGGTGCTTGCCTTTGACGGCCGAGGTGGGATGGGGGGGCTTGAGCACTGCAGCATATGTTGAAGCGCCTTGACAAAGATTCAGTTCTCTATTGGAACTAAACCAATAAATTATTGCATTATTCCAATTTGTTAATTTGCTCAGCACAAATAATAACCACTAATACATTTTTCTCTTGTTTCGATATTGTCCTTTAAAGTGTTGGCCAGCGGCCGGGGAACTGGTCACCTGCCTCTCTCGTGGCTCTGCCACTATTCGTAGCTATGAGGAGCTACAGAAGGAGGTTCAATAAATTACATTACATTGCTCGTGCTAAACGTACGCTTGCAACAAACACTTCTCGTTGCCTACTTAAGAAATCCCAGTCCGCAACAAATTCGAATACCAGATACAAATAATAACTATCGTCCCACCAAGCAGGTGCTTCACTACAATTTACCTTAGATATGACTGGAAACATAAAATCTAAAGCCGAAGTCGAAGTCGAATGACAAATGAGTCATGTAAACGTATGACAATTTTATTTTCCCCCTCAGCATCTCAAAACCACTAGTCATTAGTCAAGCAAATGAATGTGCCATACTAAAACTGTATTCCTCTCCTGAACACTCAAGTCAACACGAGACACAATGTCTACACACACTTCGGCCAAGCTCGTTGGCAGCCTTGGATTCCCTAACCAATTAAACACGTATGCTACATAGTTAACCACCACTAAAGATCACTCTGGGCTGCATAAAGTCAGCCCCCGACGACGTGCATGCCTCGGGATTGTGAAAGTCATCCGCACCTGAAGGCAGCAGCGTGCTACGCTGTTACACCGTTGGGTCTGCAACAAAGACGAGTTGCAGCGAGTAGAGCAGCAGCAAGAGACGACCGAGCAAGGCAGATGATGCAAGGCAGATCACGTTCACATGGAGTGCATAGCGTGCATCGACGCACATAGCTAATATAAACGACAGGAGTGCAATTAATTAAATAATGGAGTCAAAGAACAAACCGCGAAGACGGCCAGTCTCACAGTTATATGAGGTCACACACTGAGTTCCCGGCTCCCTCCCCGTTGAGTGATAGCTAATCTGAAACTGGGTCCACGCCACGAGGAGAACAATTTAGACTGCAATAACTACGACAACAGACTCGACACCGGATGAACCTAGCAATGTGCAAGAGTCCCCCCGAAATCTTCGTGGCCAGGAAGGGTTACCGACTAACGACATTGTTCGTGGCTGAACGGTCTTAACACTGTAACCTTGTAGCCTGACCCTTAGCCTAATCAAGAGTTACAGAGGCTATGAGTTTCAACACTACTAATGGGCAAAATGGGCAATAAAGCGGACTGAAATTGTGTGGCTGAGCCTAACGTTTCAGTTAAGGCCGAATAGCAGACAAATTCTTCCAGATTGGTTCAAAAGTCAAATTTGTGTAGGCATTTTAGAACTTGGAGAGGAAGTTCTGAAGACTTCAACACCTACTTAGACGCAAAAACGTCCGTGCAATACTGCCGCTGCTGAAGTGGCTGTAAATTTGTTCGGGTAATAATAGAATTTTCTTGAATGCCCGGCAAAAAAGCAGCTAAATCTCGAGCTCAAAAAGAAAACATGTGACTACTAACAACGTCACATAGATTCAAAGCAACATCCAAATCGGGAAACACTTCTCTGTCATTGTGGTGGAGGGAAGTCACAAACGGCATTGCGTTACACTAATTGATTTATAGGCTTCCTTTCTAGCATATGCAAAGTGCCTACAAAGAGCTCTAATTCTCTACGGATGCTATATAAATGCTCGGCGGTTCTCATTAGCATGCGTACCAGCAGTATGCTGCTGCTCGTGAACTCGTTATTGTGTGGCTATTCTCAAGTTTGTCACAGGTCTGTCGGCTGTGCTTCTGTGATTCCCAAGCCACTTAGCTAGAAATAGAAATAGACATGCTAGCGGTTCATCTTAATAATAATGATAATAACACATTTAGCAAAGCGCCCTCAGAAAACTCGATCCCTGTCTAGGCGCTTTACATCTTACAGTCACTCACACGGGGCTAGATCAGACTTCAACATCAGCTGGTCCATTCAGCCGGTCCATCTCGGGTACTGTCCCGCGGGCAATTGCGAAGGCAACAGCCCAACTGAACCCGAGTGGCAGATGAGGTAATGCGGGCCTGCAGCTAGAGTTCTTGCATTACATATCACCATGCTAAAGATATGCATACATCGAAGAGCATAGTCCCACAATCTGAGGATAGCTGACCGGATGAGAGACAGTAGAAATGCATCTCCTCAATGCCACAGGCAGCAGCCAGAGCCACACAAAACCGACGCCAGAGGGCAGCAGCTGCCGACATTAGTTCTTGCATACTTGTTTGCCCACTACCAGCCTGGCGATCGTTGATGCTCATCTTATCGAGCTGTGCTGACAGCGTATTCACAGCAGCCGGCTGCCCTTCTTTACCCTTGGGGTTCTCACATGGTTCACAATTGCACGTGCTCAAACAGTTTTTATTATTCTAGAAGCAGAAGACAGCACAGACTGGTACTAGCACAGTGCATCACTTGGAGAAAATCAGCCAAAAGTAGTAGTCCGTCATCTGTTACCGATTAACAGCGAGCAGACGACAAAAAATCCGGACGAAAAGCAACTAGTTCGCAAAGCCACAACAGAAGTGTGATGGGGCTACAGAAACAATACCAAAGCTGTTAACAAAGAGCCCGACCAATGAAGATCCTAAAACCATACCATAGCAGTGACCATTTTTCCATCATATTCGAAATCCCCACAACCATTAACATCCGTCATCTCTTCGTCCTGTTCCGTTAGGCAAGATGCCTGCTCTTGCAGGTGTTATTTGCCTAACCTCATGAACTAAAGCCGGTACAGGTAACATACTACCCTTTCGTCTTACGAATTAGCAACTTAACGGTCAAGTTAGTGCTGCCGAAATGAGCCTTGTGCATAACTGCATAGAAAGTGATGGACCGAGTGTCATAACTCTTAGCACTTGCGTGTGTACAGCGAAGATCAAAAGAATCTATGCATGCTTGGAAAGTAGATAAACTCTCACATGTTGCAGGGCTTTGTGATCCTTAGGCTAAACAAGTCTTTCGATGCATGCATAGAACCAGCTAAAGTCGACATCTAGTGGCGCAAGATGCCCCGCTCCTCGGTGCACTTCTCCGACCGATGATAGTAAAAACAGTAAACAAAACGACGTGAGCAGCAAAAGGCTGCCAGTTCAGCATCAGCCCTCACGACGAGGGATCGTTACTCGACAATTCTAAACCTCGCCAAATGGTGAGAGTGGATATCAGCCGGCCAAAACTGTTTCTTTGCTTATGCGTAGGATTCATCTTGACGGTACAGGGGAAAAAGAACAAATGCATGCTTTTTCATCGGTGTAGGCAATTTAGTGCCTCTGCAGCTGGCTTTGCCGGGCTACATCCGACGAATGGTGGTACAGGTCTCGCAGTGACGGTGTATACACGGCGATATGCTTTTGTCTCGGGCAACATACGGTTCAAAACGCATCATCTTCACGGCTACATGCAATACTAATTTAGAAAGTATGAATTAGACTCTGCCTTTAGGTAAGCGAATAACTGCTGGATCTCAATCAAGTATTTTGTGCCGATTTCTCTCTGCCTTCTTTGCTAAGCCATCTACTTGAGGTAGGATAATTCATCCAGATCATATGCATTCAAGATCTCTGAGTTCTGGTGCTGATCCATGTAAAGACCACAGGCACTGTTAGGCCACTTTCATTCTCTTGCTTCGAATTACTTTTGAGAAATACTTCCTACTCAGGTTTTAGTAGAACTCAAGCTTCCTCAACAGCTTTTGTCAATAGCTCATACAGAGATTTAGTTCTCAGGGGGCTAAACGAATGTTTTTTAATTATTACTGCTGCTATTTTTATTATAATGCAGCCTTTTCATCACAATGCCTGCTGCATCTGACCGCATGCAATTTAATTCCACCACTCGTTAACACAAAACCGCATCACTCACCAACTGCTGCTGTGTAGCTGCAACTTGCAACTACTCTCAAAATATGCTCAACACATTTCGTACACACGTGCTGCGACTTAAAAAATTGAAGCCCTCATCTTGCCCAGCATGCACACGAAATACTTCTCCTGCAGCAAGCAGCCGGTTCAGGTTTTCACGTCGGTAGCTTTGACAAGCTCACATTGCACACGCCAAGCAATTAACAACTCTTCGGATTAATATGGCTGTGCAGACCGTCACAGCAGGTCATCGCTCGCTGTAAATTCCTTGGTCACTTGTAAAAACATACCATTCAAGAGCAATTGCCAAATGATGACACCGCCCCAATAATAATAATATCAAAGCGTTTGTAGAGCACCGCACAAGAACTAAACAGGGGCAGCGCAGCCTTGCCCGTTGTGCGGCGGCTCACAGAAGCCTCAGCGTGCGAAAAGTGGACGCACCCACCTCTAAACAACCGCACCGCCTGCCTGGTTTCTTTTTGTCTAGGCTTCCTCCTTGGTATTCGCTGACCTTGCATTTCTTTTTCTCGCATTTACAGGGTACCTGTGGTGCCCGCGATGTCGCTGTGCCGGAAGCTTCTGACTGGCTTTGGTTCGCCGATTGTTCCTATAAGTTTAAGAGAATTACATGGTGCATGCTCAAAACACGGCACGTTACCAGATACAAGAAAACCACTAAGGAAAAGTGCCCCTGTCTACCACTAAGGACATATTTATTACGTTAGTTAGTTCATGGCAGCAGCAGATCTACGAACTTTAGAAGTAGGAAAGTTGAACAAGGTCCAGAGGGCTAGTAGTCTTCTTTGACTAAGAGAGGAGATAAAGTCACTCGTAGCCCCTTGAGTACAAACTTTAAGGTGCTGCACGGAATTGAGGTAGAGTTCTGTGAAGATGTTACTGAGGGGCAGAAGTCCAGTGTGAAAGCTGTTACCTCAGTGTTGCACTCCCTGGCGTCGGTGCCGTGTTCCAATTTCAGCAACCAAACACGTTTGGACGTATTCGTTTCGACGATGCTCAAGTCTGCTCCATTGCAGCCGGACACGACCAGCCGAACTTCATACCTGAAAGACATTGAGTTCTCTGAGGGCGCTATAAATTATGTCTTATTATTATTATTATTATTATTATTATTATTATTATTATTATTATTATAGCAATTAATCTAGAACGAAGCAGCTTGTGACGGCAGGCAGCTGAAACCCAGAACTGGCCGAACCATAGAGATACGGTGCCGGACTCAAGCTGCGAGCAAGCACAACAGTGCTTCGTGAGTAGCACGCCTGGCTCTGGCAGCAGTCACGTGCCCGGGCTGCAGCTAAACAGGCAAGCACATGCGGCATGCAGCTTCACAAAGTGTCACAAAGCTCACACCGCGGCCTGGCGATCGCCTGCTCGGCAGCCAGAGTAAAAAGTGAGAGACAGTACTTAGGTACGTCCTTGGCCTCTTCGCAAAGGCACAGCTGCAGAAGCTCGACGAACATCTGCGGGAACCAGGAGAAGTCGATGAAAATTCCTTGCTGTACTTTCAGGCTGCAACAAGTCGGTCGACTCTGGTGAGCGGCCACTGCTTGCATGCCAAGTAGCTTGCGTGCAAGAGCTCGCAGTGCTTTGCATTGGCAACACGAGGAATGTGCAACGGCCACTTACGCTACAGGGTGTTTGACAAATATGCATAATCACAATTTTCATTATCATTAACGAAGCAGCTTCGCGCCGCAGGGCATGCACACCAGGCTGACTGCTGCAGTACACAACGTACCGCCGACAGACACGTACTAACATCAAGTGTTATATTGATCAGGCGACATGCTGGGTATACTCTGTCAGACAGCAGCCAGATTAGAGCAGCCGCAAAGAAAGAATGCTTTGGAGTTATTCGGCCTGCAGTCGAGCTAGTGCACCCTTAATCTACATGCATGAGCCTCCCCTCACACTGACAATACGTGCAATCTCGGAAATAAGTAAGCCAACGAGCTCTAGGCTCCACGGCAGTAAGTCAATGACAACAAACTTGAGCTCAGAGAACTCTGGTTCTTCGAAAGAAGAGAGATTCGGCATTCTCTATGTCAAGCTAGGGTGGATTTTCAAAAGATAGGGGCAACAAAGTGCAGACAATGGCGCGACCACTAGCAGCTATAAATGCTGCAATAAAACTCGGACCTGGGCTTAGCCCACATTAGGAAAGTGCACTTCGACAAGATAGAATTCAGGCATTCGCACGAAGACCTGGAGGCTAAGAAAGCGTCGCTAAGGAAAAGCAGGCACAAGGGTCAAGGTCAAAGCAGAGTACAAAAACACACTCGGCTGTTGCACACTCGTTTCCAACCAATTTCAGCTTTTCACTTCTAGATGCTAGAGAGCAGAGCCTAACAACTAAGTTGCAGCAAAGTTTGACTAAAGCAACTTGCAGTCCGTTGATGGAAGAAAAAACCAGCCAGAACAACCACTACCAAACTTGGATGTGTAGCATTGATTTTCAGTACTTCTGATAGTAGCGACATAAAACAGGTTTCTAAATACGGCAGCTCAGACAAGAACACGTGCTCACCTTCAGAGTCGGAATAGATGCATCGGCATCTAAATAGTAGTTTCTCAACTGAGAGTCACAGAAGTACGTTCGTTTCACCATTCTTACTGTGCTACTTAATACCTAGTAGAAAATTTAAGTAAGTCAGGTCGACTACCAGAGAGATGGAACACCAACAACAGTAATAACAAACGATAACAATAATACATTTGTATAGCAGCCTCGGAGAACCTAATCTCTTGCTAGTCACTTTGCATATGCTGTAAGGGAAGCACTACAACTTGATTAGTAGTAACATGAACTGTGTCAACATGCATGAGAACGTTCGTGGTAGCCTGCTCAGTGTCAGCTCAAATTGACACAAGAAGAAAATGGAACCCGGGTTTTCCTGCTCGCCTCGATAGCTTCTTTAAAGGAGTAAAGTAGCCCACATAATGGTGCCACACCGAAAATACTACTGCGATACTATATTGAGAAACTAGTATTCAAATGCCTCTGCTTCTATGCACTGAGAGGCATTCATGCTGGGGTCTTTCTTCGAAGAGATGTATTTCTTCAGTCTGCCAATGAATGGAGAGTTCAAAGACTCGCTACATCCGAAGCTGAAGGCACGATCAGGCTCAGAGCAATCCGTCATTCTGACCCTGGCGCTCGTACCGTGGTAACAATGGTAGCAAGCCAGTCATTACATTCTCGATGTTCGAGTTCATGACGGAAGACAAGAGAACAATGCCGAAATGGCTGCAAAACGATTCTTACTTTTGGAAGTATTCCTCGTTTATCTTGAGCGTGTACAGAAAATCCGGGTCTTGCTCGCCGGTTAACTGCACCGCCACAAGTTGCTGCACGGAAAAATGCGTCCGAGTCAAGCGTAATGCGTCGAACCGGCTGAACCTACTGAGAGCAGAGCCGGAAGCGCTCGCTTACCTTTTTCTGCAATGACGCCGACGCTTCGCATAGGTCCACATCCAGCTGCAGCTTCCTGCGCCTACAGTCACAACAAATAAGATCGTCGTCATTCGGAGACAACTGTGTACGATCATTAACTAGGCCAGTCTGGTATGAGCCAAAACACACAGCAGCCGGCTGCCTTGCAAAATGAACGTGTAAGCAGACTCGAACTCACGCTCGTGCACATATAGAAACATATGACGCGATTTTAATCTACGAATCTTGTAACTGCAGACGGTGCTCAGGATTTCTACACTGTCTGAGGCCGATTTCACCGCGGACATGGTTGAAGCAGATGCACTGCTGGGGCACGTACCTTTCTTGGCCATCGCCGCTTCGGACTTGTACTGCTAGCTGCCCAGAGAACAGCTTTATTGACATTTTATAGATTTTTTGAGCTTATATCGCACGTTACAACCGAAATTCAGCCTATTCTGCCAGAAGAACGTCAGCCGAGAGTAACAGCCGTTTTACATCTGGCTCCTCAGCAAAGCGAAGCTGGATGGGACTAATGGGACTGGACTAGTGATGGATGGGACTAATGATCCGTCGCCTGAACAGCTTTGCATGGGGTGCAGCCACGCGAGAACGGCCGACGCGGCCGGCAGTGAGCCGGCCTGGAGCAGCGGGCTGGAGGCTGACATGGTCTGCCGACGCCAGACGGCGCCCCTCGCTCGCTCGATCGCTATCGCGACCTCGGTGCAAGGGGCGCAGCCCCTCGCGACCGAGCGATGGCTGCGAAGCTCAGCGAATGCTCAGCCTGCGAGCGGCACCACAGGTCACAACACCGAAGTAGCACTGGAGGCGGAAAAAGAGCTGAGATCAAGTTGAGAGTTTCGGCAAGACCTCGAGTGCCTTGCGCATCATTTGTGGCCAAGAGGGCTCGCTCTCTCGCTCGCTCACTCGCCCACTACCTCTGATCCTTGAAGCGTGTGATCGCTGGGCGGACGCCGAGGCCGCAGTGTTGAGCGTTCGTGGAACTTTCAACGTTCGTGGCCAGTTCGGCACATTTCTAATGTAGGGCGTGGCGGTCGAGCGGCAGCCTTCGGAGAACTTTCTCGAGAAATGCATTGTGTGGCGTTGCCACGGAGTACCGGAAATGCGAACAGATCTCGCGCTCTAGTATTACGATCACTCTCTCGCAGTGTTGAGCGTTCGTGGAACTTTCAACGTGCGTGGCCAGTGCGACACATTTCTAGTTTCCTACCCGCGCTAGAGAGCGGCCTCGGGCGACTCCTAGCTTGGTGTGGACCTTTACTTGATTTCTCCGTAATACCTTCGGGTATTCCGCTGCTATCTTCGCTGTGACTATTTATGAGATGTCCTCGGATATGCTACACAAAACAGGACCTGCTTAGCATAAGGTACGATGTCGCCATTAGTCGATGCCTACCGGCGGGCCTTCTCCGGCGGGTCAGTGAGAACCTTCCTGCATCCTGCGTTCGCCCTACCAACAGCTCGGCAATCAAACCTACGACCTTTACGTTTAAAGCGCTGAATAGTACTTATTGCGATAGTAGCCCACCCGCCGTCGCTCAGCACGTTGTGAAACGTCGTCCGACGGCCGTTACTAAGGTCCAGTTCGAATTCGAAGGGCCTGAGTCCGCCGGGTCGAACGCAAACGGAGGAGAATACGAGCCACTTCATCGCCGTCGCCCAGTTGTTGGACAGCCTCATAAATTCCGCCTACTAAATGTCCGCTCGCTAAAAACCAAGTGGTTACGTATCCGCGATCAGGTGGTCCAGGAGAAGCTAGATGCATTTCTGCTTACCGAAACTTGGATGACGCCTTGTTCCAGTAGCTGTATTTCTGAGACCACTCCACCCGGGTTCTCATTCTATCAGTCCATGCGTTCTGACAAGGTTGGCGGCTGGGTTGCAATTGTTGTTCGCGAGTTGTTTGACTATAAAATGTGCAGTTTTTCGCATGGGCCATCGTTTGAATCGGTTGCAATCAGGTCTTCATCAAAGACAATACCTCTCTCCTTCTGGCAGTCTAAACTTGTTTAGAGAGGAGTTTTCAGAGTTCCTCGCTAAAATATCTATGTGTGACAGGCCCTTACTGATTGTAGGAGACTTCAATATTCACGTTGACAACCCTAGCAACAGCCAGGTCTGCTCATTTCTTGACTGTCTGGAGAATTTTGGTTTGGCCCAACACGTTAATCATAGCACCAACGTCGGTGGCCACATACTAGATCTCGTGATCACTAAGGATGTCCTCCCCACGGACCTTGTGGTGTGCCCACTGAGCCTCTCAGATCATTGTTCGGTCACGTTTACTGTTCCTGCTCCCTTGTACGTAAAGGGTAATATCGAACTTGTCAAGTGACGTAACTTACAAAGCATTCACATAGACAAGTTTGTGAAATCTGTTTGTGGTGCAGGTCTTTTTGATCTGCATTCAGACTCGACCGGCAGCCTCGATACCTTCACTGATGCTATGAACATGACACTCAGGAGTGCTCTTGACAAGCATGCTCCCGTTCATTCTATCCATGTTCAAAGTCGTGGATATTCCTTTCAATTTACAAAGAAACTCCTAAAGATGTGCCGGGTTAAGCGCAGGCTTGAACGTCGTTTCAAGAAATCGGGGTCTGATGCAGATCTAGTCAATTTCAAAGACATCCTCGAGTTTACACCCGAAAGCTTAAAAAACCAGGGCTTCTTTTTTCATTAGAAAGCTGAATTCCTGCCAGTCAGACACTAAACAGATATATATATATATATATATATATATATATATATATATTCATTTATATAGCGCCCCAAGAGAACTTAATCTCTATTCAGGCACTTCACACATGCCTCGGGGCTCGAGTCCACGACCTCAGTCAGACCTTGGTCGGGGTGAGCACCTTAACCGCTAGACCAATCTATAAGACAGTTAACCATTACTGGCCAATGCTGTCAGGTCTGACTCCCCAGATATTAAGGGCTCAGACGAAAAGTTTTCAGCCTTCTTTACTGAAAAAATTGTGCAGATTCGTGCCTCCATTAAGCCGCCTCCGACTAAAGCAATCGCGGATCCACAACCTGTGACCTTCCTTAAAAGGTTCTCCAAGGTTTCTGCATGCGATGTGGCTATCTTAATAAGGTCTAGCAAAATAAGCTCGTCTCCTAAAGACCCTATACCTTCATCTCTGTGGTCTTCACTGGCAGACCAACTTAGCCCTGCCATAACCAAGATTTGTAATGCTTCTTTGGGAAAAGGGGTCGTCCCCAAGTCCTTCAAATCGGCAATCGTTAGACCTATTCTTGAAAAGCCTGGATTAGACACAGAGGTCCTAGCAAACTATCGTCCAGTTTCCCTTCTTCCGTTCTTATCAAAGATTCTTGAAAAAATTGTTGCTAAGCAGCTAGTTGAACATATTGAAAATAATGGAATGTCATAAACATTTCAATCAGGTTTCAAGAGACAGCACTCTACCGAAACTGCTCTCCTCCGTGTTAACATTGACATTCTACGTGGCAACGACGACGGGAATGTCACTGCCCTAGCTCTGCTAGATCTGTCTGCTGCCTTCGACACCATTGATCAAGAGGTTCTGCTTGAACGATTGAGAACAACGATTGGTGAGGCAGACGAAGCACTGGCGTGGTTTAAATCGTACTTGTCTGATCGTGTTCAATCCGTGTCGTGTGGGGGTCAGGTCTCAGACATGAGAAGGGTCACCTGTGGAGTCCCTCAAGGGTCTGTATTTGGTCCCTTGCTGTTCTCCATTTATACGCAACATCTGGGAAAAGTGATTAAGGCCCATGGAATAGGATATCACTTCTATGCTGACGATACTCAGTTGTATTTGTCATTCAAACCGTCGAAATCTGCTGCAGCAACTGAAAAAGTAAATGCTTGTCTTGCCTATATTCGATCCTGGATGTCGGAAAACTTCGTGAAATTAAATGATGATAAAACCAAACTGCTGCTCATAGGACACCCTAAGCGTGTGGCTGGATTAAAAGGCTTTGCTGTTCTAATAGGTGATGCTATTGTGCGACCATCACAACGTGCTCGAAATTTAGGTGTCGTTTTCGACAGCTGCCTCAATTTTAAAAGCTTCATTCAGAAGACTGCCTCTACCGGTAGCCATCACATCCGATCCCTGTCCAAGATTAGAAGCTGTCTCCAACAGTGGCATGTAAAAAATTTAACTAGCTCCTTAGTTTTGTCTCGGCTTGATTATTGCAATTCCTTATTGGCTAGGCTGCCAAAGAAAGCTATTAGGCCACTGCAGCAGACTATGAATATGGCTGCAAGGCTGGTCTTCAAGTCCCAGCGGTTTGAGCACGTGTCACCTTTGCTGAAAGAGCTAGGATGGTTGCCGGTTGAGCAAAGGATCCAGAGCAAAGTTCTTACGCTGACCCACAAGGCCCGCCACGGCTCGGCTCCTTCGTACCTAGCTGAACTGCTGCACCCGTTTTAGCCTCTTTGCGGCCTCAGATCTTGTTTGGACAATATATTAGCTGCTCCATTCCTCCGCTTTACGACCGTTGGCGACAGAAGCTTTAGCTCTGCAGGTCCTAGACTGTGAAACTCGCTTCCACAATTCTTACGCAACGACAGCTATTCTCCTACTGCCGACTATGGCTCATCCTTTTCAGCGGTCCTGAGCTGCTACTTCCGTGCTACTAACTACCTCAACTGCTCTCCTGACTCTGCTATGCTTCCCACTTTCTCTTTGTTGCATGAGACGAAGTCTGTTGGCTACCGAATGCGTGCCGAAAGCCGCTTAGGCTGTGAGTGCGCTATACAAAACTCTCTGGTGTAACACCCACGTGGTCTTTTTGACTTTTTGCAGTTACAGACGGAGATACATTATATTACATAATGTAGGGCGTGGCGGTCGAGCGGCGGCCTTCGGAGAACTTTCTCGAGAAATGCATTGTGTGGCGTTGCCATGGAGCACGCGGAAATTCGAACAGATTTCGGGCTCTAGTGTTACAATCGCTCTCAAGACCCAGGGTCGGGACTTGAGGGCCAGATATTCAACCGCTGGGACCTACTTGGGCATACAGGTAGTTCCTCTCGGTTTGTCTCGTGGGTTGGCTGACTGACCTCAGGCTGTCCCAATTGCACCAACTTCATTCTGAATTAAAACTTGTAGCACCCTTTTAATTTTTCAGAGCACCAATTTCATGCTGAATTAGACACATGGAGCTCCACCCTTTTAACTCTTCGGAACACCAAACACTTGGAAAGTTTTGAGAGGTAGTAATGAGAAGTTATTAGCTGTTGCCTGGCCATCACCATGCTCTCCTAGAATATGTGGTTAGAAAGTCTAAGCATATCGACACGTTGCTTATGTAGTTGTTGAAAGCATTTTCCTGAGCTAAGGTGAATGAACTAGACAGCAAAAAAGGTACAGATTGGTGTCATTAGGTCAGACTTGTGCTTGGCGATCTCAAGATTATCGTCTGAAAGCTGCTGTTTTTTTAGCAAATTCCTAATCCCTTACCTTACTGAACTTACCTTACCGTTTCCGAAAGGATACCAGATCCTGATTTTGTCAGGCTTTCATCTGTTTTTGCCCCGGTTGCAAAAGAGTATTTACGAGACGCGAAACATTTTTGAAAAATAACTAAGAGCAGAGTTTCTTCAATGGGGCTCAAAATTTATTACACTTGCGGAGACCAAAGATCAATCGGGATGCTAAGTGGGTCTAATTTCAGTGAACTAGCTTACGTGTCATGCATGCAAGAGTTCGCACTTGTTCGTTCAACTTGGCTTGTGGCTTTCGTGAATCAAAGTTTATAAAAGCTTTCCAACTGTTTCTTCATCTTTCAGATGAAACCGTCGCTTTTCGGGAAGCTTTTAGCCTAGTGGCACATCGGATTGGCCCTCGGAAATGGGTTCGTGTGGCCAAGGAGCTCCAAGTTTACACCGACGCGCTTTCAACGCTAGTATAGATCACTTGAAGTGAAGACACAGGAAAAACTGCGATCGCGTTTGGAGCTGTCTCGTGCACTGAAAGTTAACCAAGGGTACCTCGGCAACGTTGAGCGACTTGCTCCGGGCCCTCGAGAGCTGTCAAGTTGGTTGGCTGGCAGGTAAAAGAGATATCAAAGCAACAGCGTCAGGGATTACAATAATATTAACAATAATGCTACCGAATTTGTATAGCATCAGAAAAATGACAAAATCTCTCTTGATTGTGCACGTTGGCTGGAAAAAGGCCTAAGAGCTGATCAGTGACTAAGAAATTACTGCACGTGGGAGTACATTCTGGACGATTCACGTGAACGAAGCGAATGCGTTAAGGGGCACAGGTGAGATTCTTCAGCTTTGCTTTAAGCGTCGTCAAATTTGAGGATGCCGTTATGTCGTTCGACAGCTAGCTCCTCGTTTTAGGTGCCGAGTAGCTGAAGGCGTGATCGCCAAAGGCCAGTTTAGTTTCAAGAATAACTCCGTGACGAGATTTAAAGGAGCAGGTGGTGTGTGGAGAGTCCTGAGAAAAAAGAAGTGTGAAGGCAGGTAAGCTGAAGTAAGAGAATGAACGAACCTTAAAGTAAGTGTCAGGACCTTGAAGTGGATCCGCCTCTCGATGGACAGACAGTGCTGCAGGCCAGAGAGAAGTGGTGCAATGCGGCAGCTAAGACATCCACGGCTTCTTTTTTCATTAGAAAACTGAATTATTGCCAGTCGGACACTAAACAGATTTATAAGACAGTAAACCATTACTGGCCAATGCTGTCAGGTCTGACTCCCCAGATATTAAGGGCTCAGACAAAAAGTTTTCAGCCTTCTTTACTGAAAAAATTGTGCACATTCGTGCCTCCATTAAGCCCCACCGACCAAAGCAATCGCCGTTCCTCAACCTGTGACCTTTCTTAAAAGGTTCTCTGATGTTTTTGCCTGTGATGTGGGTGCCTTAGTAAGGTCTAGCAAAAAGAGCTCGTCTCCTGAAGACCCTATACCTTCATCTCTGTGGTCTTCACTGGCAGACCAACTTAGCCCTGCCATAACCAAGATTTGTAATGCTTCTTTGGGAAAAGGGGTCGTCCCCAAGTCCTTCAAATTGGCAATCGTTAGACCCATTCTTAAAAAGCCCGGATTAGACACAGAGGTCCTAGCAAACTATCGTCCAGTTTCCCTTCTTCCGTTCTTATCAAAGATTCTTGAAAAAATTGTTGCTAAGCAGCTAGTTGAACATATTGAAAATAATGGAATGTCAGAAACATTTCAATCAGGGTTCAAGAGGCAGCACTCTACTGAAACTGCTCTCCTCCGTGTTAACAATGACATTCTACGTGGCAACGACGACGGGAATGTCACTGCCCTAGCTCTGCTAGATCTGTCTGCTGCCTTCGACACCATTGATCACGAAGTTCTGCTTGAACGATTGAGAACAACGATCGGTCTGGCAGACGAAGCACTGGCGTGGTTTAAATCGTACTTGTCTGATCGTGTTCAATCCGTGTCGTGTGGGGGTCAGGTCTCAGACATGAGAAGGGTCACCTGTGGAGTCCCTCAAGGGTCTGTATTTGGTCCCTTGCTGTTCTCCATTTATACGCAACATCTGGGAAAAGTGATTAAGGCCCATGGAATAGGATATCACTTCTATGCTGACGATACTCAGTTGTATTTGTCATTTAAACCGTCGGAATCTGCTGCAGCAACTGAGGAACTGAATGCTTGTCTTGCCGATATTCGATCCTGGATGTCGGAAAACTTCGTGAAATTAAATGACGATAAAACCGAACTGCTTCTCATAGGACACCCTAAGCGTGTGGCTGGATTAAAAGGCTTTGCTGTTCTAATAGGTGATGCTATTGTGCGACCTTCACCACGTGCTCGAAATCTAGGTGTCATGTTCGACAGCTGCCTCAATTTCAAAAGCTTCATTCAGAAGACTGCCTCTACCGGTAGCCATCACATCCGATCCCTATCCAAGATTAGAAGCTGTCTCCCACAGTGGCTTGTAAAAAATTTAACTGGCTCATTAGTTCTGTCTCGGCTTGATTATTGTAATTCCCTTTTGGCTGGGCTACCAAAGAAAGCTATTATGCCACTACAGCGGACAACGAATATGGCTGCAAGGCTGGTCTTCAAGTCCCAGCGGTTTGAGCACGTGTCACCTTTGCTGAAAGAGCTAGGATGGTTGCCGGTTGAGCAAAGGATACAGAGCAAAGTTCTTACGCTGACCCACAAGGCCCGCCACGGCTCGGCTCCTTCGTACCTAGCTGAACTGCTGCATCAGTTTCAGCCTGTTCGCGCCCTCAGGTCCTGTGTGGACAATAAATTAGCTGTCCCATTCCTCCGCTTAAAGACAGTTGGCGACAGAAGCTTTAGCTCTGCAGGTCCTAGACTGTGGAACTCGCTTCCACAATTCTTACGCAACGACATCTACTCTCCAACTGCCGACTATGGCACATCTTTTTCAGCGGTCCTGAACCGCTACTTCTACGCTACTCACTACCTCAACTGCTCTCCTAACTCTGCTATGCTTTCCACTTTCTCTTTGTTGCATGAGACGAAGTCTGTTGGCTACCGAATGCGTGCCGAAAGCCGCTTAGGCTGTGAGTGCGCTATACAAAACTCTCCTGCGTAACACCCACATGGTCTTTATGACTTTGTGGAGTTACTGATGGAGATACAAGACAAGACAAGACGATAAGCAATCCTTGCGTCTGAGCTTTGCACCATATTTAGGCGTTTCATTATTCTGTCACGAAAACCTACATCTCCGTAAATTGGCCAACCATTGAATCCAGTGAGCCGGACAAGCTTCCAGCAACGTTTCGACACATTAATACGCTAGTATAGGCTAACAAGTATTCACGCGGTCAAATTTATCGTAGTTTCCAAAAAATAGGCTAATTGGAAGATGCTTTTCATTAACCTACCAATAGCAAATTTGATGCCACTAGTATACTTATCGGTCTATTTCATTGTCCCCAGCTATCACCGAGATATCCTCTTGCGTCAAGGGCAAAAAGGGTAACGAGTGCTATGCATGGGTATGCTTGCTATCCACGTGCAGCCGGTGACCCCCTCCCAATGGGTCACGTGCAGCACGAGGAGAAAGAGCAGCCAGAGTCCTAAGACCCGGGTGTTGAAGTATTTCGGAAGGAATGCTGCCCTGGCTGCTATCGAACGGACGCAACTGAGCCACGACCGAAGCTCTCAGATTCGCGACGGGCCAGTTTCGCTGCCATCCCAAGAGCAAGCCGACCCATTTTGCAGCAGCTACTCTGTTTGCCCGATCGTGCGAGCCGGTGGCTAAGCGATCGATGCTGCATCGTCTGCTGACGACTCTCATAAGAAGAAGTCCTGCTCGAATCCCACATGGGTGGCACGGAGCCTCCTCTACTCTTCCTCTCTGAACCTCGGTACCTGAGCAGCTGAGTAGCTCTGGGTGCTATCCTGTCACAAAAGACGAGCAAGCACCTACAGAATTCCATAGGTAGCGAATCCGGATTCCCGGGGGGAGCCATTTGGGTCTTTGATCATGAGCAAAACGCTCGCACTGCAGCAAATCGGGTCGAAGGTCGGAGTCCTGAAGCACGAGACGTGAGCAATGTCTGCTCGATGCTTCCTGCAAGCCAAGGTCATGGCTGCTACATAAATGAGGCTGCCGAATCGCTGGACCTGTGCTTTGTTCTTGATGTGGGCTGGAGACGTTCCCAGCATGCTCTCGGGTAGCTTTCGCTCAGCCGCCATCCTTGCAGCACGACTTCGGAGCAGCTCGGACACTGCACACCAGCAGGGCAGGATGCTTGCCACTGCATCAGTGCTGGGTGCTGCATGACAAACAGCGGCCCTCCTCTCCTGGCAGTACCGTTAGCCACGCCGGCAGCACGGGCGGTTTCGGCAGCGTTTCTGGTCCCATGAACGCCCGCTGTGCGAGCAGCCAGTAGCGACAGCTGGAGGAGGTTCTGCAGCCATCAGACAGCATCAGACTCCCAGCAGCAGCAGGTAAAAGGTAAAAGCAGCAGCAGGTAAAAGAAAAAACAAGTAGCAAAAAACCAAATAAATACCGGCTGCTTCACAAGCCTCCACATCTACAAGGCAGCAGAAGAGCCGCCTCAGAGAAGGCGTCCGCTCGTGCTTGCAGAGGGCAGCGAGGAATTGGCCGCAGCACGACCCTCGAACCCACGACCTCCGGCATGTAGCAAAGCTCGAGCACCCCTAGTCCTGCAGGATACGAGGCGAGAGCTCGTAGGCAAACGCTAGCCAGGAGGGCAGCCTTGCATAAAATGAACGCCAGCAAGTGCGATATATAAAAAAAGGAGGTCTATTACGGAAAACATTGCACAAATAAGTACGGGGCACACCCATCGCCAGACCGACGGGTGGCTGTTAACAGCGCGAACACCCAAGTCAAGTTCAACCACCCACTGTAAAGCAACAAGGTGTGTGATGAGGTTTAGCAAATTGGCGAGCTTGATCACCAGCAGTCACCGCGAAGCAGCAGCGGCATCTGGCGGGCAGTGGCAGATGACCGCCAGACGGTCAGGCGGCAGGCAGCTGGAAAAGCCTCTGTCGTCCCCTCCTCACGGTGCACCAGCAGCAGCAGCAGCACCGGCTACGCTGTAGCAGCTGCTGCTAGCGCCTCCGCTGCCGAAGCAGCTAGCAAACAACTCCGTCATTGCCGAAGACGTGTCCTGTGCAGCAGCTAACTCCAGGGACTGTAGGAGAAGTCATCGCGGCCGAATAAATAGAAGAAGCCTGCGATCGTGGCAAACACGACAGTATTGCCAGCCATCACCAGGCCGCAGGCGCCCCAGTGTATCTGAAAGCAAGCAAAAAGCGAGAGCTCCAGCTCTACTCAAGGCGACAGAAGCAGTCAAGTGAACGCTCTCTCAGCAGTAGCGCCAGCCCGGCCAAATTCTTGCGAGCGAAGCACAGCAGACGAATGTCTTCCCATCTCATTTGCCTTATCAGGGCTGGTCGACAAGGTGTCGTGCGAGTGATGCTGCAGCGCTAAGCATTAGTGCAAGCTCTGCTGTCTTGCTTGCTTAGCGATAATAACTCAATGAAAACTTAAATCATGGGAAGGACTTTTGAAAGTGCTGAACACCTCAACGTGTAAGATAGAAAGTAAACACGCTTTTACAAGCTCTGTACAGTCCAGATCTACTAATCGAACCCTGCATCCTGGTCACTGAAGAAGCTACGAATGTCTAGCTACAGGACAATGCCAATTCGCACAGCGCCACACCGACTGAGCTACCGAGGGACAATCGAGGGGCAGAAATCCCTCGGCAGTTGCAAACGATGTGCGGCGTGCAGCGCTGGTGAAGCCAGGTTAAAACGGTCGCCCTCCTCGTGCGCACACGTGTTCGATTCCCTTCATCTTTCAGGCTTTGGATTTGGCTACGGGGAAAGGTGCGAGTAATCGCCTACCAGGGCGACAAAAGGCTCATCAAGGACGGATCCCGAGCTTCCTCATGCTGGCGTTTGCCCGGCTGATGCTCACAAAAGGCAAGTTACATCCACGGGGGAGGGGGCGCGGGAGGGCGCTCGCCCACCATGAAATGATCTCAGTGAAAACTGTTAAACACATGTAGATAATCATGATTTTGGCATTTCAAATGTTTGCCAAGACTTTTGTAGCATCGTTTCATACAGTCCGGCGGCTCTTTCTTATCTGCAAGCCTTGTTGGCTGGTTTCTTGTTCTAACTGCACTACCGATTTCTTGAATATTTTCGAACCACGCCTGGCTTACGTCTAGACATACGCAAAACCAATGTCTGAAACCTTGACCATTTTGTAAAAGCAGGGGGCACAGTCGTCACGATGCATTTTTCGAGAGAGGGATTGTTGGCACATCCAAAAATTCATACTTCAAGCGTTTAATGAGCTGGTAAGAACTAGCCTTCGAAGACAGCACTTGAAACATGTAAAACATGTCATTTTGAATGTTTTTCAGACCTCGAAAGCAGATCAGGGTCGGTAGCACACAATTTGTTACATATATTGCTAATTCAAGCGAATCCTGGGTTCTAGCGAACTGCTTTGGATCGAAGTCCACAAGGAGCTGAAATATTAAGAGGTTGTATCTCGATCCCCAGGGTGAGCAGAGCTTTCGGGCCCAACGACCGTAATACGGTACAGTAACGTACTACGTAATGTGAGTCGCCACGAGGGTCAAGAAGCTGCTCTTTCTCCTGCTCTTCTCTGGAGATCTCGTAGGCAATATTACGGCCCACCAGTTTAGCATGTGCGCGTCAGCACAGAAAAAAGGTAGCACTGCCGGTGCTAGCTGCTGTATCGCCGAATGCCTAAACCGGTTGCTGTGTCCGTCCACGGCCAGCTGTTTTAGGCTGGGGGAGGGGCAGAGATCGCTGTCATGACTCGGCTCAACTTTCACTGGCTATCAGGGCCTACAATAAGCAGCACAGAGGATTCCATGCAATAGATGCAAGCAATAAGTATTAAGATTCGTTTAACACCAGCCCTCGAAGCCGCTGCTGTTGGTGCTCATCTCATTTCGCGCTCATCTGTATTTCCTGCACAGCAACGCCCGACGCCGACTGTCAGCTGCCGACTGCTTATTGCAGGCTCTGCCTTTTCTCTGCTGCCTCTCCGCAGTGCGGCACAGCACAGCACACTGCACTGCAACTGAGATGGCTAGGGGAGGACAAGCTACCTTCCGATCGGGGGGGGGGGGGGGGGGGGTGGTGGCTTTGGTGGAGGCAGGGGGCTAACAACCCAGGAAGGGACAGCATCGACGCTGCTATTAATGCCACTCTGCCCGGCCTCCTTCCCAAAGGCCGTCTGGTCTACGAGCCGGGGGGGGGGGGAGAAGCTCGTGAGGAAGTCGACTCGCAAGAGCAAAACAAAAGCGGCCATTTCAGTCTCCAGCACGAGAGGGGATGGAGGGGGCAAAGCCAACAGCTAACGCAGCAGCAGCAGCAGCAGCAGAGGGTAGCAGAAGGCAGCATCGTGCCACTTACCACGGGTGATAGAAGAGGCGACCGAGCCAGAATTATTGGCAAGCCGTATGCAGATGTCACAATCACGGCCGTCATGAATAGACATGTCTCCAGAAGTGCGTTGCTAGTACCATCCATTGCTTCCGAGTATCTCCGACACACGAGCATCGGAATGGGCGACAGGACGTAGCACAGGACCACGAACATGGGCCACCAGTTGCTAAACGATAACACAACAGCGTATGTGCGTCGCAATCTTGCTCCAGTACAAACTGCATCAAAGTAGCAGCTTAACAGAGCCTCGACAGCTTTAGGTTGCTCTACCAATCGCCATTGGGGAAACGATGTGGATAAGAAGAGGATTCGATAAGAGAATAAGCGAGCCGAGTGAGTATGATGATAAGATGATATAGATATGATGATAAGCAACAGCTCAGCCGCTGGAACGGCGAGCGAAGCGACAAGCGATTTGCCAAATGATTGACCAAATGACGAGATCATGAGATCATGAGACCACCGATATGAGTCGCATGAATAGCCTGTTATGTTAAACCAAAGTTATACAGAGTCAGAAAAATGAGCCGATCTAACTGTTGCTATACTCGTCAACAAGAATGTTTAAGTCTGTAGCAAACCATGTCTGCCTGTCATACACGAATATTTTGGCGAGGAACTAAAAAAAAAAACGGTTCTTCGGCAGACAATCCTTAAGTGTCAGCTGCAAGCAGGGTGATAGCTGCTAGTGTAATGTAATGTATATCCGTCTGTAATATAGCTGCTAGTGTAATGTAATGTATATCCGTCTGTAACTCCTTAAAGCCACAAAGACCATGTGGGTGTTATGCAGGACAGTTTTGTATAGCGTAAACACAGCCTAAGCGGCTTTAGGTACGCATTAGGTAGCAACATACTTCGTCTCATGTAACAAAGAGAAAGTGAAGCATAGCAGAGTCAGGAGAGCAGTTGACGTAGTGAGTAGCATGGAAGTAGCAGCTCAGGACCGCTGACAAGGATGAGTGATGGTCGGCAGCAGAAGAGTAGTTGTCGTTGAGTAAGAATTGTGGAAGCTGCAGAGCTAAAGCTTCTGTCACCAACGGTCTTTAAGCAGAGGAATAGGGTTCCTCCACGACTACATAATAATTATAATATTAATAATAATAGACTTGATATAGTGCCTTCAGATAATTCGATCTCTCTCTATGCACTTTACATTTGGTGCAAAAGAGAATATAGATAAGGATACATAGATATATATATATATATATATATATATATAGATATATATATATATATATATATATATATATAGATAGATAGATAGATAGATAGATAGATAGATAGATAGATAGATAGATAGATAGATAGATAGATAGATAGATAGATAGATAGATAGATAGATAGATAGATAGATAGATAGATAAATTGATTGACAGATAGACAGTGAAATTAGCCGACCTTCACTTTTAATTAGAGGGATAGCCAAGTGCTATGACAATAATAATATTAACTAACTATTATTGCTATCAATACTGCCGGGATGTTTTCAAGTTTGCAGATGGGACTAAGAGCAAACCATATTCCTAGAATTTAGCCACTAGCTATGCCTAAATCCTCGAGAGGACAGTCAGAGAATGATATTTTTGGATGCAGACTAGCTCAGGTGTACTGCTTACCACGATGCTCTTCCTTGAGCTCTTCCAAGGAAACATTCGGAGTTAGTTCTAGTAAGCTAAACGACTGGCTTCAAATGCCGATGGCACTCGGCCCCTTCCAGATGGTGGAATTTAAAATAAAGAGATTTAGTAGGCCAATACTGGTTTTCTCTTTGTTCACAGCAAGCACTCGGCACCCACCTGATAAAACATCATGGCTTTCCTAACAATTTAAACAGCTACATTGGCTCACATGTTCAAGATTCAGGACCGGGCATTTTAAGAAATGTGGGCAACAACAGTGCATGAATCCGAGAGCATGAGGTCTGGAACTGCTTCTATGCCACTGGGTCTTCGCCAAGCAGTAAGTTGTACCCACTTATTGATTCAGTTAGGTGGTCCGAATCCTATAGAAACCAATTCTTTACTGCACGATCAAATGTCGATGAAAGCCACTGACACTTCATACTTTACGTAAACAACAACCAAGCACTGAAAGGTCAACAGGCCCTATCAAGCAACCAGTAAGTATGCCAAGCATAGTGATTGAACTATAGTCGGAAATTGCAAACAGCCCCTGTACATCAGCCAACGACTTACTTATAGGCTGGCAGTGCACAGCCCAGGATTAGTAGTGTGACGCCAGCAGAGGCCAGAAATGCCATACCGACGAGGCTGCAAACAGTCATGCACAGTTGGTCATGGTGTTGCAAGACAGAAGAAAAAAAACAAAGAGCAAAGATCCGGCAGAAGGTTCAGATGAAGCAAAGCAAATATCTGCAGGACAAGCAACATCTCATCAACATCAGCCGCCGGGTACCACTTCTAAGAAAATAAGCATGACAAAGTTTCTCAATTGGAGGACAAGTTGCATTTACAGGGTCCAGCATTTTTTATTATAATATCTCGAACTACCATAACCAGTAAGGAATTTGACTAAGGCCATCAGAGAGCATAATGAACATCAAAGGAAGTCGGATGGAGACATCAAAGGAAGTTGGATGAGTTGATTATACATAAGTTGACCAAGCAAATGCTGTTTTAAGGAAACTCACTGATATTTAGGATCTGCTAACAATCGCTGCCATGGATTCCGAGGGCTCAATTGACAAATACAGCAGCAGGAGTAAGGAGAAAGGTCGCCAATACCCTTCAAGCACAGGATTCCCTAAGGACCAGTGACCTTTTTGGACACCAAGAAGGATTAAAGTATGCCTCTTTTCCCAAGCCCAAGTCAGCGAATACGGTCACAGGTTCGACAGATGCTGCTCCTGATATACAAGGCGCCAAGCATTATCGGTTACGTACAAATCCTAATTTAGGGCAGAAGAAGCAGAAAGAACTAGGATTTTTAAAATGCTACACGAGGTTGCCTAGGCACATTAAGCTCAGCTGTGTGCTCCCAGCAACCGTGCAGAATCGTATGTGCAGGCAGCCAAATCAAATCAGTAGCACTCCACGATACTTACGCTGCAAGCAAATGATGGACAGCACGTGGCAAGACATGATTTCGTCCAACGTTTCATGAAAAAGCAAGAGCAGACACACACAGTCGTATTAAGCAGTCCACAAAAATGGCACCAGATAACAGTGAAACAGCAGCCAGCAGTAGCGAATGCTGGCGGCAGAGCTGAATGAAAGCAGAAGTCCCTCCTGTGTTGCACTTCGGCAACTGCTACAAAACTTAGCAGCACGCATAGACTATCATCAAAGGCGCAAATGATTTACATACATTCTTTATAGCTGCCACATCACGCCACTTTTGTCTGAGTGGCACTGAACTCATGCATCGAGCATCGACTTCCAGGATCCTCTCTATGGCTCGCAGTTTGCTTCACGTGTGTGCAATAGCCTACCTATCATAACTCCTTGCTCTCCAATCCTTGCTCTCACATCACCTACTCCTTGCCTTCCGATGGTCTTAATCTTAACTGACATCTTTTGGTGATCGAGTATTCAATAGGCATAGACAGAATGTCTGAAGCTTGCTTTAGGCTTCTGTTACTAGCTGCTCTGACTTGGCATCGTTTGAGTCTCAGCTAAAAAGTGCATCTATTTAGCTCAGCGTTCCCTGCGTTCAAGTAAATGCACCTTTTAAATGTGTGCTTGATATGCTTATCCGTGTATGATTCAGTGTTTCTTCTTACCACTGGCCCTGCATGTCTTTTTGGGTGCTTTTGCATGCTAGTCTAAACATGGTAACTGTGTACATATGCACGTTTGTCCAAGCATGACACGCTCCTTGTGATTAGCTCTTGGTTACTGCTTTTTCTGCAGCGTGTTGTTATTCACCAGGATAGGGATCAGGTTCTCTTAGGACACTATGCATATGACTATAGTAGTAATGATAATAATAGGACGTTTGCATGTTTGCATAGCACCACAAGAGAACTGCAGCTCTATCCAGATGCTTTACAATTCCCTCCAAGAGAAACAGAGGTTAATGACATTCAAACTATCGTGCTTAGAAAAGCATGCAAAAGCACTCAACGAGATACTAGGGGCCACCGATTATTGGGAGGACCCCATGGTTAATAAAATGCACTGAATCATGCACACGTAAGCACGTAAATCACACAGGAGTGAAAAAGAAAAGTTCTATGGAGCACAAGAAAAGCTGACCGGAGTAGCTGCATCTTTATGCCAGACCGGAACTACGCAAAATAAATGCAAGTGGTAACATAAGCTAGAAGCTAGTTCCAGACTTGTGGTGCATGTGAACTACAGGCTTGATCGAAAGACGTCAAAAGTAGTGCGAGGAGCAGCGAGAACACTGGAAGGCGATGAGGAGGAGCGGTTCACGTGCGACCGCATAGTCGAGAAGCAAGGTAATAGGTCGAATAGGTAAGCTAGCTCAAGCGTGTGAAGCGACCTGTGTGCCAAAGAGAGGCTGTTGAAGTCAATTCAATGCTGGATATGGAGCCTGTGAATCTCGGACAGAGTTAGCAGCTGATGTGGCTGCTTTGCCGATGACGACTGACCAGACTAGCTTCTAGCTGCTCACACACACACACACATACACACACACACACACACACACACACACACACACACACACACACATGCACGGCTTCGCAGGACCGAGACCCGCGGCCGAGCAGCTTGCAAGTGACCAGTACTACGAGCACCTTCACAATTCTCGTTACCAATATCCTATCCTTTCTTTTCTCTCTCTCTCTCTCTCTCTCTCTCTCTCGCTCGCTCTCTCTCGCTCTCTCTCTCTCTCTCTCTCTCTCTCTCTCTCTCTCTCTCTCTCTCTCTCTCTCTCTCTCTCTCTCTCTCTCTCTCTCTCCCTCAGCACGCTCAGGCGGCAATTCGCGACGAAGATTCGCTGCGATCGCTCCCTCACAGGAAAGTGCACCTCGGTATGGTGGGGGGGGGTAGGCGACTCGCGAACAAGTAGCGTACCAAAGTCTACCTGGCATTTTTATATGTACGCCTAATGAACTAACCAATACCCAACGCCACGCCCTAATACTGCGACACAGCTGCGAATTCAACACCGAATTACAGACCCCGTACGCCGGCCATGTTGTTATAGTGACGTCTGATTGACTAATCACCGGTCGCGAGCCATGGTAATCTCACCCTACTCCCACTTGTGGGCGGCGTAATTGCTCCTCTCTTCAGACAAGAATTCGTGGGACTCCTCCAAAAAACGGCACTCACAGAAGCATGGACGGCACGTCACGTGGAAGGCCACGACAAGTTATGGCATCGCGTCGGCTGCACGAGACACGGCAAAGCAAAGAAAGACGATCCTGTTGAGGTTGTCTTTTGATAGCATCAGCGGCTGCGTAAAGGCATGCAGCCGATGGCGACGAAATGTGGCCAGCAATATAAGGCAAACCAAACCATCGTCATAGGCATGCGATCTATTTCACTTTTGTCAGGTTTCTTGTGCCGTCGGAATGAAATGCAACTAGAAAAGTGATGGAAAAACTATCACTGTGCACGCAAGAAGCGAAGCAGGGCATTCCTAAGCTCAGGCAACGACGCTCAGTTTGACTAGGATGCAGCGACAGACAGCTCTCGGAGGCCCCCCCCCTCCACTCGCATGCTGGTTGCATGTTGCCCCTCGGTCGCAATGCAGCTTCAGGCTCGTCAAAGGCTCCCGTTAAGCAGCGCTCCGCAGTCTCTTTTTAAATATAAAATAAATAAAATTCATTTATATAGCGCCCCCAGAGAACTTATTCTCTATTCAGGCGCTTCTCATATGCCTCGGGGCTCGAGTCCACGACTTCAGTCAGACCTTGGTCGGGGCGAGACCTTAACCGCTAGACCAAACCAGCTCGGCGTTTTAAAAGCACTCTATCGCAATGCAATTCGCACCTGTGTATGCAGTTGTGGGCGCATCTTCGCGACGTTTAAAACTAGCCGGCTTAGGCTAAGATTCGACCGACAGCCCTCAAATAGACAAACGTTTGTGCTACGAAAAAACCACATCGCATTTCAAGTCGGCTGGCAGTAGAATATTTCGAGAGACCCCGCAGCATCCGGATAATCCATAGTATCGAAAAAATCCAAAGCACGTAGCTGCTCATTAAGTTTTCCGAAATGGAGGTCACTCAAAGCGTAAGAGTAAGTTACAGGTCTCGGTCCTGCTCGCTGCCAGTAATTGAGTTAGAATCGTGCAATCTTTCTTACCCGATTTGCATAGAGCGAGATCAAGCCTAGAATATTTCTTAAATGCGACAAGAGTGATATTATATAAAAGCCTACGTATTCCCTGAACGTAAGTCTGATCCCAGAATGAGCCCCAGTTAAGTTCGAATGAGTGGCTGGGTGGCTTCATTCAGCGATTTGCGAAATCTCTACCAAGATTGACAACACTGTTTGAGCTAGAAGATACTGGAGTTTTTAAACGTGCAGCTGCATTTATATCCTATGCTGACGACAACGACCTTTCGAAATAAAAAATCTACATAAATGCAAAGGATCAAAATTGCAGTGTGTATGTACCAAAGATATCAAAAGATAGTTAATCTGTGGGTTATATTTCGCCGGTCGGTAATACTTTCTCTGATTACGATAACGCATGCGCTACACGTGTACCCAGGCTGGGTTCGGTTGGCTGGGACCAGGTGGCTGTAATGAGGGTCACCGGCTAGGCCGGGGTCAGACCTATGCATTGCCGGACGTGTAGTGACGAGAGGTCACCGGGGCTCTTGGGTACGGGAAGTTGGCCAAGTAAGTCGTGGTGTTGGAGGCTCCCGGTCTCGCCGAGTTATGCACCTGGATTCGTGCAGGCGTGCTCCGGCGATGCTGCCACTCACGAAGGGGAACGAGTACCCAAAGCCCGAGCGGAGCTGGATAGCTCGCTCGTTGACTTGTTTTTATTCCGCGTTCCCCCGTGTAGCGTGTTCGTGACCCCCCCCCCTCTGTGTGTTGGCGTCTTTCGGTGGAAGCTTACGATTGTGGTAGTTGTCGACTCGGACTAGCCAGCAGTTACTCAGCCAGCCAGGTTTTGGACGGCGTACGCTCGTACTGTTGGATTCGGAGTCGGTACAACGACAGGACTGCAGAAGCCGACTGACGCCAACTAATACGTTTGTTCGCGCTTGCTGCGTCGTCTTGCGCCCCCGTAGTGTGCTGTGTATAGGGCCCTCCCTGTAGACTTGTTTAGTTCCCCTGTTGTGGTTGGCGCATGCGTTATTATAAAGAGGTTTAACCTGACGGCCACGCGTCTTACCCTAGCTCGGCGGCATAGCGAGCGGCAGCGTGGCCGGCGTATGGCGGGGTTTGGCGGGAATTAGCCTCTGACTCCTGGAACTCGGTTACACACGTAGTAGGACTGGCTATTCTTCTAGGTTTTAAAAGCAAATAATAATAATAATAATAATAATTCACTTGATAAAGCGCCCTCAGAGAACTTAATCTCTCTCTAGGCGCTTTACATTTGCTGTAAAGTGAAATGCAATTGAATGAAAAGCAAACACCTCCAATCCTCACTAAGGGCAAGAAAGACAAGGTTGAACTTGTTTGGGCATTTGTGTTCTTGAAACCGAAAAGCCTGTTGCGCACACGAGCAGTTATTTAAGGAAAAGAGTCGATTCAACGCTGCCACTTGCTTTGCGAGGTGGCAAAGGAGGGCGTCCAGCCTGGAGTTAGGTCAGCACGTGACCTCGGTGAAGACACGAAGAGCCTCCCCTAGTAGAGAGAAGGATCGAAGATCAAAGAATGATTTCTGCAGGAATGGCAGCCATATCTCCATACTCTCAATATCGTTAGAAATACGAGCCATACGAGTACTATCTGCCCACAGAAAACAACGATTGCATGAAAAATGGAATCGAGATAAATCACCATGGAAAGTGTGTGAAGACTAACCTTTAAGTGGTAATGACTTATATGAAGAATTGACGTAATAAATCACCGACAGCTGAGTTTCTCATGCACCACGATCAGGCTATAGGGACAAGAAATGCTCATCTAAGGAGAGCTCAATTGGTGGACACGAGAGATTGGGGCAAATGGCTCTACAGCAAATATATTCGTAAAACATTCAGGACGAAAACTCGGGGCTTTAAATTTGCGTCGACATTCCAGAAGAGGAGACGGCTGTATTTGAGTAAATGTGAATTCTTGTATCTGAATACGTGTAGACCGTTGTACACGAAGAAAAATAAGACATGCCTTGTATATAAGCACTGGCGCGTTTTTTGAAGCAAAGTTTAATGTATGACCCGGTCTTATTTTTGGAGAAATATGGTAGCCGCGCCAGCAGCTGCTAAATTGAATGGCGGCAGCGGCTCCGAGAAGGGAAAAGCCTATACAAGCCAAAGTGAAAAGGTCCTGACCGCGATATGCTCGCCCTGACCAGAGTGCTACCAGCAGTGCCAGTTCGCCCAGCCCCGAGCTCACCCTTTTCAGTAAACGAGCTGCTTCACTACGGCCATTTGCGGTGAGAGCTTTCGCACTTCGAGCCCTGTTGCTTGAAATGCGCCTCCCAAGTTCTTACGCCAGCCATTATGCAGAATCGATTTCGGCATTCCGGTCGGCGCGGTTCGCGTCTGGCCGTCGTCCTTCGTCTTGCGACAGTCCTGCTACTTCCGTGCGCAGTCGCCAGTTGCACAAAAAAGGGCGAATCGAAGGTCAGCAGTTTCAACAGCCTTATTTCTACAGGAGCGGCGGAAGAGCCTTAAAAATAGAATCAAGTTCATCCGAGGAACTACTAAACTAACCGTCAAGCCTATTTCAAATGATAGAAGCCATGCAATACTTAGGCTAATGGCTTTAATAACAATATCATTCGTAAACCACTCTAAAAGAACTTTATTCAGCTCGACAGTCAAATCCGCCTATTTTCAGCTTCATAACATTGCTAAAATTCGGGCTTGTTTATATAAAGATACCACGTCCAAGTTGGTCCATGCATTCGTGACATCCCGTCTCGACTTCTGCAACTCACTGCTTACTGGCCTACCAGCATGTGCGATCAGGCGATTGCAGCTGGTGCAAAACTCCGCAGGTAGGCTTGTCTGTCGTGAGCGTCGCAGTTGCCACATTACTTCACTTCTCGCCGACCTGTACTGGCTACCAGTCAAGCAACGGATTGACTTCAAGGTTTTGTCGCTCACTTTTAGGTCCCTTCATTCTATGGCTCCAGCCTATCTCTCAGACATACTCCCCCCCCCATCAGGCCAAGCATCGTACCACCCGCTTTTCGGAATCCAACAGTCTAGAAATACCTCATACAAACCTTAAATCCTTTGGAGACCGTGCATTTAGTTCGTATGCTCCCAAAGCCTGGAACTTCCCCCCCCCCGACCTGCGTCAGAACATCCCCTGACCTGACCACATTTAAAAGGAACCTAAAAACACACCTATTTAGGACAGCATTTAGTGGGTCCATGTGATTCTTCCTTGATGTGATTATGCGTGCTGACACTGTGCATGCTGCCACTAACCACATTTGCATGCTGACCCTGTGCATGTCACCCCTAACCATATTATTCATTTTGTTTGTTTTTCAAGCATGATTTTACTTACCATTCAATTGCATTTCACTTTAAGCAAATGTAAAGCGCCTAGAGAGAGATTAAGTTCTCTGAGGGCGCTTTATCAAGTGAATTATTATTATTATTTATCTCGTGATTCGCGCTTCGTGATTGACTTGTTCACATTTAAAAAGAAACCAAACACGCATCTGTTTATCACGGCACTTAGTGAGTACCCGTGCTTTGTCCTTGATGTGCTTACACGTATTGACACCGAGCATGTTGCCACTATTTATTCTTGCGTGCTGATGCTGTGTATGTCACCCCTAACCGTGTTATTCTTGTTGCTTGTTGAGCATGCTACCACTAGCAATTCGATCGTGCTTCATTTGCATCGAAGACAAAGTAACTAGTAAAAAATCGAGTTCTGTTGGGGCGCAATATCAAATGTATTATTGATATTACTATTATTCGTGTGCATGTACCTGGTTACGCTGTGCCTGCTGCTTGCGGATTTTACCACCAAGGATTTGGCAATGCTTTGAATGCCGCATTTGTAAAGTACCTCGAGAGAGATAGAGAGATTTAGTTCTCTGAGGGTGCTATATAAATGTATTCTTATTATTATTATTATCTCTATTTAAAAATAATAATAATAATTCACTTGATAAAGCACCCTCAGAGAACTTAATCTCTCTCTCTAGGCGCTTTACATTTGCTGCAAACAGAAATGAAATTGAATGGTAAGTAAAATCATGATTGATAAACAAACAAAATGAATAATATGGCTAGGGGTGACATGCACAGGGTCAGCATGCAAATGTGGTTAGTGGCAGCATGCACAGTGTCAGCACGCATAAGCACATCAAGGACGAATCACAGGGACCCACTAAATGCTGTCCTAAATAGGTGTGTTTTTAAGTTCCTTTTAAATGTGGTCAGGTCAGGGGATGTTCTGACGCAGGTCGGGGGAAGTTCCAGGCTTTGGGAGCATACGAACTAAATGCACGGTCTCCAAAGGGTTTGAGGTTTGTACGGGGTATTTGTAGACTGTTGGATTCCGAAAAGCGGGTGGTACGATGCTTGGCCTGATGGGGTAGTATATCTGAGAGATAGGCTGGAGCCAAAGAATGAAGTGACCTAAAAGTGAGTGACAAAACCTTGAAGTCAATCCGTTGCTTGACTGGTAGCCAGTACAGGTCGGCGAGACGGGTTGTGATGTGGCAACTGCGACGCTCACGACAGACAAGCCTACCTGCGGAGTTTTGCACCAGCTGCAATCGCCTGATCGCACATGCTGGTAGGCCAGTAAGCAGTGAGTTGCAGAAGTCGAGACGGGATGTCACGAATGCATGGACCAACTTGGACGTGGTATCCTTATCTAAACAAGCCCGAATTTTAGCAATGTTATGAAGCTGAAAATAGGCAGATTTGACTGTGGAGCTGATATGGTCGTCTAACGAGAGGTCGCTTTGGAATATGACACCTAGATTTCGAGCTGATTCAACTGGAGATATGCTGGCTGAGCCAATTTTGAGCTTCAGCCTTTCCAATTTGTGAATCACGCTGGGTTTGCACATAACTATTAAGTTAGTTTTATCATCGTTTAGTTTTAAAAAATTTGCTGCCATCCATGTGCCGTTGTCATCAATATATGCAGCAAGTGAATTGAGAGAATTTGAGGTGCTCGAAGGCTGGGAAGGATCAAAGCAAAGGTACAACTGAGTGTCATCTGCATAGAAGTGAAAGCCTAGATTGTGCTTGGCAATCACATCAGCAAGAGGGAGAGTATATATAAACCGTGAAATGAACCGGACCTAGCACGAAGCCCTGAGGTACGCCATATTTCAGAGGTACCTCAGATGATCTTTGTCCATTCACGTCAATACTCTGGAGTCTCCCACTGAGATAGGACCTAAACCAATTCAGAGCAGTGCCAGTGATGCCCAGGCGAGATGTGAGGCGCTCTAGAAGACTTTTGTGATCGATGGTATCAAAAGCTGCCGAAAGATCGAGCAAAACAAGCAGAGACACTCTACCCATGTCTGCATTCCTAAGTAGGTCGTTATATACCCTAAGCAATGTTGACTCTGTGGAGTGATTAACTCTAAAGCCAGACTGGAACTACTAGAAAGAGGTGAGGTTTCTATATTTAGGCGCTTTAAGACACGCTGCGAGAGAATCAACAACCGATAGTGGGTGGAAAGCAGGACATCCCATATCCGATTACCTTAATCCTATATCCGATAACCGTAATCATATAATCCGATAATCGGAAAGCATGGCATCCTGCTTAGGTGAGCAAGAAAGGGGGCACGCAGCTGTCATTATCCCATGACAGGCAGCGTGCAAAAGCACAGTGCAAAAGACTCTCGGCCGCTGGTTAGTAGGCCCCCCCCCCCGCACCCAGGCCCACCCCCCCCCCCGGGGCCCCCGCCACCCCACACCGATTAGTAACGCTCTCTCAATCGTCTCAGCTTGTCAAAGGACACGGAAAATATAGATCTGGGGTGCTATGGAAAAGTGCCTATCCGTTGCCTATAGTCACGACGTGCAGGGTTTCGCAATGCACAGCCGCTTAAACATACGTTTAACGCGGCAAGGCTGATATGAGGAACTGTAGGTTTCCTCATTCATTTTTCAAATATCTGAATCGGGAGGCGAAGTTTGTTTTCTGTCAGTCGCAGTGAGCTCCATGCTTTGGGAGCAGAGTGGCTGTGAGCGCGGTCTCATAAGGATTTGTAGCGAATCAAGTGCGCTAGTAACCTTTTTCCAGAGCCAGAAGAGCGAATGGCGAAGGACCGGGAGGTCTAAAGTGAAGCTAATTAATAATAATAATAATAAGGCACTTGATAAAGCGCCCTCAGAGAACTCAATTGCTTCCTAGGCGCTTTACATTTGCTTCGAAGGGATCAAATAGGTAGGCCAGAGTAAGAATAAGAAGGGCCTAAAGATGAATGACAGGATATTGTATTCAATCGCAGCGATTTGGGTAGATTTTGACAGAATTGATTATAACAATAACAATAGTTATGACAACAATACATTTGTTATAGCGCCCTCAGGGAATTCAAACTATCTCTCTCTCTCTCTCTCTCTCTCTCTCTCTCTCTCTCTCTCTCTCTCTCTCTCTCTCTCTCTCTCTCTCTCTCTCTCTCTCTCTCTCTCTCTCTCTCTCTCTCTCTCTCTCTCTATCTCTCTCTCTAGGCACTTTAAATTTGCTGCAAAGGAAACACGATCTAATACTAAGTCGTTGCATTCTCAATGACAACAAGCATAACATGGATAATGGCAGCATGCGAAGTTTCAGCACGCATAAGCACACAAAGGACGAATCGCATGGACCCACTCAAAGCTGTAATAAATAGATCCGTGTTTAGCTTCTCTGTAAATGTCGTCCTTTCAGGGGATGTCGTGACGCCAGTCTGAAGTGAGTTTCAGGCTTTGGGAGTATACGAACTAAAGGCACGGTCTCCTTCGGATGTGAGGCTCATACGAGGTTTAGGTAAACCATTAGATTTCGAAACGTGGGTGATACGATGCTTAGCCTAGTGGGCCAGTAGATCTAATAGGTAGGCTGGAGCCAAAGAATAAAGGGACCTAAAAGTGAGCAACAAAACGTTGAAGTCGATGTGTTGCTTGACTGGTAGGCAGTGCAGGTCGGCGAGAAGGGGTGTGATGTGGCAACTGCAACGCTCACGACAGACAAGCCTAGCTGAAGAGTTGTGTACCAGCTGAAAGCGCCTGATATACACCGGCCGGTAGACCAGCAAGCTGAAAGTTACAGAAGTCAAAAGATGTCCCAAATGCATGGACCAATTTAGACGACGCATCCCTGTCTAGACAGGCCCAAATTTTAGCAATTTTACGTAGCTGAAAGTAGGCAGATCTAACAGTGGAGCTTATTGGGTCATCTAGCGCAAGGTCACTTTGGAACAGGTCGCATGGAATTTGTGCGCATGCAACAAGAGATCTGCTGGCAGAGCCAATTTTACTTACTCTATAGAGCAAGGTGAGAGCATCCACCAGGATTTAGTGGACTTTAAACGCAGCTGTCAATGACAGTATAATGAGAACATGGTAGGAGAATACATTCGGTAGCTGAACCTCAAATTAGATTCACAATATAATCTTAAAATCTCTAATAATACTCCTTTCTAAATGCTCTGTTGTCGTTTATGCATAATTTCAGTTTATATATATATATATATATTACTTCATTTTTATAGAATGTTTTACTTCAGAGTAAATATTATTCAAAGATTCGGCACAGCGAATTTTAATGTAGAATTTGTAAATTTTAAACATGTCAGTATCCTTATCACAGCAGTGCTGTGTGGGTAGAAAAATGCAAATGTCTATACTTTTGAGGCATAAGCTTTCGAAAAATAACACGTAAGAGCCAAGAACAAAAATTGTGTCGCATTGTGTAATAAGTCATTTGCATAGCGTCTTAATAAAACTTGATCTCTATTCGGGTGCTTTACAGCCCCTTTTAAGAGGAGCAATAGCTAGTAGTCAATGTTCTGTTCCAAAGTAAACTTTTATTAGACGACCACATCCGCTCCACATTCAAGTCTGCCTACTTTTAGCTACATAACATTGCTAAAATTCGGGCTTGTTTAGACAGGGATAACACATCTAAATTGGTTCTTGCATTTGTAACATCCCGTCTTGACTTCTGTAACTCACTGCTTGCTGGTCTACCGGCCTGTGTACTCAGGCGCTTACAGTTGGTGCAAAACTCTGCAGCTAGGCTCTGTCGTGAGCATCACAGTTGCCACACCACACCACTTCTCGCTGACCTGCATTGGCTCTCAATCAAGCAGCGCATTGCCTTCAAAGTTCTGGCACTCACTTCTAGGTCCCTTCATTCTCTGGCTCCAGCCTACCTATCAGAACTACTCCCCCACCAGGCGAAGAATCGTACAGCCCGTGGTTCTGACTCGAATCGTTTAGCAGTACCTCTTGCCAACCTTAAAAAACCGCTCGAGACCGTGCCGTTAGTTCCTATGCTCCCAAAGCCTGGAACTCGCCACCGACGCACGTCAAAACGTCCCCTCCTGACATGAAGACATTTAAAAAGAAGCTTAAAACTCACCTGTTTATTACAGCATTTGGTGGGTCTTCGTGATTCGTCTTTCGTGTGCATGTACCTGCTTACACTATACCTGCTGCTTTCGGCCGTTACCACTAAACATTTGGTAATGCTTTACACACAGCATCTGTAAAGTGCCTAGAGAGAGATTCAGTTCTCCTAGGTTGCTCTACCAATGTATTACTATTATTATTATTATTATGGTAAGCAAGATGTCTTGATTAGGCAAGCGTGTACAAACAAGCGATTAACATGCTTGGACAATCATGCACAAAACACAAGAAGACATTCGGGCCGTCTGTTAGTACGACCCGGTTAGTAGCATGCTCTTAATCGTGCACAAGTAAGCTAAGTACACAGAAAAAATTACCAGTCCGCTGGGGTTCTTTAAAAAAAAAAGCCAGTCTCTCTTGCCATTAGTCACGACACTTTGTTGCTTAAGGCACAAACGTTATACGGATGATTAACTTGTACAGATCAAAGGCTGTCTTAAACGGGTAGTTTTAAGCTTCTTTTTGGAAAATGTCGTCAAATCAGGAAATGATGTGATCTCAGTCGATAGTGAGTTCTAAGCTTCGGTAGCATAGCTACTGGGAACACGGTCTTCACTGGTATTGAAATTAGTTGATGGCACAAACAATTGGCGAGAGTGACTAGGATGAGCGGTGCGACAGGATTTGAAATTTTTGTGCTAGATGTGAAACTAATTCGGATAGGTAGGCCGGACCAACAGAATGTATGGCCTCTAAAGGTGAGTGTTAGAATCCTAAAGTCGATATGCTGCTTGATAGGTAGTCGATGCATATTGATAAGCACTGGTCTAATACGATGTTTACGACAGATAAACCTTGCTGCGAAGTTGTTCACTATCTGCAATTGTCTTACTGCACTGCAAAATCAAGAGGATCAGTCACAAGTTATTTTAGAGAAGGACACTCAATTTGTGTGCCAGGGTTTCCGGCGATATACTAGTTGAGCCGATTTGGAGAGCTGAGCTTTCCGGTTTCTAAGTGTTAACATAATTAGCAAGTTGTGGTGTCGTCATTTAATTTCAGATGGTTTAACGCCATCAAAGTGGGTGAATATCAATCGTTTGAGCTTTTAGGCAGCAGGAAAAGTCGAGTTGCTCAAAGGCCGTAAAGGATCAAAGCGCAAGTGCAGCTGTGTGTAATCCGCGTACACCTATAAGCCTAGATTACGCTTGGCGATTGCTTTGGAGAGACGGAGAGCATAAGTAATGACGATAACTATACCTGCGAAGGTTCCCCGAAGCACCGCATACGTCAAAAGCTCACTGGGTGATCATTGATATCTATTCTAAAAATTCTCCCTCTTAGATGAGATTTCACCTTTCCTTATGTTACCTTATGAACATCGAACGAGTCCAAACGAGTGCGAGAATGGTCGGCGTTTAGCCTCAATATTACTAACGAGGTGAGATTGCACTGGTCTGCATATCAGTTGTGTGGCATTTTTTATCGTTTTCCAAATATACATCACAAATGATTATTTATTTTGTATTTTGTTTTGCTTTGGCAAGTCAAGTTTGGTAGATTTCGTTGATCAAAGATCGGGTGCACTTTAACGTTACACTTTATGTTTAATGATATTGGCTTTCTTTAGGTTTAATTGTTATGGTCACTTAGTGTTGTGAGCGCAATGTTGTGAGTTATTTTTTGTAGAACAACTAGCCATTTTTTAATACAGTTTTTAAATCAAATATTTGTAATTTACAATGCCAAGCCATTTAATAATTTTCCACATATACTCTGCTGCATGTGCGGGAGATTATCGACAAAAAAGCAACGACTACCGATTACTAAATTCATCAAACAGTGCTATCGCGCCTAATTCGGAAGCAAACTGGGAGATCAGGATAAGACACGGGCACCACTTACGGTGTGCAAGCCGTGGGTAAAAAATTTGAGACAGTGGTATAAAGTTCAAAGCAAATACATGCCATTTGGAGTACCGAGGATTTGGAGACAACAAACTGACCAAGTTTTGGATTGTCATTTCTGCACCACTAACGTGCAGGGCTTCAGCGAGAAGAATAGGCATAAAATGGAATATTCAAATCTACCGTCATCGATGCGAACTGTACCTCATAGTAATGAATTGTGAGTTACTCTTCCATCAGTTACACTCGATGATATAGTGACTGATAGTGATTCGAATTTAAAGGAAAGTGACGTTGATGACAACCATGATGCTTTTAATGCTCCAACACCTAAACTAATGGCTCAATGTGATCTTGATGACTCGGTAAGAGAAGTTGACCTTCCCAAAGAGTCGGCTGAACTCCTCGCTTCTAAATTAAAAGAAAGAAATTTTCTTGGGCCTGGTGCTGCATAATCGTGTTATAGATATTATGTAAAACAGTTTCTTCCGTACTTTTCTACGAAGGATTCACTAGTCTATTGCAGCAACGTCGAAGGTCTAGTAAACCAAATGGCAAATTTCTACGATCCAACTGAGTGGAGACTCTCCATAGATTCATCGAACCCAGTTTAAAGCGATTTTTACTTCACAATAAAAATAAGTTTTCCTCTTTGACAGCGACACATTCTGTACAGACGAAAGACTTCTCGCCGACCTGCACAGGCTCCAAGTCAAGCAACGGATTGACTTTAAGATTTTGTCACTCACTTTCAGGACACTTCATTTTTTGGCTCCAGCCTATCTCTCAAATATACTACCCCACCATGCCAAGCATTGTACCACCCGCTTTTCGGAATCCAACAGTCTACCAATACCTCGTACAAACCTCAAATCCCTTGGATACCAAGCATTTAGTTCGTATGCTCCCAAAGCCTGGAACTCCCTCCCTACTTGCGTCAGAACATCCCCTGACTTGACCACATTTAAAAGGAACTTAAAAACACGCCTATTTAGGACAGCATTTAGTGGGTTCCTGTGGTTCGTCCTTGATGTGCTTATGCGTGCTGACACTGTGCATGCTGCAACTAACCATGTTGTTCATGTTGTTTGTTCATCAAGCATGACATTACTCACCATTCAATTGCATTTCCCTTTGCAGCAAATGTAGAGCGCCTAGAAAGAGATTGAGTTCTCTGAGGGCGCTTTATCAAGTGCATCATTATTACTATTATTAAGCATCCTGCCTAGGCGGCCTAAGCATAGGTACGCAGAGGTTTCACGGCCGCTGGTTAGTAGGACCCATCTCCCACCCGGTTAGTATCACTTCATTAGGCGCACACAGGCAATTAAAGCGCAGTCGGGAAAGCGGCAGGTCCGCAGGGACGCTGTGCAAAAGCGTTTCGCTGCTGCCCTTAGTTATGCTTCGCTGCTGCCCTTAGTTACTCGTGCGAGATGCGCTGCTTCCTAGCCGCGTAAAAGGTGCGTCACTCGGACAGAACAAAAGGCTTCGCATGTGGAGCAGGTAGTGTCGTCAAGTCAGCAGACGACGCGACGTCAGTCGGTAGTGAGTTCCAAGCTTTGGGAGTATAGTGACCGAGCGTCCAGGAGTCACGTGCTCACCTTTTGACGACCGAGGTCGCGGGCTAGAGACGACGTTCGGCATGCGTTAAGTGCCTGGATAGAGATTAAGCTCAATTAGAGTGCTATGCAAACCGAATGAACTATATTTGCTTATTTTAATTCGAGACACTGTCTCCGAGGGGTTTGAAGTTGGTTAGGTGCATATGCAATCGACCGGAGAAAGACTGCCGAGTCGTGGAGAGGAGACCGCTAATTTAGATAGATGGGTCGGATCAATTGAAGTGAGGATCCTGAAACCGTTAAGGATACAGCCAGGATATTGAAGTCGATAAAGAGGCTGCTAGACAGGCTTCCGGGGCAGCGCCGGTGAGCGGCGGCGGCGTACCGCGGCAGTTGCTACGTTTACGATAGTTAAGCGTAGCTGCCAAGTTTTGCAGCAACTACATAAAACGTTTTAGTGCCCGTGCAGGGAGGGCTAGAAGTGGTGAGTTACAGAAAGCCAGTCGGGATGCCACGACTGCACGAACCAGCTTTCGTGTCAGGCTGCGGTGTACTAATCTAAGCAAGCGCAAATTTTTGCAATATTACGTGGGTGGAATGAAGCGGATTTTACTTTGGAGCTCACCTAGAGACAAGTCTTTCCATAAGAGTTTAACCAGATTCCGGGTTTGAGGCTACAGCAGATATGCTGTTAGAGACAACTTGGAGACTCTTGCATTCCATTTCCTTACGAAGACTTGGTTTATCCGTTATTAGTAAGCTAGATATTTTGTCATACAGTTTCAGAAAGTTTGATTGTATCAAGAGCCCGTGTCAGCTATACAAGCTATTAATGAGCTCACGTAGTTTGAGATGCTGGAGGGTGGAGAAAAAAAGACTTGCTGATTCAACAGCCTCTTTGGTATGATAATTATAATGCACTTAATAAAGTGCCCTCAGAGAATTTTGTATAGCGACAGAATAGCCTTTACGGCTATGACCACCGCTTGCAGCGGCGATAGAGGATCGCCCACCACAGGATTCGAACCCACGACCTCGGTGCCGAGGTCGTGAAAAGCAACCACCTTAACTAGTGAGGGAAGAATCAAAGCACGGCTACTGCTGCGCATGCGTCGTCATAAAAATGAAGGCATGGATTAGATTTTTTTGCTCAGCGATTTACGGCGGCAAGAGGGAGAGTATAAACTGTGAAATGCATCGACTTTGAGGTGTTGTCACTCACTTTTAGGTCTCTTCATTCTTTGGCTTGAGCCTACCTATCAGATCTACTCCCCCACCAGACTAAACATTGTGCCACCCATTTTCGGAATCTAACTGCTTACGTATGATTCATACGAATCTCAAATCCATCGGAGACCGTGCATTCACTTCGCACGCTCCCAAAGAACCGGCCTGAATCTCACTCCCGACTTGCGTCACGACATGTCCTGACTTAGCCACGTTTAAAAAGAATCCAAAAAAGCATCTATGTATCGCAGCATTTAGCGGGTCCCTGCGATTCGTTCTGAATGTGCTTATGCTTGCTGACACTGTTGCATGTTGTCACCAACCAAGCTTGCATGATGACTCTGTGCACCTCACCCCTAACCATGTTATTTTTGTTGTTTATCGAGTACGATACCGCTAACCGTTCGATCACGCTTCCTTTGCAGCACGTGTAAAGTGCCTAGAAAGAGATCGAGTTCTCTGAGGGCGCTATATCGAATGCACTATTATCATTATTATTATTATTATCATGGTAATGCGTTATCAAAGCCTGACACTTTGCCATGCATCAAATTGTTTAGCTACGCACAGCGCAGCAACGGCGTACTGCTACAAACTGGCATAGCCGGCTTCTGAGCTTCTGAGGTGCTCAGCCACAAACGCAGCGCTCGTTCCGAGTACGAGTTCTCGCCGACGCGAGACAGACACCGGCGAAGTTGTTGCCACGAAGCACGACTAGCCTGTCGTAGGGGCAGCCGTAATGCACGCTAGTACGCCGACGCGTTCCGTTGGTCGGAACTCGGCAGCGGTGAGGACCGCCCACACCTTAATGTACCGACTCCGTGTCGTTGGAGTACGCACGCAGTCTAGTTCTCAGCCGCAGAGGGGCGTGAGTGTCCAGCGCTGGCATCAGCGGGCAGCTCTTTTACTCGACGTTCAGAGTACAATTCGCGGACTGTCGCATGAGTTGGGCTGTAACTTCTGCTCGCAAACAGATTACGACACGACCGGTTCAAAATTCTTGTAATTCAGGACCCGTGAATGGAAGCTAGCCTCCCATACGATGGCCGATGCTGCACGCCGACGTTTCACTACCGCGAGCCGTTTCCGTAGCCTCTTGTAGGTCACGGACGTCGCGGGGTCAGGTTCATTCTTTGGTCTTAGCAGTGAGTCACGATCGGTGGCAACAAGCGAGCGTTCAAAGTCTCTGAGTGCTCGTTTTGTAACGTGAGCGAGTTTTGTACTTTCGTTCGGCCCCGCTCCCGACGGTCCGCTCAGTTGTGGCGCTGTTGTATTTAACTGCGCGTCGACCGCGCGAGGTGACCCGCAGTAGCGATTGTTCTTTCTCCGCTCAGATGCCTTTGCTCGGGTTCTTTTTACTAGAGGCTCCTCTTTTCACTGGATTTTTTATTTTCAGACCCAGCGGTCGATTGATCGCTTAAGTATGAGCACTCAGCTCCTTAAACAAATAGCGCATATTTCAGTGCATCGCGGCTCCGTAAAAAAAGGCAAACGTGCGTTCCCGCGCCTTCATGTCAACTGTCGCACACCGGAACAGAATCTTGAGTCGCCAACATGGTTTACTGTGTACGCGCGCATTCGCGCCAAATGGGTCTTGCAGCCGGCGATCCTTTACTATCCACCGCAGACGTTGGCGACGTTGGCCGTTACGGCACCTCTGCCGCTACGTTAATGAGGCGATTGAATCAGCAGACCTGATGGGAAATGCACTTGTAAGTGCTTAGAATGGAGCGCTAGCTGCTCCGAGTGAAGTGTCCGAGCGAACGCAGCCGCGCGACGCAGAGCAAATCGAGCGCTGCAACTCTCATTGGCCTGGCGGCGGCAAGCGACGTCATCAGCGACGCGAATGCGGCGCCGGAGGCGGAGGCATGGCGGCGGCGGTGGCGGCGGCGGCAGCATGGCGCCAGGGCGTGGCGGCAGTTGGGTCTGCTGCCTGGCAAATCGGCCACTCCAGCGGAAGTCGCTGAAAACCCGGAGGAGGAGAGTTGAGGAGAGAGCAGCTGGTCTAGCAACACCGCTCGGCGGCGCTGCGGAGATAATTTTAGAGCCGCGAGCGCTGCGGCAGGTGCGCGGCCGCGGCGCTCCGGCGGCCTTCGACTTTGATGGCGAACTCTGTACGGTCTCATTAGCTTGATTTACTGGGTGTCAAGAGGGGTGAAAGAAATAATCGCTCCGCCGCCGCGCGGCTGCAGCGGCGGCATCCGCGCCAGTAAGCCGGATGCGGTGCAGCACGGCCGAAGTGCGGATAGCCTGCCAATGGCCACTTGTATCCGGAAAGGCAACCGGTGCGGTAAATGATCCCCCTGAATCCCCGATCCCCTGAATGGGGGAGGCAACGCTGCAGTTCCGCATTGTCGGCAGCATCCGCACACATTCGATCGCACGCCAAACGCTGTGTCCTCTCGCCGCCCGCCGCACCTACGCTGTCGCATGGCGGTTGCACCAGTTGTCGTTCGAGCTAAATCGCTTTGCTTCAATGGCGTGCAGTACTTGTTATTTGCTTCAGACGGGACTGCAGCAGGTAGCCACTGCGATAGATAGATGGATGTTACGAACGCGGCGCGAGGCTTCCGCATCCGGACAGAACCAGGCCGCAAACGCAGCGCTCGTAACGATGCGACCCGGCCGACGCGCGGCGAATACCGGCGAAGCCCTGAGGGGGCTCGGATTTGCGGCTGGTGACTTGTGCGTGTAGCACAGATGCACGAAGATGTGGCAACCGACAATGGCGGAACGCAGTAGCAACGAAGAATATATAGCTAGAGAGAGAGCAGACAAAGAGACGCAGAGAGACAGAGAGAGACCTAGAGAGACAGAGAGAGAGACAGATACAGACAGACAGACAGAGAGGGGGAGACGGAGAGAGAGGGACAGAGAGAGAGAGAGAAAGAGGGAGAGAAAGACAGAGAGACAGACAGCGAGAGACAGAGAGAGACAGAGAGAGAGAGAGAGAGAGAGAAACAGACAGAGACAGAGAGATAGACAGAGAGCAATATATATATATATATATATATAGAGAGAGAGAGAGAGAGAGACACACACACACACACAGAAACACAAAGAGAGCGAGACAGAGAGCGGGTGCATATCCGTAGTGGTGAGCACTTCATTTGGCAGAGGAGGGTTATTCGCCGGATGGTTATTGACATCCAGAACGCGGGCCGCACGTGGCGCGCATAAACTCTTTCATTAGCTATCGGAGCTTTCGACTGCGCAGCTCGACGTCTGGAGCGCCACCCAACTGAGCAATTGCCCGACTTCGGCTTTTTATGTCGCCCAACTGCAAATTATCACGCGATAGATCGATTAGCGGCCGCCATAGTTCGGGAGCCGTGAGTAATAAGCGCGCCTGCAGTCATTACTCGCGCTAGCGCTAATCCAACGCGAAGCTGCTTCGATCGCGAACCCGAGAAACGACCGACGAGACGCCGGGACTGCGTCGCTTCAGCGTGCAATGCGCTCTAGGACTCGCTGTGTGCAATGCGCTCTAGGACGCGCTTCCGGGTGCACTCATTTGGCAACTCAAGCGGCGCTGCGGAACGCGAAACTAAGCTCGCGGAAGCAGCGGCGGCGGCGGCGCACACCCGTGCGGCAGCGGCGCGCACGCCGCCGCCGCCGGCGTTTCTTTTCGCTTTTCAGCTCGCGGTACATGCGAAGCGCCTGTTTAGAGACTAAGCTCCCTTATATATGAATACATCTATATACGATATATTATCTATAGATATATTTAATATAATATATATATATATATAATAGTATATTATATATCATATAATATATAATATTCTGCATAATACTATATATAGATATATGCAATAGAGACCAAGCTCCTTTATAGCTGCGTACGAATTAATTAAATATCTTATTTTCAAGAGCGAGAGTCAGTAGCTAACGACAGCCAGTCCTCATTGCATTCGAGAAAAGTAAGCGCTAAGCTTACTCTGCCGGATTGGCATAGCGGGTCAGCAAGATTAGCATTCTCAAGGTGAGTGTATTTGATGACCGAGGTCATGGGCTCTAGCCCTGTGGCATACGTGAAGACCCGAGTAGGGATTAAGTTCTCTTAGGGTGCTATACCAATGAATTGTATTTTATTTTTAAATTGTACTCTTTGTCATACAACCATCCATTTTTATAAAAAAAATTTGGCGTATACAGCAATTGGGAAAATATGAGCTCCATCTACACCGAAGCTCTCGAAAATGGTTTAGACTCTAAACCATTTAAAGCGGTTCTCAACCTGCGGGTCGCGACCCGTTTGGGAGTCGAACGACTCTTTCACAGGGGGTCGACTAAGACCACCGGAAGGTTGCCTAAGGCCATCGGAAAAAACGCATTTCCACATTTTGTACAGAATAATTTTATGGTTGGGGGTCGCCACAAAATGAGAAACTGTATTAAAGCGTGGTGGCATTAGAAGGTTGAGAACCACCGAAGACATTCCCTCTCGGCTAAGACTCACCGCCTCCATAAAATGTCAGACACCAGCTCGCTAACTAGGTTGGAAGATGCCTTCGGGTTCAACTCCTTCCACTGGCAAGCCGTCGGTCGGACGAGTGGTCAGGGGCGGCGGCGGTGTCGGCGACAGAGTCGTCTGCAGCGATGACGTGGCACTCGAGGCCTCGAGGCTGCAATCTGAGAGGCTGTCGCGCCAACGCGCAGCAGGCCGCGCGAGAGACGCGGTCGTTCCTCGTGCGGTCGGCAAGAGCGCCTCGGACGCGTTTTGCCACGTTGCGAGCACGCGTTTGGCGAGTCGATTTCTCGAATGCTGAAGAGTGGCGAGAATCGTGCAATCATTCGGAGATTATAAACGGAAGGAATTTTGCGCCGCGTAGTCGGCCGCTGGCGCACAAGCCGTCAATCGGCGGCGCCTAGCGCTCGTGCTTTGAGCCGTGTGACCTGAAACGCTCACATATTTCGGAACGCCGGATGTTGCGGCAGCAGCCGGATTCGTTCGGCTACGCTTTTTAATCACAAATGCATAATCGCTAATTCGCCCGACGGATGCTGCTGCTGCTGCTGCACTGCGGGAGTGCCGACGGTAAGGCGCAGGGGCGCGCGCTTTGCCTCGCTCCAGCTCCGCAAAAGGAACTCGCGTACGTCGTCTGCTGCTGCACCGCGCCAGCAAGCTGTTTTCTGCGCACGCACGTGCCACATCGCACAGCGGCCTTCAGCGCGACGCCGGCGTCGACGCACGTACGCTTCGAGCTGCGTACTTTCGTTCGCAGAGCCCGGCAGGGTAGAGAGAGAGAGAGAGAGAGAGAGAGAGAGAGAGAGAGAGAGAGAGAGAGAGAGAGAGAGAGAGAGAGAGAGAGAGACAGACAGACAGACAGACAGACAGACAGACAGACAGAGACAGACAGAGACAGGCAGGCAGGCAGACAGACAGACAGACAGACACAGAGACACGAGGACATAGAGACAGAGCAGCTGAAGTGCTTCTTCGCTGTCCGCCTTCGCTCTGCCAGTTTCCCATCCCTCAAATCGACGGATGGTGGAGGGGCGTCCGCACTGCCCTTTGTCCGTCCGTTCCACAAAGAGTAGCCAAGCATACTTAACTTATCGTCCGATATCTCTTTGCGAGCTCTCTAACCCGAAGAGCTACGTTTTGGGAATTCGAGCTAAGCGCGTGGCGTAAATTGGCGCTTCCAGTTTCTTTCAGTCTCTGTGCCTCTCTGTCTCTTTCTCTTTCTCTCTCTCTCTCTCTCTCTCTCTGTTTGTCTGTCTGTCTGTCTGTCTGTCTGTCTGTCTGTCTGTCTGTCTGTCTGTCTCTCTCTCTCTCTCTCTCTCTCTCTCTCTCTCTCTCTCTCTCTCTCTCTCTCTCTCTCTCTCTCTCTCTCTCTCTCTCTCCCTCCCTCCCTCCCTCCCTCTCTCTCTCTCTCTCTCTTTCTCTCTCTCTCAGTCTTTCTCTGTCTCTCTTACTGTCTGTCTCTCCCTGTCTCTTCCACTCCCCTGTCTTTCTCACCCTCTGTCTCTCGGTACGCCTCAAAAAAGGCCCGATCCACGATGTGATAAATGTACTTATGCCTTTCGTCCTCTGCTGACATTTGTTGCACTGCCAAGGGGTGGGTACTCGACCGAACTCTTGTTTTGCCTTCCGCTCGTGTTTCCCGGTCTTGGCTTCCATCTGACTTGGCAAAAATAAAAGATGGAATCGCGCTATTCTACAGCAGTCAACAGTCCGAGAGGGGATTGCGCCAGTGGCCGGCGTCGATGCACATAAAGGCCGCCAAAAAATGTCGGAAAACCGACAGCGAAGCGGACTAGGCGCTTTGGCGAGCGCCGTCTGCCGGCGAGCGGAGGCGCCGCGGTTAGCGACGCGAACGAAAAACGCAACGCAACTCGACTGCGGTAGGGCGCCGCTCGGTGCGCTACTGCGCACGAGAGGCTTAACCCTGCAAAGATAGCGAACGCCCGCTCCGACTAATGAGCAGCGGCTAGAGCTCTCAAAATAGCTGGCACGCCCTTAATAGATGTTTTTCGGTTAATAACGAGTAGTAGGTAACCCGATCCTTCGTCCCTGCGGCTCTCGCCGGCGACGCCGCAGAGCGCAGCGCCTGCCGCTCGCCGCTGCAACCGCCGCGGAATGCACGCGCGCGCGAGCGAGCGAGCGAGGTGGCGACTGCGAAGCGCCAGGGTACGAGCTCAAAGAATGCAGGCCCTCCTGGACCGCACCTGCGCCCCTGCGTCTAGCGCGCGCGGTGCGTCGTCCGCTCTGCCAACGACGGAAAGCGAACGGTCGCTCTACTAGCGGCGGGTTCGCACGCACGGCGAGCCGTTCGCTTTCAGCGGACTTGGGACCAGACGAAAGCGCGCGCATGCCAGCGCGAGCTTGCGCTGCAACGTCGGCCCGACCGGGACGGGTCATCAGCCACGGGCGCCGCACCGCGGCCGATACAGGAAGCCCCGCTGCACTCTGCTCGCGAACAGTCCGGCGATCTGCGAGCCGCCGCGTCTCTCTCCTTCGCCGAATGAAACGCGCGGCGGAATCGCCGGGCGACACCGCTCGCTCGCTCGCTCGCTCGGCGAGCGAGCGCGCTGGCTCGATCTGGCTCGTGCTGGCGAATCGCGCACGCACGCAATCGGCGCACGATCGCTCCGCTGCTCTGGCGGCGCGCGCGAGCGCTCTGGAATCCCAGAGATCCCTTCTCAGATTCGCCGACCTCGGCAGCGTAGGCGAGCGTCGCAGCGAATGCCGCACGCCAAAACTGCTCCGTCACGCTAACCAAACAAAGACGGCCAAGCGTGACCGGCGAACGGCGGGAGAGAGCGCAGACTGCGTCCGGCGGCGTCGAAAGTCTCGCGCGCGCGCGCGCGCTCTCTCGACTTCCGACGAAGCCTCGGTGCGGCGACGCGCGACTTTTCACTTTCGCCCCGTCCGACGCCGCCCGCCCGCCGTCGCGACGGACTTTGGAATGCGCCGCGCGCATGTTGTTCGGCCCACGCTCTCATCTGCGCGGCGGCGCGGCGCTCCGCGCTCGCGTGACCGGCGGAAGGAATTTGCTCTAGCGGCGGCGACGGCCGCCGCCGCCGCATCGAGGCGGCGGCACGCACCTGCTCCGAGATTGCCGGACGCGGCCGGAATGTCCCCCGGAAACTCTGCCTCGCCGCCGCTGCTTCTGCTGCTGCTGCGGCGGCGGCGGCGCCGCAGTGGAAGACGTCAGCCAGGCGTACCCATCCTTCAAGCATACCCCCCCCCCAAGAGTCAGCCGCGGCCATTAATAGACCGAACGCCCGCACCGCCTGCCTCGCAGCAGACTTTTCTTGCACTTAATGCCGGTAGTACTGAACTGCTCCTCATAGGACGCCCTTGACGACGTGCGGCCGCAATAAATTACTTTGCTGTTCTAATGGAAGGCGCGAACGTCGCCGAGTTCTCGCAGTTTAGGCGCGTCAGCTTTGACGATTAATTGTCGTTTAGACGATTTATTCAGAAGGCCTCCTAATCCCAAAGTCGCAACGTTCAATCCGAGTCCAGGGCTAGGGACTACTTAAGGCTGTGGCTGGCTGACGTTGTGACTTAACTAGCTCCGAAGTTCCCACTAAGCTGGACTAGTAGTATAACTCGGTCGCCCCGTAGTCCAGCAGGTCGGCTGGGCTGGCGAAAATGATCTTTAAATCTGTGCAGCGGCCGACAAATATGGCCGCTACCGGTTGGTTAAGTATGAGTAGATTTTACAGCCTCAGTTTGCGTAGCGGCATAAGAGCCTTATTGGCTGTCGCCGCCGCTAGCAGTTGGCAATAGAGAATCGCCGGCTGCAGGACTCGAACCGTCGTGACCTCGGTCTTAAAGTGCACGCAACGCGCCCCGTATGCTGCAACTCAGGGTCAAAGCGAACGTCCCTGGGTGGGCTCGAACAGCCAACCATACGGTAAACAGCCATAGCGCGCGCTAACCAGTGTCGCCGCAGAGACTCGATCAGCGCTTTAGCAAACGCGGCTTTTCTTTCTCATTCGAGCAGCGCGAAACCCGCATATCCAGCGCAGCGGCGTCGTCTCGTCTGCTGCTGCCGCCGCCGACACCTGGGCATCCTATCGAGCAGTCAGTCTTATGCTGCTTTAACCGCGCCACTTACTTCTTCGACTGACCCACCGTAGGGCCGATTACACTGCCCCCCCCCCTTTTTTTTAGCCAACTGCGGATTTTTAGCGCGCTTACGGAAAGCGGCTCTCCGCGGCAAGAAACGACCCATTCGTCTTGCGTCGAGCTCCGGGAGGACCGGGGTGCGCGAACGCCGGGCAGTCGCGCGTGAACCAAGTGCTCCAAGTGGAGTCGCCGATCCGCAGCCCAGGTTTAGCCGAGCACTTCTGCTACGCCGCTCGTCGCGTTGCTGCGCGCGCGCGCGCGCGATCGGCTCGCGCGGCGCACGACGGGCGGGTTTTTAGGCAGCGGCGGTTTTTAGGGAGCGGCGGTTTTTAGGCAGCGGCGGACTCGAGCACGCTGCGCTCGGCCGGCTTACTAATAATAATAATAATATTGCACTTGATAAAGCACCCTCAGAGAACTCAATCTCTTTCTAGGCGCTTTACATTTGCTGCAAAGGGAAATGCAATTGAATGGTAAGTAAAATTATGCTTGAAAAACAAACAAAATGAATAACATGGTTAGGGGCGACATGCACAGGGTCAGCATGCAAATGTGGTTAGTGTCAGCACGCATAAGCACATCAAGGACGAATCACGGGGACCCACTAAATGCTGTCCTAAATAGGTGTGTTTTTTGAAGTTCCTTTTAAATCTGGTCAGGTCAGGGGATGTTCTGACGCAGGGACGCAGGTCGGGAGGGAGTTCCAGGCTTTGGGAGCATACGAACTAAATGCGCGGTCTCCAAAGGATTTAAGGTTTGCTTACCGCCCGGATGGGTGCAAATGCTGGTCCGTTTCGCTGCAGTCGCGTGTACGCGATCCCTCCGTCCGCTCCTGCTGCTGCGAACTGCGCTCTACGTCTGCGCTCCTGGGGGGCGTGTCCAAGCATTGCAGTGAGCAAAGCCTTCAGTAAGCCGACCGAGACAGCGAGCGCGTTCGATCGCCCCGCGACGGTCGCGCGGTTGGAGCTCTGCTCTTCTTTGCCCGAACGCGTCCGAAGAACGCGGCAAGGTAATAAGAGTCGAGCTGTGAAGGCTTGCGCTGTAGAGTCTAGAACTAACCTCTCGCACGGACTGTATTCCTTCTTATACTCCGGAGAGTCGTAGCGTTGGCAAGAATAAATTAATTATACGGCGGCTCAAGAGAACTCAGTCTAGACTCCGCGTTTGTCGTTTCACACGAAGCGCGAGGTGACGCTTGGCCGCAGACGAGCCGTCGGCGGTGCCGTACAATCCGGAAGTCTACGTTTCCGCGGGACAATTGACATTGCAGTATTCAAAACCTGCGAGCAGTTCACGCTGTGGCGGAGGCAGACCGCTGCGGTTCAAGCCGCCCGTCAGCATGGCGGGCGGGCGGCTAGAGAGGTGTACCAGTGTACCAGTAGCGAAGATGTCTGCTAGCGGCAGTTCAATACCGCGTCGGTTCTATTCCCGGCATCGTCCAGGATCTGATCCTGTCACGTGGTACTCCGACCATAGTCTTCTTGCCGCGGACTGCCATCGCGAGGCGCATGGACGAACGTCGACAGAAGCAGCGCAGCTAATTCGGTTAAATAAGCGGTTCGTGGCTGTCGCCTCGCCTTCGCCGCCCTTGCGAACTGCGAACTTCCTTCCGCCAGCGACGCTGACCCGTCAACTTTCTCTCTCTCTGTCTCTCTGTCTCATTGTCTCTCTGTCTTTGTCTTTCTGTCTTTGTTTCTCTCTCTCTCTCTCTCTCTCTCTCTCTCTCTCTCTCTCTCTCTCTCTCTCTCTCTCTCTCTCTCTCTCTCTCTCTCTCTCTCTCTCTCTCTCTCTCTCTCTCTCTTTCTCTCTCTCTCTCTCTCTCTCTCTCTCTCTCTCTCTCTCTCTCTCTCTCTCTCTCTATCTCTATCTCTAGGCACTTTACGTTTGTTGCAAACAAAGCTGATTATATGATTGGTGGTAGCATGAACACTGCTAATATGCATGGTATGTTTTGCGGTAGCATGCACAGTGTTCGCACGCATAAGCGCACAAAAGAAAAATCGCAAGGACCCAGCGAATATTGGGGGTGGGAACAGCGGCATTTTCGCTTTCTTTTTAAATTCAGTCGAGTCATGGGGCTGTCGCGACGTCATTCTGGAGAGCGTTCAGAGCATTAGGAGCATGCAAACTATAGGTACGGTCTCCAAGGAGTTCAAGGTTATTCCGAGGCGCAGCAAAACGAGGCGGCTCTTGATTGAAGTCGTGTTTTGCTGCACTCAGCGGCGCGCGTCGTTTGAGAGGATGCCTCGACTCGCACGACTCGGCGACTGCCGCGTCTCGAGCACGGTTAATGTACGTCATGCAAATGCCATGGACTAGCGCGCATTACTTGCCCTGCGTTTGTGACCAAAGGACCTTAGACTTGAGACGTCGCTGCAGCGCATTCTTAGCTACGCCTAGAATTTTCCTATGAGGTATAGCCCTTTACTTAAGCTTGACCGTAGCATCTGCACTGCGGCCGAGCTTGGCCGGATCTTCCTCGCTCCAGTCCCTTCGTACGCTTCCGGCACAGGTTGGTTTCAGGCGTTAGAGATGCGAAAGCTCCGAGCTGCCGCCGCCTCGAGGTGCTGCCGCCGCCTCGAGGTGCTGCCGCCGCGAGGTGCTGCCGCCGGGAGGTGCTGCCGCTGCGAGGTGCCGCCGCCTCGAGGTGCTGCCGCTGCGAGGTGCCGCCGCCGCGAGGTGCTGCCGCTGCGAGGTGCTGCCGCTGCGAGGTGCTGCCGCTGCGAGGTGCTGCCGCTGCGAGGTGCCGCCGCCTCGAGGTGCTGCCGCTGCGAGGTGCCGCCGCCGCGAGGTGCTGCCGCTGCGAGGTGCTGCCGCTGCGAGGTGCTGCCGCTGCGAGGTGCTGCCGCTGCGAGGTGCCGCCGCCTCGAGGTGCTGCCGCTGCGAGGTGCTGCCGCTGCGAGGTGCCGCCGCTGCGAGGTGCTGCCGCTGCGAGGTGCTGCCGCTGCGAGGTGCCGCCGCCGCGAGGTGCTGCCGCCGGGAGCGGCTGCTGATTTTATTCAGATTTAGCATTCGGAATTGCTGATTTCCTTGTTGCAGCGTGTTGATGTATCGAGAGCTGAAGGTGGTTGACGCATGCTGCCGCCGTCGGATCGATCACGGCGGCGGCAGCATGCGTCGGGCCGTCATCGTCGCTTGCGACAAGGTTGCGACCTTGACCAAGCGGGGGGGGGGGCGCTGGCGTGAGACGACGACGACGCGATGGTGTCGCAAATGCGGCATCCTCCGCCGCCTTGGGCAGCAGACGACAGAGAGGTGGCGAGGAGGAAAGCGGAGCGGTGCCGGAGGAGCCCCGCGCTCGCGCAGTCGGAGGAATTCCCGCCACGCGACCGGCGCCGCGCAGGACAGGTGGCTGGCCGTCGCGGCGTTCTTCGAAGGCCGCGCATGCGACGCGCGCGTGAGCGCGCCCCCTAGCGGTACCGACTGGAGCTGGATGGCGGTGTGCGGTCGAGGCGCAGTAAGAAAACGGCGGTTTACTTACCTGCGTAGGCGCGCCGGATAGATCCGAGCGCGCTGGCAGGAGCGCGAGAGGGCCGAAAGGGGCCGCTCATGCTGCGGCGCGGCACAGGCCTGCGGCGACGGCGGGGGGGGGGGGGGCGGCCGCCCGCCGTCGCAGCCGCAGCCAGTCGCCGCGAGTCCTCGAGACCTTTGCTCGCCTAAAAGAGGTCGGAATATTCGAGAAATTTGCTTTGCGTGAGCTGGTCTAAGGAGGGGAGGGGCTCTTGGATTCTCGGAGGGTTCTCGATCGTCAGCGGCTTAATCCGGTGGCGGCGGCGGCGGCGGCGGCGGCGGCGGCGGCGGCGGCGGCGGCGGCGGCGGCGGCGGCGGCGGCGGCGGCGGCGGCGGCGGCGGCGGCGGCGGCGGCGGCGGCGGCGGCGCCCGCCCGCCCGCCCGCTGTGCTTCTTACTACCGCCGAATTTGGCGCTCCGTCCGGTCGGCACGCGGTGGCGGTCCCGATAGGTCGCCGAGCGAGCCGGAAATGCGAGCGCGCACGCCGGTCGCCGACGCAGCGGCGGCGGCGGCGTGCAAGGAGCCACCTGCAGTACGCTCGCCGCTACTGCAAGACTGCGCCATTGTCCCGCAGCGGCCGTCTCATTCGCAAAAAAACCAGCATTCGGAGGATAAAACTGTACAGTGCCTAGACAGAGATTGGGTTCTCCGATGGCACTATAGCAATCGTTGTTATTCTTAAACAACAGAACGAATCAAAAGGAAACTCAGCCGCGCGCGCGGGCGCTTCTCCGGCGCCACTCGACGAGCGAGGATTTCGTGAGATCGCGCGATATGAAGCGTTTGCATGCTAAACCCGCGAGATTACGAGCGTGCCGGAGATTGTAAGCCGTTCCAGAGTCGTAACCGCTAGCTACCGGCTATTTCGCATTCTCCGTCTTAGACGGTATAGCTTGCCATCCGAAGCGATGGTTAGTACAGCAGCACTTTATAAGGTTCGCCGTGGGAACGCGTGGCCCGCCTTTGGCCGTGAAATGCACGGCGCTACGTCGAGGGCGGGCGCGGACTTTGAACACAGAAGCGTCGGCGTTCGCGATTGCTGCCGCGCGCTCCGACGGCGTCGGATTACGCGCGGGCACCGCGGGCACCGCTTCTGCGACTCGTTAGCCGCGCTTCGATGCGTCAGCTTCGCCCGCGTCACCTGTCGTGCGTCTGCTGGGACTGCGAACGCTTACGCGCTGCGTTTCTTGAAAGGACTGCGGCTCCGGAGCGGCTTCGCACTACGCTTCCAGCAATCGTCTCGCGTCGCTCCCTCCAGAGCCGCACGAGCAGACGCGCGAGCCCCGCTCTCCCTGCTCTCGCGGAACTCGGCGATTCGGCGGGCGTGGGGATCGTCAATTTGTTCAGAGATGGCCGCTAGAATAGAGTACGCGAAAGGGGCAAATAAGCAAATGAGGGAAATTCTCTGGAGTCGGAGCGCTCGGCAGAGTAAAATGGATGCTCACCGTCGTTCGCGGAAATTTGAGTCCAGGTCCTCTGCTCCACCAACCGGATGCTCTAATCGCGACAGCTCGACCATTTTTTCAGCACGCAGACGACGCTCGGCGAATGCGACCGGCGCGCGCTGCGCTGCGTCGTCGATCGAGCCAGCCGCGCGCCTTTAGGCGCCGCAGCTACGCTTCCCGCCTGTTCGCCCTCTGAGCGTCTTTCCCGCCCAACCATCGCCGCCGCCGCCGACGCCGCGAGAGTCGGAGCGAGCGTGAGCGAGAGAGCGCGCGCTGGCGCGTCAGAACTGGGTGTGACGAGCGTGGCTCTCCACGGCTCGGTTCTGGCCCGCCGCCGCCGCTGCCGCCGGCCGCTCCGAACCGCTACAGGCGACGCCGCCGCTTTGAGCCAATGGAGCGCGTTTCCGTGAGCGTTTGTAAGAGGAGCTCGCCGCCGCGGGTTTGAATGACAACATGCGATCCCACGGTTCGCCGCCCTCTGGCATTGTTAGCGGCGTCCGCTCTCGCGTCCTCTCTCTCTCTCTCTCTCTCTCTCTCTCTCTCTCTCTCTCTCTCTCTCGCGCGCGCGCGCGCGCGAATGCACGACACCGGCGGACGCGGCTTCACGCTCGCGTCATGCCAATCCGCGCCCGGCGCGACGCGGCTGTGCGCGACCGCGCTCCGCGAACGCCGGCGGCGGCTGCCGGACGCCGCGCCGCAGCGAAAGCTGGCGAGAGCGCCAGGCGAAGCTCTTCAGCGTTCAAACTGAACGACGAGCGATTGTCGCCAAGTCATAGCCGCACGTCGTCAGCAAATATGACTTGACCGGTTCAAAATAAACAAGCAAGAGACCGACCGCTGCGGCCTTCGCCGAGTCGGGAAGCTGCTGCCACGCCGATGCCGCAACAGCTTCGCGTGCGCAGCAGATGCGCCGTCTTGTCGTTCGACGCCGCGTCATCTAGCCATCAGCATATCGGCAAGTCGAGGATTAGAATTGAAGGGTGGCTCCGAAGGTGGCATATGTGGCGCCGAAGGATAGTCTCCTTCAGCGCCACACGTGCCGGCAAACTGCCAAATCCACACATGCTGCTCGCTCACTCTCTCTCTCTCTCTCTCTCTCTCCGCTCTCTCTCTCTCTCTTTCTCTGTCTCACTCTCAGTTTGTCTCTTGCTCTCTCTCTCTCTCTCCCTGTACCACCCTGTCTGTCTGTATCTCTCTGTCTTGCTCTCTCTCCTCGCTCTCTAGCTCTCTATATTTCTTCCTCATTGTTCCTTAGCTATCTCCTCAAGCTTTCTCTCGCTCTCTTCTTTCTCCTACTCTCAAACTCTCTCTCTCCCCCTCTCCCCCTCTCACTCTCTCTCCTTTCTCTCTAGCTCTCTCTCCCCCTCTCTCTTCCTTCTCTCAATCTCTCTTCTCTCTCTCTCTCTCTCTCTCTCTCTCTCTCTCTCTCCCTCTCACTCTCTCTCCCCTCTCACTCTCTCTCCCTTCTCTCAATCTCTCTCCTCTCTCTCTCTCTGTCTCTCTCTCACTCGCACTCGGCGGATGGGTAACACATCTGTAGCAAAGCGAGTGAAGCGCTATATACGAACAGCCGTTCGCTCAGCTATTACCAATAGACTCGGGCGTGTCGTGCTCCGGCGCACGCTGCAGTAGGGTTCGGCGGTGCTACCCCTGCCCGCGCCGCTTACTTTTTCGTCCGCCAGCGTTTCCTCTATGAATCCGGCGGGAAGCTAGTACGCTACGTCGAGCCGCGCCATCGAGCCGCGCTGCTCGGCGGCGGCGCGACGCGAGGCCGCGCGTCGTATCGCACTATTCGCACCGCGCACAGGCTGACTCACCGTCGACAGCGTCGGCCGAGTCGGCCTGTGCGCGCGGTTCGAAGTCAGCTATGCTCGTCTGACCTCGTCAAATCAACTATGCGCGCAATGGCCCCGCGCGACTCTGCGTGCGCGCGGCGCGGCGCGGCGGACGCGTAGCGCTATCCAGCAGTCCAGACGCAAGAGCCACTCGCGGGCGGCGGCGGCGGCCTCGGCCGCTTCTGCGGCGGCTGCGGGCCGGAGCGCTGCGCCGGCCGACGCCGACGCTGCAGCCGGGACCGCGATCTGCGCGTTCCGGCTTGGCCGCTAGCGCACGCCGCCGTCGCGCCTGCTGCAGCGGCGTTCGCGCGCGTCTGCCTGCGGTCGCCAGAGCGCGAGCCCGTGCTACGCACAGTCGGAGGCAGACGCGAGCCAAGCGCCGTCGTCGCCGGCGGACGGAACCGCGCTCGCGTTTTCTTTCGCTACCCCCCCCCTTTCCAGCGTCTTCGCGCCGCGCGCCGACGCGCACGTGCACGAGCTCGCTCGCTCGTCCGCCCCGTCGGCCGGCGCGCTGACGGGTTGGGGCTATCAACGCTAAAGGCCGCGCCGAACTGATGAGACCTACCGCAGCGACGCAGGCCGCCGCCATAATGGCCCCTGAGCCGCCCGGAGGTAGCTCCGTGCGTGCGGCGGGCAATTCTAATGGGGCTCGGGAGGTCTGGCATGCGGTAGCCTCGGGCCTCAGCGGCGGATGGGAGATCGCGGCGGCGGCGGCGCATCGGCGGCGGCGGCGAGAGAGCGAGCGACGCGTACAGCCTCCGCCGCCGCCGCCGCTGCTGCAGGCAGCTATGGAGATGACGCAGAGAGATGACGCAGAGGAGACGCAGCATCCGCACGCGCTTTCGCCGGCGACGTGTTTATCAGTCGCGCCGCGCTCGGCACCCGACGATGGGCGCGGCGCGTCCCGCGACAGCGGCAGGCGACTGCAGGCCGCCGTCGCCGCCGCCGTCGAGGCGAGAGGGATGAAGGCCTCGCCGTTACCCCGGACTCGCCGGAACCGGGTGATTGGGAGAGCGGGGGGGGGGATATGGTGGCGGCGGCGCGGAAGCGCCAGACGCGGCCGCACAATGGCACGCCGCCCCGGCGGCGAGCCGTAGCAGCCGGCCGAGCAGCGGCGGCACTACGCCTTTGTGGCCCTCGACGCCGGTGGTCCAACTTCTTAGGAGAGCTGTCGCTGGGCAACTAATTTAAGATAAATGTCAAGAACGACGGTCGACCAATCGGCGCCGGCCCGAGCGTCCCTCCTCCGTCGGCGGAACACTGGAGGGGCGGGTCTTCCATGCAAATCAAAGACACTCGCGCACTGAAGGGGCGACGGGCGGGCGCGGCGATTCAGTTGTAGCGCCGCCGCGAGAGTCGAGAGACCGGACTTGTATGATCGCGGGGACATGTCGTCGGGCTGCGGCCAGCCAGCCTTCTCAGCGCACGGCCAGGTGAGCGCCGGCAGCGGCGGCCGCGGCGGCGGCAGCGGCGTCGTCGCGATCCCTGCTCCGCCGGCGCCGCCGCCGGCGCCGCCGCGCCGCCTCCGCTAATAATAGCGGGCGCGATCGCGCCGCCGGCTGAGCCGGCCCGGCCGGCCGGCGGCCTCCTGACCTCGGCCTCCTCCGGCGCTCCCGCCGGACGTGCGCGCGGCGCTCGCTCGCTCTCCAGCGCCGCAAGAGCGGCGGCGGCGGCGGTCGGCCATTCCAGTGCCTCTCTCGCGTTTCTCCAGCGTCCGTGCGCAAGAGCCGAGACCCTGGCGTCGAGCGAGCAGCTGATGACGAGGACGAGCTGGGTAGACGCCGCCGTCGCCTACCGGGAGGTGAAAAAGGTGAGCGCCGCCCCGCGAGCGCGATCCGTCCGTCGGCTCGACGAAGCGCAGACCGTGCGCCGCGGCGTCGGCGGCCTCCCGGTCGCGGCTGGAAACCGCGAAACGCAGCCCGAGGCACCGGGCGCGCACGCGCGCGGGCGCGCCCGGTGCCCGCCTACTGCCCACATTACCGCGCTACAGGGCATGCATAGCCTTCGGACTATCCGAGCCGCCGCCGCCGCCATCGCGTGGCTGGCGCACGTGTGCCTCTGCGACGTTCGCGCGCGCGGCGCGCGCGCGTGAACGTCTCCGCTCGCGGCGCTCCTTGCGACTTCTTCTCCGGCGGCCGCGCGAACACAGCATCGCTCGCGCACGCGGCCGGAGCCGCAGCGAGTGCTGCGGACGCTGCGGACGCTGGGCACGCGCGCATCCTTTCCTCGGCCACCGGCGTCCGCAGTTCCAGACTGCGGACGCTCAGCCGCCGGTTGAATCGAAACCGCTCTCTTCCGCTTCCTCTTCATGGCGACCAACTCGCGACCAGTACGTAACGCCCTCGGCTCGCTCTCGACGAGCAGCCGAGTAGCGGCCACGCCCACCGCGGTTGCACACCCTCTCTCTCTCCTCGAGAGAGAGAGAGAGAGAGAGAGAGAGAGAGAGAGAGAGAGAGAGAGAGAGAGAGAGAGAGAGAGAGAGAGAGAGAGAGAGAGAGAGAGAGAGAGAGAGAGAGAGAGAGAGAGGGAGAGAGAGAGGGAGAGAGGCTGGAGGTTTGGATGTTTGAGAGACGTGGGAAGTTCGCAGATAGGTCAGCGAAGTGCAGCAGCAGCCCGGCTGCTGCTGCTGCTGCTCAGCTCGACCCTCGACCCCAGACGTAGCAGCTAGCTCGAGGCTTCTTTTTTGTCTTTCGGGTGTAGAGCTGTCGGCTTTGCTTCTATTTCTGGCGGTAGGCCGCCACCGTCGACGAGTGCTGCAGAAACTATCAAAGTATCGGTACTCTGTAACTAAATTGTGTGCTGTGAAACTGTGCTACAAGAATGTACCAAGGCAATGGTTGCCTTAGACCACGAGAACGGGATCAGTCGGATAGATGCTGAGGGATTTAATTTTCTCTGCTGGATTTGTAGCCCAGCGGACTAAGTGCTCCTGCACTGAGTTACTCGGGTTTAGGGCTCGAGTCCTACAGTCCCAGGCACGCATGCATCAGCATGCACAATCCGCAAAGCCGCACAGGAAGCTGCTGGCAAAGTAGAGTGTGCCTGTAGCGAATGCAACAAGAAGGTCTAATTGCATTCCATGGCAGTGGGGCCTGCAGCAAGCCCGCTGTTCTCGGCGGCAAACGATCGACGCTGACGCAGCAGCGAGTCGTGCGAGCCCTATCGCTTCATCGAGCGAAGTGCGTGCAAGTGGGTGCAAGTACGTGCACGTGCACGGAGATCAGTCTCTGAGAGAGGCCACACCGAGATGCCTCGTCCGGCAGCGAATTCGGTCACATCTTGCTCGCCGACGTGCTGTCGAGAGGAGCAGGAGGCGATGCCTCCCATGTCATTCTTCCAGCAATCGCCTCGCTCCCCAGCCACCTCGCTCCCCCCATGCACAGGCAATGCTATCAATTTTGCTTCCAAATTGCCTGCTTGCGATGCGATCGAGTCGCATCGATCGAGTCGAATCGCCCAGCCAGCGAGTCTAGGAGAAAAAACAAGATTCTCAGAAAGAAAGATTCTCAGAAAGACAGATTAGCAGAAAGTCGTCTGCCACTCTGACGGTCAAGGCTGCCGAGGAGTGACTGGCCTTTTTTAATCGGCCATCAACTTGCGGCCGGAAGTAAAGCGGCCGGAAGTAAAGCTCCCGGCGCTTCCATTGCTTCCCACGAGGCAGTGATGCATCTAACGAGGGAGGTAGCTCCTAACCAATTACGAGGCTTGAGCACCTGCTGCGCTGCCGGACCTTGTCACGCCTGCCCCCCCCCCCCCCCCCCGCCGCCCTGCACATCGCATGTCGTCGGCTGCTGCTTCGCATGCCCCTGCAGGCAGTTGCCCGCCGACGCCCTCCTGCTGCCACGCCGGCGATGCGTTAGGCCCGAGGTGAGCGCGCCGACTCGCATGCTTAAAGTGCAGGGAAGGTGTGCGATTGCAACGTGCAGCAAGCGGCCAGCTCGCTCTCAGCTGGAGGTGCTGAGCAAGCACCTCAGCCCTTTTCACTCGCCGAATTCGAAGCCGCTCTCGAAGCCAGGGCGTCGTCGGCAGATGCTAAGCCAGCCAGCGGCACGACGGCGCGTTACAGGGCCGGGCGAGGGGCAACCTTCGGACGCTGGCGATTCGAAAGCACCTGCAGAGGGGCTTCTTCGTTCTGGGCAACTTCGTGCAGCAGCATAACGGCAAAGTGCTCATCCTCGGCGCACTGGCACTCAGCCTGTGCTCGGTGGGCCTGAAAAGCTGGCGACTGGAGACGAACCTGGATAAGCTATGGGTGGCAGGTAAGCAGCTTTATAGTCAAAGTAGTGGCCCGGCCGGAAGTGGTGGCCGGAAGTAGTGGCCCGGCCGTTCTGCCGATAAAAGTAGCCGATGGCAGCAGCTGCCGTATGGCAGGAGCAGCAGGGGCTGCTGTCTTCAAGCGGCAGCAGTCCCTGCTGCTCCTGCCACTGACCTTGCGCTGCCGCTGAGTTCTTTCGCTTTCAGTTTCGCTGTCATGTCTGCTGCAGTCCCCGCGGGGAGCCTTGCATGGCGTGTGACGTCGGCATCATCCGACCGTGACCAACGATGCCGATGACCCCCTCGATGACCCCCCTCGCTGACTATAGGCCTGCGCTCGGCTATGAGCACCCGATTGGGGCGCCTACGAGCCCGCGAGCGATCCGCTGCAACCTTTAAAAAGAGCTCGAATTGCCACCCACGGTTGCTGACCGGGCCGATACCCGGCGTTCTGCTTCTAAGTGACCTTGACCGTCACGGGCCAGCCCGACGAGGCTTCGACTCTCGCACACAGCTGACGCTCAAGACGCCTTGCTTAGACCCGCGGTGCTGCTGGAAAAGTGGCAATGGCCCACGAGGTGGCGGCCTTTTGGCCGCAGGCCTCCACGGCTTGGTTGCTACGACCGGCGCAGGCCGCGCTTCGGCCACCGGCGATCGCAGGGTGGTATTTTTACCTGTGCATGCCGGCAACGGCCCCCTCCGCTGCTCCACTCGGGCAGCAGTGCAGCTTCGACCCGCCGGCTGCAGCCGATGGTGCGGCTTTGTTTGGCATGCGCTCGGGCTCCTTTGACCTGCCCGCAGGGCTTCCACAGGCGATCTGGATTTGACCTGCCCAGGAAGCTCGGCATTGACCTGCGTGGGCAGCTCGTTTTGACCTTCGTGGGCAGCTCGTTTTGACCTTCGTGGGCAGCTCGGCTTTGACCAGCGCTGGCGGCTCGTCTTTGACCTGCCCTGGCGGCTCGTCTTTGACCTGCCCTGGCGGCTCGGTAGTGACACGCTCAATGAACTGTTCGGCGTTGACTGTGCGGCAGCCTGGCAGCAGGCACTTTGACCTGATTCGGCAGAACTGATGTGGCCTTCAGGAGCAATGATGTGCGCCCGAGGGCTGCGCCAGCTAGGCGGAAGTGTCAGCTCGAGGAAGATAACCCAAAGAGCAGCTGGCGGAAGTGTTTTCTTGAGGTTGGCAGGAGGCTCGTAAGTTGTAGCCGAGAGCCGGGCGGTAGCGAAATGGTCGCTGGCTCCACCGAGGTCGGGTGGTGTCGACATGAAAGTGGCTGTCCATGGGTGCCCGCCCTCCCTACTATGTACTCTGCCTGAGCGGCGACTTTCGATTTTCGCGGCCTTGCCCTTGGTGCCGTCAGCATAGACATTTGCCAATTCGCTGATGCCGTCCGAGACGGCCGAGTCGAGAAAGTGAATCGACTAACTAAAGAGCCGCGAAAGTCCGTCCTTCTCCGTCGCGCTGCAAGATGGTGCACTTCCGTCAAGAGGCAAAACGGAACAGCGTTGTATTCCTTGACGGAACTACCGTGGCTCAGCGAAGCGGGTCCACAGGCTGCAGTGAGCTCCTCGTTTCTAATACTGCCAAACTTGAGCGCGAAGCTTAGCAAGTGGGGGAGTGATAGAGTATCCCTTTGATTATTTTTTTAAGCATTTTCCTAGTCTGCAGCTTCATACGTGTTTGAGCGGGTTATAGCCTTCGCCGTCGATATGAATCGTCGGTAAGAACGCTATGCCGATTGTCTCCGGCAGATTTGCCATCGTCTTAAACCGAGGATCCGTTCCCGGCTAATACTGGCTGTTACCTCTCGTGGCCAGCTTCGAGAGCTGCAGTCGACTTCCCTTTGCTATTTGCATCACCTCCTCGTGACGAATAGACTTCGCCACAGTTCGTCAGCAGCTCGACACTGCCCTCTCTTATTATCTTCCGCAATCCCGGTTAGCTCAGCTGCCGGAAGTGCAGTGCCAAAACCACCAGCTGGAGCTCGTAAGGTGCATGCTGGTGACATCTTTTTCTCTATAGAGTCGCACGGCTGACGCCCATCTGCCGCCGAAAAGGCACCGAGTCAGGCAGCCTCTCTCCGAGAGCGGTACTCAATTATCAAGACGGCCTAGTTGTCTTAGCGATTCTCCAGCTACGCCTGTCCATCCTCCTCTTACTTGACCCCTTGGCGTCATCTGGCGCCCTGCGGTGAGACCATAAGGGTCTTGGGGGTCTTCACTCCTGCGCCTGGCGGCAGGTCCGATGGGCCGGCACGGGCACGGTCTCATTTTTCAAATCGACACTGCCAATCAGTGCTCGAGCTTTATTAGAAATAAACAGAGCCACTGACCTGGCTCTAGCAGCTGCCAGCTCTCCGGCTGCTGCTTACGGCAGCTTCTTAATTTCCTCATCTGGCAGCCTTACCCTCCTCCCCCCACCTGCGCGGCCGAGTATGCCAAGCTAGGGCAGGCTAGGGTATCATTGTTAGACCCTCCCCCTTTCTTCTGTAAACAGCTCGCGGCAGTGCGGGTGGTCTCCTTGTCCAGCCGCCGGCTCGCCAGGCTGCCAGCCGGCGGCCGACCGCGAGTCCTGTCTCCCGGCTGCCTCTGTACCAGCAACTGCCAGGTAGCCCCCCCCCTAACTAGACTTGCCCCAGCATTCCCCATCTTCCGCCGGCAGTTAGCCGTTCGCCCTGGTGGACTAAGTCAGTGACAAGTTCAAAAATATTCATGACTACTTATGGCGCACGAAGAGCATGACGTTAAAAGCATCTCTGTCTCCCCCCTCTGTATATATATATATATATATATATATATATATATATATATATATATATATATATATATATATCCCTCCCTCCCTCTCTCTCTCTCTTTAACTCTCTCTGTGTCTCTCTCTCTGTCTCTCTCTGTCTCTCTCTGTCTCTGTCTCTCTCTGTCTCTGTCTCTCTCTGTCTCTGTCTCTGTCTCTGTCTCTGTCTCTGTCTCTGTCTCTGTCTCTGTCTCTGTCTCTCTCTCTCTCTCTCTCTCTCTCTCTCTCTCTCTCTCTCTCTCTGTCTCTGTCTCTCTCTCTCTCTCTCTCTCTCTCTCTCTCTCTCTCTCTCTCTCTCTCTCTCTCTCTCTCTCTCTCTCTCTCTCTCTCTCTCTCTGCCTGTCCCATTATCACAACCCTCTCTTCACGGGGTTCATCCACGAACCTTGAATGTGTTCAAAAGCCTGCCTGTTCAGAGAGCCCAAAGAACCTGTCAAAATAGGAGCGTGCTTGCCCAGGTGAGATCAGCAGCTGTGCGGCCGCGAACGAACCAATGTCTCTTGACTGCAGCAGCAGCAGGTCGTTCTTTTTCTGACATCCGGCTCTCTGAAATCGAAGGATTGGTGAGTCAGGTGGTCTGTCATATCAGCCGATCGGTATAATGAAGGTCTCGACAGATGGTGGGGCAAACTCCAACCATGGCCCCTCACCTCTCGTGACCCTGACACTCGGTGGGGACTCGTGACAGGCAATCAAAAAGCCCTCCGTGGCTCCTTCCGACCGGTGTGTGCAGAGGACTGGAGGTCTAGAGGCTACTCTCTCAAACTCCTCTACGTTCGCTGGCAACGTTCGCTGGCAACGAGCTCGTGCTAGCGGCGACAGACAGCCTTTGAGCAGAATGCAGCAGCAGCAGCGACTCCAATACTCTCAACTACTAACAAACCTTACCGTTCCTCCTCCGTTGGTCGGGGAGGGGCTGCAGCAGAGCAGGGAGTTCGCCTGCAGCTGCATCGGTGCAGCGCTTCCTAGGATTGCAGCTTCCTAGGATTGCAGCGTCAGCGTCCACGCCCTGCTCGGCCTAATTCTGGCGATCTCCTTTGCTCTTCCAAGCATGATGCTCTTGCTCGAAGCATATAAGACAACGATCGGACTCAAGCTTACGCGAACTGCGAATGACTTCATTAAATGGGCAGGGAGAGAAAGCTGTTGGCAGCAAAGTCGCTCGAGGCTGGATCTGCTCCGACGTCAGAAATGCTAGACTGGGAGCTGCAGCTGCAAGGTCGAGGCCGACGTGCGGGTTTTTGTTTGGTAAACTGGGGAGCTGGTCCGATGCCGTAGAGCCCCAAAGAGCCACCTAAAGTCCTGCAGCTGCCAATTTTTCAGCCGGCAGCATGCTTCGGATCAGTCTTTATTTGTGTGTACACTGTAGACGTAGCATCACTTTAGTAGGCAGGCGTTCTTGTCGTCTTTGCGAGTTGAGACTAGAGGCCAAGGACGTTTGAACCGATGGTCTTTGAGCTCTGGCTCAGCTCAGCTCTGGCCGCTGCTCACCTGAACTCCATGCACATCCGGCCCTGGCCAAGCGCCCGCGACTTGCGTGCTCGCGAGATCCGTGCTCGCGAGATCCGCCGGTTTCTAGTTCAGCTGGCAATTGCCGGAACTCGCTGCTAGAGCTGGGATTTGATCGGAGCCAATCACTTGATGCACTTGAGCATCCGGGCGAGCTGGCACGAATACGAGTAATGCAGCAAGACTCGTTGCACGGCTACATGACGGTTGTCCGAGGCGGAAGTGCTTGAGAGCTGGTTTTTCGGCGACTCGCGAACCGAAGGCAAAGTGCACACGACCTAAATCGCAGCACTGCGTTTGCAGACGGAGGAAGGCTCGACAAGGAGCTGAACTACACGAAAACGCAGCTAGGAGTCGGTTACGGCCTCATAAATCCGGTGGTGATACAGAGTCCACGGCAGTCGGACGACAACGTGCTGACCAGGGACTCCATGAACCTTCATCTGCGAGCCCTGACGGACGCAGTCGGAGTGGAAGTGAACATGTACAACTTGTAAGTCAGCCTGTAAGCCTGCCCGAATGCTCTGCCGCCATTCATTAAAACACTGCGTGGCACGTTCTCACGAAACTCCTCTCGACCTAGCCGAGGAAAGTGAGCCAAAGATACTCCAGCACACTAACATTTAACTAATGCCTATAAATGATGTGACGTCATGGCTGCATTTGGAAGAGAACTTTCCTTTTAGACGGGCAATGGCACTTGGTCCTTTCAGACGGGCAATGGCACTTGGCAAACGTAGGCCGACTAAACATACATTCTGCGGCTAGCATATGTCTGTCTTCCTCGATCGACCAGTAATCCCGGTTGTAGGCACATGCATAGCCGTGATGGCACACTAGGTAAGGCGGTTGGTTTCATGACCTCGGTCCCGAGGTCGTGGGTTTGATTCCTGTGGTGGGCGATCCTATATCGCCACTGCAAGTGGTGATGATAGACGTAAAGGCTCTTCTGTCGCTATACAAAAAAGGCTGTTTAAGCAGCTAGGATTTATTTATTTATTTACCGTCGTGTACATGTGCCTACGAGTCGACTCTCCTCTCTCCCTCTTCGTCTCCCTCCCCTCTCTCTCTCTCTCTCTCTCTCTCTCTCTCTCTCTCTCTCTCTCTCTCTCTCTCTCTCTCTCTCTCTCTCCCTCTCCCTCTTTCTCCTCTCTCTCTTTCTCCCTCTCTCTCTCCCTCTCGGTCTCTCTGTCACTAGCTATCTCCCAGTATTGCAAGACACCACCTCCCCTCCTGCTCCTGCTCCTCTTGCAGCCTCTAGCCTAGAGGTCATTGGCTGTAGAGGTCATGGACCTCTGTCTCATCAGAGCCCAGTTGCCATTTCTTTACTTGGCAGCTTGCTCGCGCTACTTCGTCTCTCTACCGGTCGAACGTCTACGTTAAAGTGTCGACCGTCCCTACGTTCTTATTAGTAGTGATGCTAATGTGCTCGGGTCAAGCTAGCCTATCTGTGTGTGACACATAGCCTGCCGGATAGTTTTGTCAGACCGTTTCTTGCATCGACAATTGCTTATGACTCACGGCAGGAAAAGAGTAATGGCATGCTAGCGCCAGGGTGCTAACATAACCTCTGAACTGGGATAACTCAATCGTCATAAAATGCGTGTGCGGGAGGGACTACTCAATGCATCTGGCTACATTCTGTCAAGCCTCTTTAGCCAGCACTCGTACTGTCACGTGACCCGTGGGCAGCTACGACACGCTGCCGCCTCAATTAAGTTGAAATCAGTCTAATTGCTCACATTCCGTAGTAGATGTACAATGATCGTTGCTTTACACTGACCTAATGGCAGTCCTTGGCTATTAACCAGCCACTAGCTGCTTCTGGCAGCTTTCCCTTGTATCAATCAAAACGTGGTTTACGACAATTTTCTTTGGCTGCGTGCCAAGCTGTCTATGTCCACTGTGAGGTGTATATTCACTCAATCTTAGCTCGTATGTGACCTATTTTTCTGACACGTTGTTTCGTGTCGGATGGCGTACTGCTGCCTGTGGCAGACGTTGATCTTTCGAAAACTTTTTTCACATTTGGCTCAATTTTCAGGTTGTGGAGATTCGAAGATATCTGCTTCAAGCCATCTTTTGCGACTTTCGAGAATAACATTCTCGACAAGGTTCGTCACAGCTGCAACTTTTGATGTTTTGATGTCGCCTGCAGGAAAAATCTCATTGGCTGTCGTCGCATAGCTGAGTTCGTTCTGCATGCACTTGCAAAAGCGCCACTGAATTTTTCAAGATACTTTTTGTGAATCAGGTCCTCCCTAAGATGCTGCCGTGTGTTATTATTACACCGTTGGATTGCTTCTGGGAAGGATCCAAGATTCTCGGTCCGTCGACTCCGATTAGGCTGTGAGTATGATGCTACTGGAGCATAATTTGTAAAGCACCCTAACGCCCTCACCTCGAATTAGAGCTGCCAGTGAAATCCGTGGCAGAGACCTCTCGGCCTCTGCGTCCTCTCGCTCGCGTTTCTCTTCCAAGCTTATGGTTATGCCCTCAGCCTAAAATATTTTAAGTCACCTCAAAAGTGTTCCAACTAAGCCCCGGATCAATGTAAAATGGTCGAACAATCGCAGGGGCCAGTCGTCTTTAGCAGAACGTGTGTGCCAGGCTCGTGCCATATTCAGGCTGGAGCATTCGCTGCGGCAGCAGTGCGTTTTAGTAGCCAACAGCAGGTGCTCCAGCCAGCATATCGAGGCCAGAGCTCACTGAAGCATCCGCGGTATTTCACTGGACCATGGGCAGACCATCTACAGTTACTCTATTAGCCGTAGCCAACCGGTCGTCGAGCTATATTTTTTGATTGGCTCTTGGCATACGATTTGCAATGATCTTCAGAGATATCGATACGGTCGCCATTTTCTAATTTCAGGCCTTCTTCCCTCGGACTCGAGCCTGTGACATGGACGACCCTAGATCCACAGGGCTTGGTTGAGATGCTGAAATTAAAGTTTGGCGTTGGTGACCTCGACTACCTCAGCGACGTCATGCTGAGGGTGAGGAGCAGATATTTTCGCTAAACGAATTGCGATGTACTTGTCCTGCTGATCTCATACTGCTGCACCACGCTCGCCGCGTTTAGTAAATTATGGTAATCCAGTGCTTAGTGGCTGTTTTTGGCTTGCTTTCTGTTGAGAATTGTCACTTGACGACGATTAGTCTGAATATCGCAAAACTTGTCATTTAGCACTAGTTACCTCAGCAGGGACGTGTAACTTAATCTTACGCCTCACCTGATTATATGCAGCCTCACCTGATTATATGCAGCGTGCCAGTCGCGCTTTGGCTGCCCAGCGTACCAGATCGGCTACCAGAGCGTGTCGGCTCTCAGTTTGCCGGCTGCTCGCTCGCGAAGGCCTCCTTTGCGAGCGATAGCCCGACGCCGCCCGTTGGCCGAAATTGTAGGCCGGAGTGACGAGCGGCTACCAAAGAAAGCCCTGCCTGAACCCGCGCGATCCGAGATGTCCGCTGACCTCGCCGAACTTCGGGTCGCGGACAGTGGATGTCGGCGCAACTCTCACCGGCGGCTGCACCGGCTTTGCGGCCAAGCGGATGCTGTGGCCGGAAAATCTCATCGTTGGCGGCATCCGGCGAAACCGCAGCGGCAGCATTGTGCACGCCAAAGCGTTGCAGTCGGTGCTCATGCTGATGGGAGAGCAGGACCTGTACGATGCCTATGCCAACGACAATCGCGTGAGCTCGACGAGTTGGTCCGTCGACAAGGCGGCCAAGGTGCTCAGCGTGTGGCAGCAGAAGTTCACCGATCGCATGCTCGCTCTGGCCAGCAACGCCTCGTCAGCGGCGGCAACCGGAGCCGGCAGTGGAGGCAGCAGCGGTGGCAGCGGCAGCACGTTGGCCAGCTTCACCGAGCTGTCGCTGGAAGACATATTGGTTGACTTCAGCGTCATTAGCTACATCCGGGTCGGTGTTGGATGTGGCCTCATGGTGAGACGCTGACGGAAAAATAAGCTATCGGCTGCCGCCAGTTGTCGGCCGGCTCCTGGCTGGCTTTGCCGACTGCCAGCTGGCACTTCGGGGGAGGGAAGCGGTGGCTATTTTGACCATCGGAAACCTTGCGACTAATCTCAGTGACCGCTTTCGGTAATATGTCACTTCAGGGCAAGTAGTGGGATACCACTTCCGGGCAAGTAGGTGCCAGCTCTTTAAAAAAAACAGCAGCCTGCTCGGGTCTTCATTCGCACAAAGCTCTTAGTCTGCTTTATGAATCGCATTTTGGTACTTACCGAATTCCTTCGATATACGATGCTAATGAATAGTGACATCATAGTTTTCCTGTAGGAGAGTGGCATCAGAGGCTAGCAAGCTTCGCTTACTTACAGATGAAAGATTTCGTCTTGGATCGCCTTGCTCGATGGCTTTAAGAATCAGACGTTAAACCAACCGCGAAACTCTTGCCTGAAATTACCGACAAAATGCATGGCCAGTACTGCTATCACTACACCATGAATACTTTGCCCACTAGCTTGAAAATAAACGTCACGCATGCATGCACAAAATTCTAGGATTAGTAATTTCATGTATGCCTACGTTTCATGCATTCGAGGCTGCCATCTGCTTAAATAACAGAATTTCATATTTTCTCTATTAATGCGAAAGCTGTCAGTGGATACATTCTGGATCATGGGAGCAAATTTTTATGTTTATTACCATGTATAGATTATATGCAGCCCTTGCTAAGCGAAGCTTTTTTTGCAAACGTTGCCGGAGTCTGCACCCAAGTCAATAATATGTTCGCTAAACAAGGCAACCCAATTGCATATCGCCACTTCCGTCAGCCTACAATGACATCAGCGCTGCCCGGTTTTTTTAAGCCAACAATAACCCCAAGTTAACAAGATAGCTGACCGTGCTCACACACAAAAGATTATTATGATTTGTTAATGCGTGCTGAAACTGTGCATGCTGCCACTAACCACATTTGCATGCTGACCCTGTGCATGTCACCCCTAACCATATTATTCATTTCGTTTGTTTTTCAAGCATGAATTTACTTACCATTCAATTACATTTCACTTTACAGCAAATGCAAAGCGCCTAGAGAGAGATTAAGTTCTCCGAGGGCGCTTTATCAAGTGAATTATTATTATTATTATTATTATTATTCCCTTTACATCCGAGAGATCTCGCCCCGAGCTTCTCCCCCACCCATTTCCTTTGGGGTGATCTTGGAAGACAGAAATAAGAAGCTGGCCGGAAGTCCGTGCCGGAAGTCCCCGGTCGGCATGAACGCCTGCTGCTGCCGCCACGGCTACCTCCGTTGCTCTAACTCAACCCACTGTTGTTGCTGCTGCGAGTTGTTCACGAGCGAATCAAAGCTTACGGCACGGTTTCGTGTTATTCGTTGGTAGCTGATCTACACGTGCCTGACGTTCCTACGCTACGACGACGCCATTCGTTCGCAGTGTGGCCTCGGCATGGCCGGCCTGGCCATCGTCGTGCTCACCGTCGCTGGGGCGCTCGGCTTCTGCTCGGTCGTGCAGATAGCATCCAACGCTGCCACCACGCAGGTGATTCCGTTCCTGGCACTCGGCGTGGGAATTAGCGACATCTTTCACGTTGCCCACACGTTCAACGAGGTTGGAAGCTCGACTGCGGCGGCAGTGTCACACGAGGCAAGTTGAGATGACAGGCCGTTGCCTCGGCGTGTTCAGCCCGAGCACATACCTGTACAGATACTTCAGCATTTAGGGTGTCTGTCTGTACCAAGAGAGCAACCGGAAAGTTTAGCTTCCGGGACCCTTACCCGCTCTCTATTCCGGGAGATGCTTTTCGATGCCGAGAGAGACAGAGAGCGTTTCTGGCTCGTATTCCTTCATGAAAAATTTCTACGGTGCTTGCTCGTGGCTAATCGCCATTTTTCATTACTGTCACAGCATCACACCGGGGAGACGTTGAAGCGAGTCGGACCGACGGTCCTCTTGACCTCAATTAGCAAGGTCAGCTGCGCCTTCCTCGGCGTCCTGATTCCAGTACCGGCCCTTCGTGCATTCGCCCTGCAGGTAGGAGCGAAGGAGCGAACAATTAAATCGTCGCTCGCTCGCTCTCTTTTGCCGGCGTTCTTGCAACCGGCTCCCCCGGCTTCCGTAGGCGCGGTAACGTTATCGCGCGACGCGGCTTCGTCTGCTGCAGCTAGGAGTCATCTTGCTGTTCAACGCATTCTCGATCCTGCTGCTCTTCCCGGCGGCCTGCAGCGTGGACGTGTGGAGAAGGAAGGGCAGGCGAATCGACGTGCTGTGCTGCCTCGACTCGCGAACCGGCGGCGGCGGCAGCGGCGGCGGCAGCTCGGTGTCCGTGCATCCACTAGCAGACGCCGAGGCCGGCTCGGCAGCGCTGACCGAGCCGTGCCGGCGGCTATCGGCTGCCTCTGCTCCCGCGGCGGCCGCACCGCCTCCGTATGCCGGCCACGTGCCGCTGGCTTGGGCAGCCGCCACCGAGCAGTCCGCCTGGCCGCCGCCGCCAGCGCCACCTCGCGGCCGCGACACGTTGACGGCGTGCAGCACTGTGGGCCGAGGAGGAGGACGGCGAGCCTACACCACGCTGGCGCCTCCTCCTACCCGGACGCTGCCACCTGACTACTTTTCGGCTGCTGCCGTCGCGACCTCGCTTCCGCCATCAGCAAGCGGCTCGGGGCAGAACCTCACCTCCTCTTCCGGCGGCGAAGCGGCAGGGGTGGCAGCATCTTGCTGTCGTCGCTGCTCCAAGTCGCACCGTCTCGCCTGCTGCTCGTTCACTCTGCAGCGAATGGTTCGGGACTACGCTGCGCCGTTCCTGCAGAAGCCCTTCACGAAGGTGTGGGTCGAGAGTGAGAGCGGAGAGAGTTTGCTGCAACCATGCCACCCACGCAGCAGCTAGCTAGCTCGCAGTCACTCCGTTGACGAGCGTTTCCATGTGTCAAGTGGACCCTGAACTTTCTGAGCAGCCTTGTCGCGCAGTGGCTGGCTGTGGTGTGCGCCGTCGTGTTTTGTGTAGCACACTCTTTACAGCCGATGTGTAGCAGCTGCACGTGGAGGTCTCGGTGCGCTCGCTCGCTTTTTTTCCATCTGTATCCGTCTGTCTGTGAGTGCTGGCATGTTCGCTCGCGTATCTTCGATCTCTCTCTCACTGTTCCTCTCACACACT
>WPIO01000223.1:0-22500 GCA_009760855.2 Cristatella mucedo | reverse complement strand
TATCCGTCAGGAGCGCCGTTCACCTACTGGGAACAGTACACGGCTCTCCGGCCGAGGCTGGCGCTGTCGCTGAGCTTGGCGTTCTTCTGGCTATTTCTGGTCCTCGCTGTCACGACCGGAGGCGCCTGGCTTAGTGCCGTGGTCGTCACAACGCTCGCTGTCGTCCTCATCGAGCTCTTCGGCTTCATGGGACTCGTCGGACTGCGTATGAGCGCCGTGCCTGCCGTCGTGCTCGTCAGCAGCCTCGGCTGCAGTGCCCAGCTGCTGGCGCACGTGGCCGTCGCGTTCGCGACCAGCGTCGGTCGAGCCGACGTTCGCATGGGACGAGCGCTCGAGCACAGCGTGCCGCCGGTGCTGCATGCCGGCGTTGCCGTGGCCGTCGGCGTCACTTCGCTCGCCGGCTCGGACTTTGATTTCATCGTCAGGTGGGCACCGTTAGCTGCCTGCTGCAGCGCCAGCCAGCGGCTTGCCCAACGCCCTGCTCCGCCCTGTGCTGCCAAAAACACGAGAGCGGCACTGTGAACCCTTGTCTCCCCTAACGAGGACGGGCTCTGTAGAGTGACAGTGACACGTGCTCTTCAGCTGAGAGCTAATGCAGCTGCGCTCACGGCAGCCGGAAACCGGCGGCCGATCCTCGAGATCGGATAACAAGATGGCGTTTTGCACCGTTCTCCTCCTCCTCTTCTGAAGTTTACTTCTTTAAGCACGATATCACTTGGTTGCCATGGAATGCCACGTTTGTTTCATTCGTCTCTTTCTCATCTTAACTCTAAATGGGCAGGAGTCGTGAAGGAAAACTTTGTTTTCTTTGAGTTTTGTTGCTCTGCTCAGAGATTTTAACTTTTTGTCTGCACCCTTTGTCCTGTCCACTTGGAAACCACTGTCTATAAGCACTTACCCCATCCTCGAGCGGCTACTGTCGTAATATTGAGCAACCTTTTTGCTCGACCATTTCCGGCTGTATTTCGGATCTGTCTTTGGATGGCTATTAGCTGCCATTTTATGTACGGACTACCTGTCTCGTCTTACCGTCATCGTGTTGCTGCTGCAGTCCTCCAGTGACCGTCGGAAAAACAAACATAGAAGCCGATCGAGAGATGCCTGTAACAACAGTATTCCTGTTTTAGCGTTTGCGTGTACATGCTGCACTGCCGCTAGCTAGCCTGACTGAGGTGGTTCGGTCGGGAGCCTTCTTTATGTATGGACTGCCTGTCTCGTCTTACCGTCATCGTGTTGCTGCTGCAGTCCTCCAGTGACCGTCGGAAAAACAAACATAGAAACCGATCGAGAGATGCCTGTAACAACAGTATTCCTGTTTTAGCGTTTGCGTGTACATGCTGCACTGCCGCTAGCTAGCCTGACTGAGGTGGTTCGGTCGGGAGCCTTCTTTGAGCAAGGGGCAGTCAACAGTTCACCGGCCGGCGAACGCTGCATTTTGGCTGGGCCCGCAGCTTTCATGACGATTCTTTTGAGTTCGTGCAGCTCGGCGGCTCTGCTCGTCCAGGCAGCCCACATGCGGCAGCCAATAGCAGCTAACAGCGGACGGTTGGGGAAGCTGCCAGCTCCCCCCCAGCCCGAGAGCGATGCCCAGCTCCCCATACTACTCACCTCATCAGCCAATTGTTTATCCACATGGCATCCACTTCTCTTTGGGAGCATGTATACACGTCCAATCATGATTTTCCATTTGCCGAAGCGCCTCCCGTATCTCCCGGGCAGGAGCCGGGCGTCTAATTTGCGATAAGGAGATCGGAATGGGATGTCCTGGCCGGCCAGGCTGTTGCGACCCCACACAGGGTCGGCATCGACCGACCACCCAAGTCGTTCGGCACAGCCACATCCTGAAGGCCAACGGGCTTACCGGTTATCCGCTTAGTAGGGTGCTGCCGCCGGCTTGGCCTGCGGTGTAGTAGTAGCTGCCTCGCTGAGAGCCACCCCACTTCAGCTCGGAGCATCCATCTTAGTATTCTCCCACCAATCCCGACCGAGACGGCAGGCGCTTAGCAACTCGAGCAGCTCGGGTCCAAGCCAATTGGAAGGACCATGTCAGCAGAGCGTTTATTCTCGCTTTACTGATGTGAGTCTCCCTTTTGCTCAAGTTGCAGCAAGTTTCGCAGTATAGCGCCCAGAAAGTTGTGTTGTTTCCTTAGCCCGGCCATAATAGTAGTAATAATAATGTGTTCGTATATTGTTCATATTATTGTTTCATATAATTGTTCATATATGTTCGTATTTCGTTCGTGTGCCAACGAGAACTTAATCTCTTTCGAGACACTTTGCATTTTCTGCAAAGGAAGCATGATCGAATGGTTAGTCGTAAAATGCTCAACGACAACAAGCTTAACATGGTTAGAGGTGACAGCCATCTGGAGCTTTATCCAACTGAAACTGCTGCCGAGTTTCCCCGGATCACCCGGACTCGGTAGCCAGGCGTTCGATGGTAAATCATGTACAGCTAGCACTGGCCGATCGTGGATGCACGTGGATGAGAGACTGAGATTGACTGATACTCAAGATGATTATGATTATGAAGAAGGTCCACAGTACCTGTATTTCCTTCCTAGGCAGTCCTGTCAGGTTGGCACCGAATCAGCTTCTGCCCGACATTCTGCAAAATATTCAGGGCCCCGAGTGTTGGTAGGCAACGCTGCTGACCCGTGTCGAATCAAACGCTGCTGCCGCAGCTGCTACTGCTGCACGGACTCGTGGCGGTGGCGTAGTGATGCACAGCCTCTGCTCTCTCTACTTTACAGGTACTTTCTTTACGTGGTGCTAGCGCACGTGGCCCTCTGCCTTCTTAACGGGCTCTTTCTTCTGCCGGTCATGCTGTCTCTCGTGGGACCGCCTGGCGACATTGGTCCTCTCGACCCCTTGGCGGATTGCATTTCACCACCGGTCGTCGAGGCGTCACCAAAGCTCACCCGACGAAAGCCGCATCAGTCGCCGTTGCCGAAGCAGAAGCCTCGAGCCGTTCGCGTGTACCCCCGAGTCCCCTCCGAAATATCTCTGTCGACCATATCGGAGGAGCCCACGCAATTGTCCTCTCACGACATCGTCATCGAGCCCAAGGTACAAGTGGACACTCGAACCTCGGGGGCTGCATCACCTGCGACCATGTCGGACCGCGATGCTGAGGTGAGATTCAATTGATGGCGGCTCGCCCTGATCGAACGAACTGTCACCATTTCTTTTCCGAGCTCGCTTCCTGCTTCCATCTCGTCCCATTCTCCTTCTCCCGCTCCTACTTCACTTCCGTGTAAAGTTTCTGCTGCTTATCTGCGTACGTGCTGGCGTCGCCCTCAGAGCCACCTTCGGTACAGCTTAGATGAGGCAGAGCATGTATCTACCTCAGTATGGTGGCCAGTGAGAAAGCTGTACTGGCGGCTCTACATTGAGAGTCATTCATGCTGCCACGATCACTTTGCCTAAGACTTACCTTCACTGACGTCGGCATCATTCTGTCTTTGCGAAAGTTGAAAGACAGGCACAGGTCTAAAACGAAATAACGGCAGCATATTTCTTCAATTTGTTCGCTGGCAATTGTCTTTAAAAATCGCCATCCATCCGAAGCAATCCGCACACTTATTCAGTATCTGGAGCGTGTGGATGCGTGGTGAGGAGGTGCGTTTGCAATGACCACAGAGCTTGAAGACTGGCGATAACCTTCGAAAAGGTCGGGAACTGCTGAAGACACCGAGCGAAAGCTAGGCTGAAGCAGCCGAGCAACGTGGCCACTTTCTGCGACCCCGCGGGTCGACCTAGACTAGGCTGGGAATGGCTGAAGTGCTTGAACGACTCGAGATAATTCCAGGGTAACCTGAGCCGCCCAGGAGCACATACCTGCTTTACCGGCCTTGGATTCAGGTTCTGCAATCCAGCGTGGCTTGCCTAACAGAATCAAGGTCACTACTCTTGCACACCACTCTTCCAGGGCCGACTGCGCCTAGGGCCAGTGGGTAGTGCTACTGGCCCCAGCTCGGCGAAAAAAGGCACGATTCCCACACTGAGGCGTTGATGGTCAGCCAATACCTGGTCGTGCCATGCATGACACCTGGTAGTATGGCACCTGGTCGGCTGGTGGTCCCACTAAGGCTAGCTGAAAGTCGTAACTCGTAGCTGAAGCAGTCCAGCACTGACTCGTACTGCCGAATAGGCAGCCTGGGCTGCCACTTGTCTCGGCTGAGATCTGCTTTTGCATTCGCTCAGTCCTCCGTCGCAAAGTCGAGGCCAAGGCCGCCGGCTCATCTGTGAGCCGAGCGATGCGCCCTGCATTGGCTGCGGCGTCCATTGGCCGAGGCGAACCAGGCGCTGGCTCTCGAGGCAGCCAGTTTTTTGGGGGCGCTGACGTCGGCTCGACTCTCCCGCGGGGCACGCCGGCGGCCGGATGTACTTTGGCTTGGAAGCTACTCTTTGGATTTTACTAGAAGCTTTTATTCTGGGCTCAGGGGAAGTGGAGAGGGGAGCATTCGTTGGGGCTAAGTAAATAAATAAATAATGCATTTGTATAGCGCCCCAAGAGAACTTAATCTCTATTCAGGCGCTTCACGTATGCCTCGGGGCTCGAGCCCACGACCTCAGCTAAACCTTGGTCGGAGCAAGCACCTTAACTGCTGGACCAAACCAGTTCGGCATGATATGCTAACACTTTTTTCCTTTTTCGTGTCACCAGATAGTAAGAAACTATAAATGGCTTGGAGGTTCCCTGCTTTATTCTATTTCGTGGTTGTCAGCTTGACCGACAAACAAGTCGAACAATGTTTGAATGATATCATTAGTAGGTATAGGTCATAACCAGTCTATTTAAACTGAGAATTAGGACAAGAAGGAGTGTTGCAATGATGTCATCAACTTTCCACCAACCCCCGTCGAGTACCTGTCAGAATCACGCTGTCAACGTGGCTTGCTGTATGCTATTTTTCCTGCCGTAGTTGTGTGCCAAGCTATGTAGCTGTTACTGCCTTTGCCCGCTTTAGACTGGCATTCTCGTGTCATCATTCCATTAGATCTAACGTTGAGGTCTTAGCAGATGCGAAATGGTACAGTCTTCACTGTATTAGATTCTGCAGACCTCAATACATCCGTTTATTCTCAACGTATCGAAGTCATTTGCCTCCAGATCAGATCAGATGTGACTCAGGGTATTAATAGCAGAGAGACATTCGTGAATAGTTTTTAGCTACAACTGCGTCCGATGTGCTACCGAGAATACGCTAATCGGGCTTCCACTAGGATCCAAACTAGGTTTTTGTTGCTCCGAGATTTTTCTGGATCGATTCCCGGTCGCTAGCCCGAGGTATCGGGCGAAGCGCCGAGCGAACCCTGATTGACACTGAAGTTTCGCTTGCAGGACGTATGCACAAGTGTAGTGGAGCACGTTTGTTCAGCCGCTCGTGTGACGACCACCATAAGAGCGACGACCACGGTCAAGGTTGAGGTGCACACCAGTCTTCCCGGTGAGTGCTCGCCGTCGCACTCGGATTGCTCTCGCCTGCACATCCTGCCGGGCACATTTCGCTATGGTGCACATGTCTGCTACAAGGTGCCCTCTTTAGGCAGCCGGTGACCGGTTGCGAAAACGTTTCGGCGTTGGCAGGCAGTGTTTACGAGGTGGAGCACTACCAGGCGAAGCGGAAGAAGAGAGCGCAAGGCAGCTCGGACTGTCCTTCAGACGATGAAGAGTCTCAGATCTAGTTTACCAACAAGAGTGTAAGCTTCGCAGGCGACGATGCTGCTGCTTGTGGCCGAACCCGTTTCCTCTCAGCACCCGTGCTCATAGGCCAAGCAATGCACTGGCGCTCGAGATTTATCACTATTTGGCCCATTCTCTCTCGGCCTTCGCCTTCTTTTCGTCCTCGTCCTCGTCCGTTCGCCTTTCGCATCCTCATCCTCCTCTGCCGCCACCTTTCACTTATCTTTCGCATCCTCTTCATTCTTCCTTCTTGCCCTTTCTGCTCCTCTTCTGCTCCATCCTCTTCCTCTTCCTCATCCTCCTCATCCTCATCGCCTCTTTCTCCGATTCCTTTCTCCTCACGATCTCTTTTCCGATTCTTCCTCCTCACTCCTCTTCCTTCCTTTGTACCATCCCTCATTCGTTGTCGCATTTCACGCCCCAACTTCCTCCCCTGTTCTTGTCTGGGAGTGCGTCGCAGTGAGCGCATCGTCGATCGTAATCCGTTTGTTGACCTCTCTGCTTAATCCCCGGGTTTTCGCTGTTGTAGAGCTCAGTCGAAGAAGCCTTCCATGGTGCTTGTATTTATCCGGATATTTTTTGTATGAACAACCAAGTAGTTATCTATTAAGAGTCAGCAAAGCTGCAGCAGCAGCGCGTACACTCGTTCTCCAGAAGAATGTGGCTCCATGACACGGCTAGCAGCCGAGCTTTAGAACTGCCAGTGGCTCCTGCCGAAGCCTTGACCTTGTGCATGCCGCAGAGGCACGGCGGGAGTTGTCTTTCTTCTTCTTCTTCTTTTTTTTGTGCTTAAGCCTGCCTTGCAGGCTGAACGCATCGCTCCTTTTGGCAGCCACTGCCACTATCGCAGTCATCAGTGCCCGATACTGACTTCATAGACGCCCACGTCGGGCGAGTCACCGGTGTCTTACAGACTCATCGCGTCTGTTACCGTCGCCACTGCTGCTGGATCGAGCCGGGAGCCCGAGCGCCTTGGCCGCCTCCATACTGCTTCCTGCGCACTTCGGTCACGATCGCGCAGAGGCGACACAGCCCCGTTCAGTGGCTGGCGACTGGATGCAGACACAATACTCTACTTAGTCCATTACCAAGAAGTCAGCAGGGCCAGACCATTGACTGTGATACGAAATGTATTACTGGTACCCATTAAAAACGGGTATATATGCATCTGTCATTCTCGATGCCGTGGCCGCTGCGATTGCAGAGCATCTTCGCATTGACCATTGAAAGCTTGATCGATCAGACAACTTAATCGGTAGTAACCAGAGGTCACAGAGATTCCAGGTGACTAATAATACCTTTGTATATATCCATCTGAGAATTTAATCTATTTCTGGGCATTTAGCATATTTTGCAAAGGAAGCATGATCAAATGATAATGGTAACGTGCACAGTGTCAACGTGTAAATATGGCCAGTGAAGATATGCATAGTGTCAGCATGCATAAGTACACACAAGACAAACCAAAGGACCCACCAAATGTTGTGAGAAAAAAGATGCGTTTTTAGCTTCTTTTTAAGTGTTGCTAAGTCAGGGAATGTCATGACGTCAGTCAGGAGTGAGTTCCAGGCTTTGGGGGGCGAACGAGCTGAAGGATTTGAGGTCTCCAAAGGATTTGAAGCATAGCTAAACGATTTGAGTAAGAAAAGTGAGCGGCACGATGCCTAGCCTGCTGGGGGTTATTCTGAGCGGTAGGCTGGAGTCGGTGATGAAATCACTAGGCGAGCGAGCGAGCTTGCCACTTTACTCGCTAAGTCGGGATGATGCCGTAAGGTCAATCGGGAGTGAGCTCTAGGCTTTGGGAGTGAGCGTATTAACTAATGCACGGTCTCCGAAGCATTTGAGGTTAGCTCGAGTTATAGCTGAATCACTTTAGTGCACAGGCCGGAAGACCTCTGAGTAGTGAATTACAGAAGTTGACACGGAATGCCAAAATGCATGGACCAATCTGGACGTAGTATCCCTGTTTAAGCCGGCCCGATTTTTAGCAAGTTTACGTAGCTGAACGTAGGCAGAATTGACTGCGAAGCTGAAGTGGTCTTCTAGTGAGAGGTCACTTTGGAACAGAACCCTTAGGTTTCGTGCAGCTGTTACAGGAGATATGCTAGCGGAGCCAATTTTGAGCGTTAGCTCCAACCGACTGCAAAAGAACTCAGCTCTCTCCTTAAACTCGTTCCCACGCTGGCTGACTCGCATATTTCTATCCTCAATCTCCATACCTCCCGAGGCTGGCGGGCTGCAGATTTTATCTAAAAGAAATTAGGTAAACATTTTATTATTTATTTATCTATTATTAAACATATTATTGACAATATTATTTACCAGTCTCGATTTTTGGAGCGGCAGAAGAGCCTTATTGGCTACCACCACCGCTTGCAGTTGGCAATAATGTACAGCCCACAGCGGGATTCAAACCCACGACCTCAGTCATTAAGAGCGAGCACATTACCTCCTGGTCTATGACGGCCAACTACCGTATTAATTTCCGTCGCTCGCTTGCTGTCGCTTCACCTGCTTCCGGCAGCAAAAGAAGGAACCTCATTCGTAGCTGTACACACATGTATAGCGCACTTCTCTGCATTTCTTTCTCTTTCCCTCGATCTCGCTCTTACTTTCTACCTCCTCCTTTGCGTCATCGTCGCCGTCCTCCACCTTCCTCGCTGCCACCTTCCTCACTGCCACCATCCTCGCTGCCACCATTCTTCGCGACGCCTCCGTCCCTTGGCAAATGAACCCCGGTCGGTGGGCGTGGAGCTTTTGTAGCAGTCTGCTCGTGTGTTCTTCGAGGTACCGATCTATCTATTGCTACGATACTTTTCCGGAAAGGATCTCAGCCGAAGCTCATAGCCAGCCATCTTGACGTGCACGCAGAAAACTACGAAATCTTGCGCCGTTCAAGTTATCTCCGCGAGCAGCTTGTCCGCCCCCCCCCCCAGGCGATGTCTGTCGCTCCCCGCCCCCTCCGAGTCCTAGCGCGCGAAGCACCGCTGGCTGGAGCTCCCCCGCCCCCGCGGAGTTTGGGTCGAACCTCCAATGTAATGTAATGTAATGTAATGTATCTCCGTCAGTAACTCCACAAAGTCATAAAGACCATGTGGGTGTTACGCAGGAGAGTTTTGTATAGCGCACTCACAGCCTAAGCGGCTTTCGGTACGCATTCGGTAGCCAACAGACTTCGTCTCACGCAACAAAGAGAAAGTGGGAAGCATAGCAGAGTTAGGAGAGCAGTTGAGGTAGTGAGTAGCATAGAAGTAGCAGTTCAGGACCGCCAAAAAAGATGTGCCGTAGTCGGCAGTTGGAGAGTAAATGTCGTTGTGTAAGAATTGTGGAAGCGAGTTCCACAGTCTAGGACCTGCAGAGCTAAAGCTTCTGTCGCCAACTGTCTTTAAGCGGAGGAATGGTACAGCTAATTTATTGTCCACACAGGACCTGAGGGCGCGAACAGGCTGAAACTGATGCAGCAGTTCAGCTAGGTACGAAGGAGCCAAGCCGTGGCGGGCCTTGTGGGTCAGCGTAAGAACTTTGCTCTGTATCCTTTGCTCAACCGGCAACCATCCTAGCTCTTTCAGCAAAGGTGACTGGCTCGCAGGAGCTACTCAGGCCTCAATGGAGCGGGCAGTAAATATCGTCTGCCGAGCGCGACGTCAGCCAATTTGGTGCTGCGACGCAATTGCTGCTGCGGTGGCTGGAGCTTTAAGGACGAAAGAAAGTTTTTAGGTAGAGCGGTGGGGATTTGGTGAGACGCGGGGAAACCTTTAAATGCCAGTGCGATTCTGGTGCAGCCTGCTGAATGTCGCGAAGGAATGACCGCGCCGAACGTACAAAGGCCGGCGAAAGCCCGCATCGACTTTGGCGCCGAGAGGCTCCAAGTATTTCCTGTCGCTCGGACAAATCTAGCAGGACTTATTCGATTTGGAATGCAGCCTGAGTGAAGCTGTCAAAAGGGAGAGAGAGAGAGAGATGGAGAGAGAGAGAGAGAGAGAGAGAGAGAGAGAGAGAGAGAGAGAGAGAGAGAGAGAGAGAGAGAGAGAGAGAGAGAGAGAGAGAGAGAGAGAGAGAAAGAGAGAGAGGGGGAGAGAGAGAGAGAGAGAGAGAGAGAGAGAGAGAGAGAGAGAAAGAGAGAGAGAAAGAGAGAGAGAGAGAGAGAGAGAGAGAGAGAGAGAGAGAGAGAGAGAGAGAGAGAGAGAGAGAGATCCAGCTGCGCGTTCATCCCATTTTAAACTGCACCCAAACAGGCTCGAACATTCGTCGGTGTACCCGAATATACACAGCTTCCATCAGCGCGAAGCGCTGGCCATCGCAGAAGCCTGACCCTGACCCTGGCTAGCCGAAATTGGTTGCCGCCAGACCGAGTTCTCTCCACCCAAACCCGGAACTCGGATGTTGACAGTACACTTTGCTCTATCGTTTTCGGCGAGACGTCTATTGTACCCGCCCAAGTTGCCGTTTCGTTTAATGCACAGCCAGGATGGTGCCTGGGAAAGTGTCCGGCAGGCAGACAGTCGTCGAAAGGAGTAAGGACGCGTGGGTCAGCCAGATCGTCCGACGCGTCACACAGCCTCCCAGGTCGCAGATCTGCAGATTGCTCCGGAAGCTGCGGCAGAGCCCTCGCGTTCGCTCAGCCCCGTCCGTCGCTCGCGCTCGCCGCCGCCGTGTTATTTGCAGCTCTCGGCGACAGCTCTCTGGCGCAGCCCGCTGCGCTGGCAGCTCGCAGCCATATCGAAACCCTCGCTGAAAACGCGCCCTCGGCCAGGACATCAAAAGGCCTTGACTTCCGTCCGATGTGCCCCACGCTATGTAGCGGTGCCCACAGCGAGGTGCCACAGCGAGCCTTCTGCTGGCTCAGACTGTCGCGACTCTTGGCTGTAAATGGCGGGTAGACGCAGCGAGAGAGTCAGTCAGAGCCATCGAACGTGGGGCGTGGCGTCCTCAGGCCCGCAATAAGCGTAGCCGCAAAGACTTTACAGCACGGTGCGTCTAGACGCTAAATGACCTTAGTGTGCATGCGATCGAAGAAATAATAATAATAACGACTGCTTTATAACGAAGTCGGAGAGCTTAATCTCTCTCTTCTCGTGGCTCTCTCTCGTGCTTTCTCGTGAGTCTCTCGTGCACTCTTCTCTCTCTCTCTCTTCTCTTTGCCTCGATTCTCTCTCTCTTTCTCTCTTCTCTCTCTCTCTCTCTCTCTCTCTCTCTCTCTCTCTTCTCTCTCTCTCTTTAAGCAGTTTTATATTTGCTGTAAGGTAAGAATGTAGTCGTATTTTGTGATTAAATTCGCCGCATAAGCACGCGTAAGCATACGAAGCGCAATTCTATGGGGGGACCTGGAAAATACCACGATGAGCGAGTGCATTTTCGGCTTCTTTTTATGCGTCGCCCAGTCAGGGAGATGTCATGACATTAGTCTGGAGTCAGTTCCAGATTCTGGGAGCCCTGCATGCTAAAGACACGGTCCTTCAAAGAATTTGAAGTTCTTTCCGAGGTATAGCTAACGATTTGAGCCAGACAAAGGCAGAAGGTACTATGCCTAGCCTGGTGGGGCGTAGTTTTCTGAATGTGGGGCAGTCAAGAGCCAGCAGAATGAAAGGGCCTAAAAGTGAGCGACAAAACCGTGAAGTCGATACGCAGCTTGATTGGGAGGCAGTGCAGGTCAACAAATGTAATGTAATGTATCTCCATCTGTAACTCCACAAATGTCATAAAGACTGTGTGGGTGTTACGCAGGAGAGAGTTTTGTATAGCGTACTCACAACCTAAGCGGCTTTTCGGTACGCATTCGATAGCCAACAGACTTCGTGTCACGCAACAAAGAGAAAGTGGAAAGCATAGCAGAGTCCAGGAGAGCAGTTGAGGTAGTGGAGTAGTCATGGAAACTAGCAGCTCAGGATCGCTGAAAAGGATGAATGCCTAGTCGTCAGCAGAGAGCAGTTGTCGTTTGCATAACATGAGGTGGTTACCAATGGGGCAACTTCGACGCGCGGCAACAACAAGCCTAGTTGCCGATTTTTGCATCTAATGTGAGCGCCTTATTGCACATGCAGGAATACATGAATTCAGATGTCTCGATTTTGCTGTCAAAAATGCATGGATCGCTTAAGAGATACGGTCTCTCCCACCTCAAAGAAACGCCCATTGTTTTGCAATGGTAGCCTAGCTTAAAGTAGGCTGACAATGGAGAGAATGATGGCGCGCTCGAAAGGTGCACTGGAGTTACAAGCAAAATTGCATTTAGCGATTACGTCAGCAGAGAGGCTTCAATAAATTGCAAAAGGAAGCGCACCGGAAATTATCAGGTCTGGACACGGACCCGTACTTTATCGTTGGGGCATTTCTTCCGGTTGGAAATCTCTCCGTCTCCCACCGAGATGGACTCGAACGAATTTACGGCAAGTGCCACCACCGATGCCCAGAGCGGGCGAGAGGAGCTCGAGGCCTCTTCATGTAATCAATAATAATATGTACACTTAGTAAAGGGCCCTCAGAAAGAGCTCAATCTCTCACCTGAGTGCTTACTTTTGCTACAAAGAAGCTACAAGAATTGAATGAAGTAAACCAAATGGAATTGATAAGAAACAAAATGAATAATATGGTTAGGGAGTGTATTCAAGACCAACACTTAAAGTAATGGTTAGTAGCTTCTTTCTTACAAATCTCAGCACGCTAGCGTGAAGGTTTGAATAACAAAGGACCCACTAATGCTGTCTCATGGTGGTGCTCAGTTCTTCTTAAGTAATCAGGATGTTCTGACGCAGGTCGGGGAAAGGGCTCCAGGCTTTGGGAGCATGCAGACTATTCACAATTCCAGTTGGTTTGTACAGGTATTTGTAGACTGTTGATTCCAGCAAAATTGGTACGATGTGGCCTGATGGTGGTGTATATCGAGATGACTGGAGCCAAAAAGTGAAACCAGGCCTAAAAGTGAGCGACAAACCATGAAGTCGTCAGACCATGGCGGCTGAGGCAGCCATTACAGGTCTGGCGAGAAGTGGAGTAATGTGGCAACTGCGACATTCACGACAGTCAAACCTGGCTGCGAAGATTTGCACCAAGCTGCAATCGCTGATCGCATGCAGTGAAATGTGTGATGGGGGTTACAGAAGTCAAGGCGGGTTGCGGATTAACCAGGGCGTGAGCGTCCTTATAACAAGCCGGGTACCAGCAATGTTATGTGGCTGGCTGACCAGATTGACTGGGCTGATGGTCTCTGTCATTTGAGGTCGCTTTGGTGACACCTAGATTTCGAGCCTGATTCGTACGGAGATACGCTGGCAGAGTGACGCGGGTTTTGCACAACCAACAGTTGGTTTTATCGTTTGGTTTGAAAATTTAGCTGACAAGCCACTGGACGGACGCTTTGTAATCATACTAACATCGAAATTGCGATTGGCCCATAATGGTTTCCCAACATTATTACATGCCTTTTCGGTTATTAAGGACGTTAAAATATTACAGGCGGCCATCTGCTTTCTCGCGCCTCGCCTTACCATAAATCAATGCTCAGCCGCAGTGTGCCTCAACTCAACGACCACTGCATCTTCGCGCTCACCTACCAAGAATCGATGAGTGTCTGGCGCTCCAAGTGGTGGCTCAACGGCAACATCCAGATCTCCTGGCGTGAAGATGGAAGATACGCACGCCGGCGCCGCAGAGGAAACGACCGGTGCAGAGGCGCCCGCCAGGCAGCCAGTGACCGCCTGATCACCAGTTGCTGGCGCTCAAGGCTCAAGCCATTCAAGCAGGCGCGCTGGCGCCAGTCTTCCAGCAGGCATCGACCTGACCCCGACCAATAACGCTTTATCGGCGACAGAATCTGGCGGAAACGCGGGTGGTGGTAATTCAAGGCGAAGAGGCATCCAGTTTCGCCGAGGTCTTCTGGGCAGCTGCCACGCCGCCATCATCGGCGAGCGGCGGCGGCGCTGGCGGAGCAGCGAGGGCTCGCCTGTCGCCACTGGTCGCGAGCAGCTCTTCCCACGCCGCGCGCAGCGTCGGCACGCGCCCTGCCTCGAAACAGCGCGGGCGAGTGCGCCGCCGCCACCGCGGGAAATGTCTCTCTGGGAAGGCGAGGCTTCTTTGCTGAGGAAGTTTCGGCGATCCCCGTCTTCCAAGAAGCAGCGATCGCCATAACCAGTCTGACCCGTTACAGTTCTCCCCCTCGTCACGCTCGTCGGCGCATCAACATTCGAGCGCCGCCGCTCGGGCGTCGTCGCTGCGGCAACGGCGCCAGCGTCCGGTAACCGAAGCGCAGCCTGCCAGCGTCAGCCCACCACGCTGATCGCTTTCTCCCGCAGGCGCGACAGGCCAGCGGCCCGCAATCGCTGGGCGCTCAATCCAAACCAGCGAAGGAAGAACAACCGCGGGCTCATCGAGCTCAGGACGAGCGTTCGGTCATGTCTTTCCAACATGTGATCCCATCCAAAGACCGCGAAAGATTGTCGTCAAGCCACCACGCTGCTAGTGGCCGCCATAAGCCAGAACGCGGCCCGCTGAACGGACACGCCGCGCCTCGTCTCAGCGTCTGGCGCCAGCGCTCGCTGCTGCCGCAACAGGTCAGTCAGCTCTTCAGGAGCTAATCTGAATTGCCGCCACCGCCGCACCTTCGCCATGGCCGAACCGCTAGCATGGCGTACGAACATAGAGAGAAGAGAGAGAGAGGAGGGAGGAGAGAGAGAGAGGAGAGAGGGAGGGGGAGAGGGAGGGAGGAGGGAGGAGAGGAGGGAGAGGAGGAGAGAGGAGGAGGAAGGAAGGAAGGAAGGGAAGGAAGAGAGAAGAAAGAGACAGATGAACAGAGGTGATGAAGACAAATAAAGACAAGGTGAAGACAGACGAGCAGGCCAAGGCTAGGTGAGGTGAGGCAGAGGCTGAGCGAGACAGACAGAGGCAGGCCAAAGGCAGGCAGAGACAGGCCGAGACAGGTGAGACAGGCCAGGAGGCGGGCAGAGGCAGGCCGAGGCAGGCCAGAGACAGACCGAGGCCAGACAGAGGCAAGGCAGACAGACAGTGGGCAAAGTTAGACAGAGGTGAATGAGCCGAGGCAAATGAGGGAGTGTGGCTGAAGACAGACAGAGACCAAACCAGAGACAGAGCAAGGGCAGGCCAGACAGACCAAGGTGACATGTGGGGGGCAAAGAACGAAACCAGGCAAAGTGGCTCAGAACAGGCTGCGAGGTGTTCAAAGACAGGCAAGAACTGGGCAGACAGACAGGGCAGGCAAAGACAAGACAAGGGCAGGCAGAAGACAGGCAGAGACAGGCAAGGAGACATGGACAAGGGCAGGCAAGACAGGCAAGAGACAGACAGAAGAGACAGCGACGAGAGGAGAGACAGACCAGACAGACAGAGACAACAGAAGACACAGAAGAACAAGAGACACAGCGAGAGACCAGAGAGAGAGAGAGAAGGCAGAGACAGGAGCAGACACAGACAGACAGACAGGCGAGCAGGCAGGCAGGCAGGCAGACAGATCAGACAGACAGACAGACCGACAGACAGACACAGAGACACCGAGAGGACACAGAGACAGAGCAGCTTCTCAGTTCGCAGCAGCGAATCCGACGGTTTTGACCATGAGCAAATACCGTGCTGTATCGTCAGCATAAAAAGTGAGATCCTAATCTATGGGCCTTTAATCACTGTCCCAGCGGGTTGATGGGTTGAGTATAAATGGAACCGAGAAAGGACCATAGCAGACCCTTGAGGACTCCACAAGGTGACCCTTCTCATGTCTGAGACCTGACCCCACACGACACGGATGAACGATCAGACAGACAAGTGATGTAGAAACCACGCCAGTGCTTCGTCGACCAGATCAATCGTTGTTCTCAAATCGTTCAAGCAGAACTTCGTGATCTCAATGGGCGAAGGCAGCAGAACAGATCTAGCAGAGGCTAGGGCAGTGACATTCCCGTCGTCGTGGCTGCACGTAGAACATTGTCATTGTGAACACTGGCGATCAGAGAGTGCTGCCTCTTGAACCCTGATTGAAAATGTTTCTGACATTTCATCAGATGTCAACCAGCTAGCAACGCAGCAGTACAAAGAATGCTTTACGACGAGAAAGGAAGAAGAGAAACTGGGCGATAGTTTGCAAGACTTCTGAATCTAACCAGGCTTTTGAAGCATCGATCTCAACGATTGCCAATTTGAAGGACTTGGGTTTAAAACTTTTATCTAAAGCAGCATCACAAATCTCGGTTATGCCAGCGGGACTAAGTTGGTCTGCAGTAGAAACACAGAGATGATGGAGATAGGTCTTCAGGGGACGAGCCGTTTTTGCTAGGGACCTATTAAGGTAGCCACCTCGCATCCAGAAGCCTCGGAAAGAGCCTTTTACGGAAGCTGTCACCAGGGGTTCGATACCGCAATTGCTTTAGTCGGAAGTAGTGGTATTTAGGAGGCTCGATATCGTGCACAGTCTTCAGTAAAGGCTGAAAACTTTTCGCCTGGAGCCCTTAATATCTGGGGGAGTCAGATCTCTCATTGGCCGGTAAATGGTTTACTGTCGCATTAAATCTGTTTATCGTCCACAGGTCAGGAAATCAACTTTCGACGTGAAAAAGAGCCCTGGCTCAAGCTTCCAGGTGTAAACTCGGAGGAACTGCAAATGAGTTGACTAGATCTGCATCAGACCCACCGATTTCTTGAAAACGACGTTCAAGCCTACGCTTAATCCGGGCGCCATTTAGGAGTTTGCATGTAAATTGACAGTAATCTTCAACGACTTTGTACACGTCTAGAATGAACGGGAGCATGCTTGTCAAGAGCAGTCCTGGAGCGTACTGTTACCCGCAGTCAGTGAGGGAATCGAGGCTGTCGGTCGAGTCGGAATGCAGAGTCAAGAAGACCTGCACCACAAACAAGATTTCACAAACTTTGTGTAGGTGAATGCTTTGTAGAGTACGTCACTTGACAAGTTCGATATCAAACCTGTACGTACAAGAAGCACCAGACGAGTGAACGAGACACGATCTGATGATCTGGTCAAGTGGGGGCACCACACAAGGTCAATGAGGACATCCTTAGTGATCACAGGATCTAGGACACCTATGGCCATCGACGTTGTGTGGGAGTCTTCGTTCGGTATGATTAACGTGTAGGGACCAAACCAAAATTCTACAGACTAGTTAACGAAATGAAGCGGACCCTGGCTGTGCGATAGGGCGGTCAACGTGAATGATTGAAGTCTCCAGCAATCAGTAACGGCCTGTCACACACAAATGTTTTCGACGCAGCTTGAAACTTGAGAGCGCCTCTACAATGCAAGTTTAGGACACCAGACGGAGGGCTCGTCTATCACAACATGTGAGGGCATTGTCTTTGATGAAGACCTGATTGCAACCCGGATTCAAACGATGCGAGAGCTGCACACTCTGTGCGCCAAACGATTCGACGGACAACGAATTGCTAACCCAGCCGCAACCTTGCCAGAACGCAGTGGATCTGATTAGAATGAGAACCAGGGTGGCAAGTGGTCTCAGAGATACAGCTACTGGAATCGATGCGCCGGCAGCTGGTACCGCTTGAGTGAAAGACCAGATCTCGTCAGCAGGCTGTTTTGTGGTTGTAGGCGACGCTTATTATCAGAGCGTCGCGCGGCGCGCTGCCTCGGGAGGATACTCCCTCCTCGATCGATCAGACGCTTCTCGACATCCGGAAGCTTGTTAGTAATCGAAGCACATCGTTGACAAAGTTCTGTAGTTCACGTGCCATTACGTAACTTCAAAACGCACATGACACAAACACACACGCACCACTCACACAAAGCATATTAAAGCATATTTAATATATAAGCGTATATGGATATATGAGTATATATACGCATATAATTATATATGATGATAGTATACGTTGTATATACAGACTATATATATATATATATATAATATTATAAGTTGGTTTCGTGATCTGCACCGTTGCCGGTCCTGCTGGCTGGTCTTGCAATGCCCGACCAACATGGACTGATGCATCCGGATGTTGATGGGATTTGCTTATGCGTGGTTGACACTGCAGCTGCATAATCGACAACATACAGATGACCCTGTTGCATGTCACGCGAGCTATGTTTATTCTTATTGTTTATTGAGCTGATTGCTACAGCTAACCATTCGATCGTGCGTCCTTTGCAGCAAATGTTAAGGGCCTAGAGACGAGAGATTGAGTTCTCTGAGGGGCGCGTCGATCAAATGCAATTATTCTTATTACGATTATATATGCACAGGTAAATGAAGAATGAATAGGAATCAATGTATGTGCGGTAAATTATGTACACAATCGTTATACGGAATGTATGAAAGAGAATATACATGCCTGCTATATGTGTGTGTGTCTGTGTGTAGTGTGTGTGGTGTGTGCGTGGTGCGAGTGGACCGTGCGTGCGGTGATGCGCGGCCGTCTGGCGTGCTAGTTGTGTGCGTGCGTGCGTGCGTGCATGCGTGTGGTGTGTGTGTGTGGTGTGTGTGTGTGTGTGTGTGTGTGTGTGAAAATACATATCCACTTTCAAAAACTTAAATAAAGTGTTTATGCTTACAATAAACAAACAGTGGTTCTTTTTCAGCTCCAGACAGTATACGCTAGTCTATGAACCCGCTAACGTAGGCGAAGACTTCTTCCTAACTCTGAAGAGGATGGCGGAAGACAATAAATCAACTTGCATAAAATTGACCCGGACCTACGCGTATACGCCACAAGTTTTCAAAAGCTTCAACTAGGATTGGGCTGCGATCTTCAAAGTATTTATGAGACGCTATTAAATCTAGTCAGCAGCTGATGGTGTGAATGAGGAGCTGGCGGTTTAGGAGATGGATGGCGACTGCGTTCTGCTATTAGGAGGCAGGGGCAAAGGGACGAGGAGGGCCTATCATTCAGCAAGTTCCCGCCGATCGTTCTTCACACGGGCGGCGTTAAGATCCCGTATACCTGCTGGCTGGTTAAATGTGCATAGGCTCCGTACGAACAGGCCGTAAGCATAAACCGCAACTAATTCGTTAGCCAGCTCGGACCCGATGTGGAGAAGGCAGAGCGCTAGTTATTACGCTGTAAATTGTAACAAGCACATAGGAAGATTGGGTTCTCTAGGAGCGCCAATTAAATGCGTTATTATTAATTATTATTAAATGCCAGTAGCCAAAATGCACTCTCGTGGCTAAAATTAAGAATTGAGTTCAATATTATTTTGAAACTAATAATGTTTTCCATATAATGATATAAAAACTCCAAGATTGCCAGTTAGTAGGGTGGGCTCGCTAAGCTGCTCAGCTGGTACTCATACTTACGATGCCTACGGCTCCCACCTTCAAAGCAAAAGTTGACGTTTTGGACGGTTCTTCATGAAGTGTTGGCTGGTAAATTAAACCATTGGTGCAGTATCCTACCCATGTGTCCAACTTTCCGAAAGTGGCTCAATGAAGTAAAGGAATATCTCATAATATACAACGGCTGCGAAGTCCACGGAATAACACTAAAGCGGTTCTCAATCTGTGGGTCGTGACCCCTTTGGGGGTCGAACGACTCTATCGCAAGGGTCGCCTAAGACCATCGAAAACACGCATTTCCATTTCCTTTACGGTAACTTTATGGTTGGGGTCACCACAGCACGATGAACTGTATTAAAGGATCGCGGCATTAAGATGGTTAGAGCTACGGCGCTAAAGCGTTAGCGTGCAAATGAAAAGTCTTCAATGCTAGTTCAACGATTGGGCTATGAGCGTAGCATAATGATAAGGCTACTCAATCGGGTCGACGGCCGATGGTGCCGGGGGCGAGGAGAAGGATGAGGAGGAGCAGCAGCAGGAGGAGGAGGAGGAGGAGGAGGGCGGCTAATTGGGGCGGAGTTCCAGTCCGCTTTAACGGAGCTCGCTGCGCCATTGAAAACGCGACGTCTCTCTCTGTCTCTGTCTCTGTCTCTCTCTCTCTCTCTGTCTCTCTCTCTCTCTCTCTCTCTCTCTCTCTCTCTCTCTCTCCTCTCTCTCGCTCTTTCTCTCTCTCTCTCTCTCTCTCTCTCTCTCTCTCTGTGTGTCTCTCTCACTTCCAACTTAAGTTCCAAGGCTCGACAATGATTTCGTTCACCGAAGAGCTAGCGAGGCGTTTGGCGTGCCCCCCGTTCAGGATACGGCAGAAAGCCACTCGTCGTGACTGTGTGCAACGGTGCGCTCGCTGCGTGGGAAATGGGAACAAATAAGTCAGCTGCACTTCCAGTGCCAAACAAGAAACCCGCTCTTTCTTGATTGAACATTGGTCGGACTCGAGCGCTGCCATTGTCGTTGCAAGGGAAAACGGTGGAGGCATTCTAACCGTGCGACTGCAGAACATTAGCAATTAATTAACTAGTGCGCCTTTTCAAATAGACATCGCCGCTGAGGACCGAAGCACTGCGTAGCCGGCGAGCATGAGCGCAATCCGCTAGAGCGGAGCGCTGACAAAAGCCGGGCGACTCTCGACGGCGCCCGAAATACCGGCGCCCGGCCTTTGTTCTCGGCCACTCCAGCGCATGCAGCCAGCGAGTCCGGTCTGAAGGCGACAGTCGACTCGGCGCTCGCCTCCACTGGCGCGCCGCTGCTCGTCGCTGCTGCCCGGCGGCAGCATCATACCGCCGCCGCCACCGCCACTCCAGCCGACATGCCGCAATTAGCGGCCTTCTCAGCCAGCCGCTGCAGGTACGCTGTGCGCGGTCAGGTTGGGGCAGGCGTTCATTCCTGAATAATGTGTTTGCAAAGAAATTTTCTGCGAAAGTCATCATCAGCGCGCGCCAGGCAGCGGCGGTGACGGGGGATCACCTGGGCGCGACTATCGACCGCCGCCTGTCGAGCTAGCAGATGGCCGCCGTCGGCAGTCGCGTCCTGCGGCCATTCGCTTGGACCAGTGCGGCCGAGCGATTTCTTTCCGAACGCAGCCTGGCGTCGGCTCGTAGGAAAAGGTGAAGCGCACTGGCATTCGATCTGGCGACCTGATGCTCTGAATCGAATTCATTGACATCATTGTCGAGTGATCTGAACATCCTGATGATGTTATCCATTGATCTGAGCATCACGATGATCTAGGCATCACGATGATCTGAGCATGCGATCAGGCATCCTGATGATCTGAGCATCCCCCGCGATCTGAGCATCCTGATGATCTGAGCATCACATTCAGAGCATCACGATCTGAGAGCATCCTGATCTGAGCATCACGATCTGAGCATCCTGATGATCTACAGGCATCCTGATGATCTGAGCATCCTGAGTGATCAAACCATCCTGATGATCTGAGCATCCTGATGATCACATCACGATGATCTGATCATCACGATCTGAAGCATCACGATGATCTGAGCATCACGATCTGACATCTGATGATCAGGCATCCTGATGATCTGATCATCACGATTATCTGACATCACGATCTGAGCATCCGATCTGGCATCTCTAGCATCTGATATCAAACATCCTGATGATCTGAGCATCACAAATGATCTGAGCATCACGATCTGAGCATCCTGATGTCACAGCCATCACGATCTGAGCATCCTGATGATCTGCGCATCCTGATGATCTGAGCATCCTGGTGATCTGAGACATCCTGATGATCTACACATCTGATAGTCTGAGCATCACGGATGATCTGAGCAGCACGATCTGAGCATCACGATGATCTGAGCATCACGATCTGAGCATCCTGATGCTCTGGAGCATCCTCATGACTGAGCCATTCACGATGATCGTGATTGCATTCACGATCTGAGGCATCCTGATGATTCTGAGCATCACGATCTGAGCACATCCTGATGATCGCAGGCATCCTGATGATCTGAGCATCACGATCTCGTATGCATCCTGATGAGTCTGAGCATCCTGATGATCGGAGCATCTGATAGTCTGCGCATCCTGATGATCTGAGCATCCTGAATAGATCGAGCATCACGATCTGAGCATCACGATGATCTCTGAGCATCACGATCTGAGCATCCTGATGATCTGGGCATCCTGATGATCTGAGCGTCACGATGATCTGAGCATCGACGTCTGAGCATCCATAGCCAGTCCCATGAGCATCACGACTCTGAGCATCCTGATGATCACAGGCATCCTGATGATCTGAGCATCACGATCTGAGGCATCCTGATGATCGTGAGCATCCTGATGCTCTGAGCATCCTGATGATCTGAGGCATCCTGATGAATCTGAGCCATCCTGATGATCTGAGCATCCTGATGATCTGAGCATCACGATCTCGAAGCATCCTAGATCTATGCAGGCATCCTGATAGTCCTGAGCATCGCACGTTCTGACATCCTGGATGCAACCTGAGCCATCCTGATTCTCTAAATCATCTCGATCTGAGCATCCTGACGATCTGAGCACTCTCATGATCTCAGTATCCTGATCTGAGCACTGATATATATCTCTATATATAGATATATATATAGATATATATTATATATATATATATATATATATATATATATATATATACATATATATAGATATATATATATATATATAGATATATATATAGAATTCATTTAGATAGCGCCCCAAGAGAATGTAACGCTCTCTTCAGGCGCTTCACATTGACCTCAGGACTCAGACACCACGACCTCAGTCAGACCTATGTCGGGCTTATGAGCCACCTTAACCGCTATTTAGTACCAAAACCAGCTCAGGCATGATCGATTGATCTGAGCATCCTGATCTGAGCATCTTGATGATCTGATTGGATTCTGATCTGAGCATACTCATGATCTGACGCATCGTTTGACCACATGATCATGAGACTCTTGATTCAGGGAGAGGTGCGAACTTCCGCAGTCCGCCCATCCGGGGGTTTCGAAGGTCACA
>WPIO01000222.1:250000-292020 GCA_009760855.2 Cristatella mucedo | reverse complement strand
CATTCTGGTTATATGGGTCTAATAGATGTCGTCTTTGAGATCTTTTGCTTTCATCCACTTAATCTTCGTGGCAGAAATTCTGCTCGGGGTGTCGTAGAATAAATAGTCTACAGTATTTTCCACTAAAATCGCATCTCCTATTGCCACATCTGACTCATGCTGCGTAGCTGACTAAGCTAGTATTTGTAAATTACTCACTTCCACGATCACCTTCCTGACTTTTCCATGTATTTCATATTACTGTACGTCAAGAGAGGCAATCTATGCACACCGCAAGTCACCGAAAATTTCCCGGCTGAATCAAAAGCATCTCATCATGATTTCTATAATCTATTCAAAACGTGGAAAAGCAAGAGGGCACAAATACGATCTCTGAAACACAATCACAGTATCTTTTCATGTACACTGGAAAATATATAACGTGGCAAGATTTTACGTTTCGATGACTAAACCACATTTTCGTCGGGTGACGTTGTAGTCAACTGTTGATATACCTTTCCCATACCTCCAAAAACTGGTGTTCATCCTCAGCTTCCTACCTACGAGCCACGGTAAGCTTCACCAATAAGCAGCCAATTTTTGAAAACGCACTAGTTCGCTTGAACAGCTGAGCGTTTCGTACAGAGTCGCCCATTAGTGGTAACAGAAGGAAAAGCTGCCAGGGAGAGACTCGAAGGGCAAAGGTCTGATCCACTGACCACATCTTGGAGGTCGTCTACAGAGGGACTGAAGCAGCATTGATGCTATGCATTTACATTTTGCTTGGCGACATATTGGCTGCACATTATCTCCAGCTTTAGAAATCACAGTCTCGACCTCGGTCAGGAAGAGCTAACGCCTCACCTCCTGGGTTATTACGGCCCCGGACCATGACCGTGCCGCAACCAGAGCCGAGCCAAAGTGCGTGAAGTTAGTGCTGCACGCTCTGACCATAGATGTCGTGGATCTACGAGCCGATCCTGGCAGAGAATCTCTAGCAGACGTTCCTCTTCCTCCACAACATGGGCAAAATAGTGAGTAAGAAATCAAGTTATCTGAGGGTGTTATGCAAATTTATTATCTTCTGATTTGACAGGCTGCTCTGTATAGCGGCAGAAAACTATTTAGGACTATTCCCAAATATTTATGAAGCAATGAAGGATCGCCACACATGGTGTGCAGGATTTGAACCCTCGACCTCGGGACTAATGTCACGAACACCAAAAAATCGTGGGCTATCAGCATCATAAAAACTTGTTCAGACAGCGACAGGAAATGAGACGACGAGCCGCTCATTAATAATAATTATTCGGAAATGATTGCGAAACATTTTCTGTGATATGGACGGCATACCCAATTATTGCATAACGTCCGGGATCTCATTAGGCCTCGGTCATTGGTCTGCCGAGCTGCCATGCTGCTGCTGAAACTCGGGCAGTTGTGATCGTCAGCTCCTGCAAGATGATCTTTAAGTCTGCCAGCTTTCAGCTCAGCAGAGTTAAAATAATGGGACCAGCTTATAAAGGATTACGGCAGCATCGAGGTTGAGCCGGGCGTTTGTAACATTCCGTCTCGACGTCAGCTGCATCCTACCTGCCAGAGTCCTGGCGTTTCTAATATGTCGCCAGCTGCTAGCAAAATTGCAGCTAGGAATGCTTGTCACGAACGTGGTGAGATGAAATCTGTTTGCCAGGAAATGCTTACCGAAGGCAGCTGAGGATGTGAGTGTGCTACAAATAACTCTCAGACGTAAAATCCATATGGTCCACGTGGCTTTGTCAGAAGTTCCAGATAGAGATACATCTCATTAAGTGAATGCTGCTTTCTACCACTTTTTACCAACCAGGACTGGCTCTACAGCAGTGCATCAATTTCAACGTTCGGTAGCCAGTTTTTTGTTTTCCCCACTCCCTCTCTCTTTCTCGATGTAATATAATGCATCTTTGTATGTAGCTCCATAAAGCCGTATAGATTTTGTGTGTGCTCCACAGTAGAGTTTGTGTAAAGCACTGTCACCCTTAGTGGCTTTTGGTACGCATTTGGTAGCCAACAGATTACATCTCACTCAACAAACAGAATCTGGAAAGCATAGCAGAGTCAGGAGAGCAGTTGAGGTAGTGAGTCAAATGGACGTAGCAGCTCAGGACTACTGAAAAGGAAGAGACCTAGTCGGCAGCATGAGAGTAGTGGTTGTAGGGTAAGAACTGTAAAAGTGAGTTCCACAGTCTGCGACTTGCAGAGCTAAACCTTCTTTCGCCAACGGTCTTGATGCAGATCAATAGAAAAGCTTGTTCATGGTCCGTACAGAACCAACGAGTACGAGGAGGCTTAAACTGGTGCAGCAGTTCAGCTAGGTATGGTGGGGTCATGCAGAGGCAGGCCTTTTGGGTAAGCTCCCTCTCTCTTTCTCTTTTCCCCATTCTCCCTCACTCTTTTCTCTATTTCTCTCTTTCTCTCATTCTCTCTCCCTCTCCTCTCTGTTTTTGTCCAGCCTAGCTGTTCCAACTTTTTCGCCAATCACGGTAGAGATCGCAAAACCCACTCTACTAATTCATCAGTTTACCGTGCCTCGAACCCACCTAAAACGCTTTGGTTTGCAGACGATGGAAAGCGCCTTGAAAGAGAGTGAGTTCCCTGAGGGCACTTTGGCGAGTGCATTATTACTACTATTATTATTGGGAGACTATTCCTATAGTTCCTATTCTCACCGTAGCCTAGACTTCCCTCCCGGCTTAGGTCGAGACGTCCCCACCTGATTGACGTAACTACATCCCCTGCCTTGACGGAATTTCAATGCAAGCAGCGAAAACATACCCGTTTCGCTCGGCATTCGTTGGTTCCGTTCGGACTTTTCTTTTTGGTCAGTGCATATATGGACTGACCTTATTTAAGTATTTCCTGTGTCAAGTTTGTAGCAAGAGGTAAACTTGCGTTAGGGCGCTAAAATTCCGTAATAGTATTACTATTTTTCATTGCTATTATAATTATTATGGTTAATAGTACGACTAACTCTATCTTGTCAGTGGAAAAGCTCGCTAAGCGTTTCTTTTCGAAGTTTTCCACAAGCCGGGCTGGACTGGTAGTGCTGGGGTTGATAAGTTACATACGCAGGCAGCAAATTAAGGCCCTGCAGCCTGAAAGCTGTCTTGATTCTGGATCCAGCCACATTAGTACCCAGATTGCCAGTATGCCCAATGAGAATAAGCCCTGTGCGAGGCTTCGGACCGGTAGGAGTCGTCAGCACGTGACCGGAATTTAGACATACTAGCCCTGAAAATTTGCACATCAGCTTTGTAAGAGTAGCCAAAGGGATAGTTATTGCTACGCTCTGCGATTTACTTATGGGATTATCTGTCCAGAAAGCACTGAAATAAAAGAAAAGAAGCAGATTTCGTAAGCAGTTATAATCTGATTTTTACCCGGGCTAAATACTCTACATGCTAATGCGTTACATAATCTACATGGTTTTGCTGATGTGTAGCTATTCGCAGCCTGGAAATCAGGTAGAAAGCCGCCAGACCATGTTACCGAACGAAATAGTGATGAAAAAAGGGTGTAGTGCATAGCCAGCTAAAGTGCTACTGCATACACACACGCGGGCACACACACATACACACACACACACACACACACACACACACACATATATATATATATATATATATATATAAGTATAAATTAAAATATAATTTATTTGTATAGTGCCCTAAGAGAACCTCATCTCTTTGCATGTGCTTAACATGAGCATCCGGGCTCGAGATCGCGACTTCAGCCAGACCTTGGTCGGGGTGAGCATCTTAACCACACCGAACTAGCTCAGCAATACATACATACATATATGCAGACACACATAAGCACATATATTTATACGTATATTTATATTTACATATACCTACTCACCTCGTACGGTAACCGCAAGTTGAGCCTTGTAGTTGCCCAACAGTAGTTGCCCTGAGTTGGTGGAGGCTAGATTTCAGATCTTGGGTGCATAGACAAATTCATAGCCAAACACACAGTGCATTGCCTTGCAGGTGGGCCGATGGGCCGTGCTTGGGGCCTCAGATGCAAACTATATTCTAGCTCCTTGAGTCAACGCACACACACACACCCACACGCCCACACACCCACACACACACACACACACACACACACACACACACACACACACACACACACACACACACACACACACACATATATATATATATATATATTTATATATTTTTGTGTATCTCTCTGTGTGTGCAGGTGTGTGGGTGTGTGTGTGTGTGAGTATGTAAATGGCTAGCGATCCAAGGTCTGCAATAGGTTGCCTGTTGATTTTTAAAACTGCAAAAGGATTATTTAACCTCCAAACCTCCTAACTGAAGTCTCGGGCTCAAATCCTGCAGCAGGGCATTTGTAACTGTCTCAAGCAAGTGCAAGTTTGAAGAAGCCTCCATGGCTTATGGGGATGCCATATATGGCCACCATGGAAATGAGTGAACCCGTCAGTAAATATAGACTTGTTGGACCCAAACAGGTCGAAGCCCAGGGGATTTGTAAACTCACGTCACAACCCAGGTTCAGTGGTGGCCACGACCCAGTGCATGAGGTCGCACCGTGCAGACGGCAATCTTTAGTTGCCCACTGCAAGCAGTGTGAAAACAGTAGAGGCATATCGGCAACTAAATTAGTCAAGCTTTTTAAATTTGCTATGCCTTTTTTATTACCTAACATCGCGTTAGCTGAGTGCAGCGTGGCAACATGTTAAGATATTTGATCCTCAAATGTGGAAAAATTCCTGCAACTAAATGACGGAAACATGGAGCACATACTTCTAGGACACCCAAAGGATGATGCTGGACTAGCGGCGATTGCTCGTCTAATTAGTGGTGCTGTTTTGAGACCATCGCAATGATGTCGAAATTCAGGAGTCGTTTTCGAGAGCAGCCTACATTTGAACGCTTTCTCAAGAAGATTCCTTCCACAATGTGCCATCACGTTCAATCTTTGTTCCCCTATTTATTGCCAAATAAGAAGCTAGCTCCTCAGTTCATTCTCAGAACTGTAAATTTCTTTGGCTTGGTTACTGTAAAAACTACTCGGCTACAGCAGCTGGTGAAGAGTACAGCCACTGGACCAGTTTGGAAATCTCAAAGGTTCTATCGTATATTTGCTGAAAGAGCTCGATAGGGTGCCGTTTGATAAACAAATACACAGCAGCTTTCTTTTCGTGATGCACACGGATTGATTCCGTCATACCTATCTTAACTGCTGCACAGATTCGGCCTCCTCGTGGCCTCAGGTCATGCAAGGAAACATAATTCAGCTTTTCCGTTTCATCTGCATAAAGATCGTTGGCAACAGAAGCTTTTGCTAGGCAGGACACAGACTGCTGAAATCACTACTCCAATTCTTTAGCAATAACAATTACGATCCAACTACCGGCCACGACGTATATTTTCAAGCCTTCAGGACCTGCTACTTCCAAGCTCTCTGCTACCTCTACTTCTATCCTGTTTCATCTATGCTGCTCACATTCTCTTTGCTTCACTAGATGGAGTTTGTTTGCTTCTAAATTCGTTTCAAAAGCCGTTAAGGATCTGAGTGTGCAATAATAAACTGTCTTTCATAACACTGGCATAGTGTTTGCAAAGTAACAGGCAGAGGTGTGTTTAGCCGGAACACGCACTGTACTACTACGAGCTACATTATGGCTCCCGGAGTTTATTAATCAAGGATTCGCTACGACTGGCAACCTTTAAGATCACAGTAGGCTGGCGCCAAGGTTAGTGCTCAGTATGACAGGCTGGTATGACGCCCTGGCTCAAAACTCGAGTTGTATCATGTATGTACGCGTAGCTCCTGTAAGCACGGCGTATTAGGTATAGACTTTGATTCATGTGTGGCAATGTGCCAACAATAGTAGCGATGTACACAGAATTTCTCCTAATTGTCAAGTTCTAGGCCCACAATGCTTTTCAATTTCTTCGGCTTGCGACCTACGGTAAACAGTGTCGTGACTTTCGAGGGTCCATCTTCGACCAACTTCTCAGAAGCAATCATATATGAGTGACAGCTGTCTTTCGAGATTAGCCACTGCGATAGAGCAAACACGTGAAAAGGTTTCGCCCGATAATGTCCAATGCTTCAACTTTAAAGGCAACTGGCTCAACCAAGACAAGCTACTGACTTAAGCCAAAGAGAGGACACAGTTGGCATTGCATGGTAGCTGATTCTGTTCCTGAGTGATCAGCAATTTTTCCGGTTATTGTCGGCTGCTGAAGCGATTACTTCTGGTTTTCCGGGCAGTCGGACTGATAGAAGGCATGGGCAGCGACGAACGATGGATGTTTGGCTCACGCAGCTGCAACTTTGCTGATGATGGGGTACTTAAAAACCCCAACCTTTAATCTTAGCTAGAGTGGTCAATCATATGACATTTTATGTGACAGCTGTACGGCATGCAAATGTCATTCTCATTCTGAGCAGACTTTGGGAGCAGATATCGATGTAATGTTATCAAAGCTGCTCCATCAGCACACTACACCCTCAAACCTAGGAGTAACTTGGCATGACTACAACCTCTGGGTGGGTAGTGTTCCAGGCACAAGTACGACTCGATTCGACTTAACCCCATTTTTTTAGAATGACGATGCTGTTTTAAGGGATCTCATGTTCGATTACCAGGCTGACTGTTCAGCTAGATATTTTTAGGCTAAATATAAAAAAGCACACATTTTAGCAGTTAATCCAGCAATGTTATGTGGCTGAAAGTAGGCAGACTTGACTGTGGAACTGAAGTGGTATCCTTATGACAGGTCGCTTCGGTACAGGAAACCTAGATCACATGCAGATTCAACAAGAGCTGTATGTAACAGCTGGTAGCGGCTATTTTCAGAGTCATGCTTTCCTATTTCTAAATCACACTTACTTTACCTAATGAATAGATTACCGCTTGCCAGTGTCTGTGCTATTTGGTCACAAGTCGGCATGTAGAACACATGCTGTGACCGACGTTAGATGCTGGCTCACTGCGAAGCATTTTCATCACGTAGTACACAGTCCATATATCAAGCCACTGCACAAACCTTGCACATAATAATAATGATAATAATAATATTTCACTTGCTAAAGCGCCCTCAGAGAACTTAATCTCTCTCTAGGCGCTTTACATTTGCTGTAAAGTGAAGTGAAGTGAAGTGTAAAGTGATACACATAAATCTACGTGTGCTATGCAAGGCACTGCTGCTAGCTATTCCATTCGATTCGCTTGCTTCTGCTTGACTGGAGCTTGCTCAGCGATGTCACAGCACACGTGGCCGAGCTCCGACATACTTGGTACTGACCGCGAAAGTAGGGAAACACAATACCGGAGAACCAACTTTCCAACGAGAAAAGCGACCTGGCATGACATGTAGTTTCTATGCATCGATACCTAGGTGTTAAATAGCTCTTTTAGGTGCCTTTACACCTTCGATCTCCTTACAGCCCACCCTCGACTAAAATCGACAGATACCTCAAACCACCCCAAACATAAGGATTAGTCAATGGCAAAGTAAGAGAGATGGGAGCAGAGTATCACAAGCAATTTATCAAGTGCATAAATATATTATATGCCCATGTCATGGGTAGCTCGGAACTGCTGTACTGGTTACCATGGGAAGGGGAATGCAAGACTGCTAGGTGTGTAAGATCTCACTGCTGGCGGCATACATCTGCAGGGCATTGCACAAGTCTCCGACTATTATCGGGTCATAAAAGAAGTACATGCCTGCTGTGAAGGTCAGAGCCTGCCCCAGAGCTAAAAATACCAACGGACACATGCGAAGCAATACATCGGCTGTTTTTATATAACCAAAATATACCGACCAATCCCTATTACAAGATGCCTGTAGTAGTAAAGCATCTAATACATCAAGTGGACATGTATGGATTGTGCGAAAAGTGAAAATCTAATCATTATTAATGTGCTAGCAAAGACCGACCAACAGAGTTTGCAAAGAATTGAGTACAAGCCAAATATTTCACATCTGGACGTCAATGGCGATGCTGCTGAATGACAATCGGAGAAGCTGGGGCCTAGCCTGTAGCCTGGGAATGTCTTCTGGGAGACTTTGACTTAGCTGGGTGCATAAGCAGAGTTTCACGGTATCTGGACTGGAAATGCAGGTTCTGACACAGAGAAAGATACAGTAGAAACTATACGCTGTCTTGGCTAGTCACCGTTCCCTGGACGTCGCACAGTCTGCATCATATTGTGCTTTCATCACCCGAAGCTAACCCACCTCAACCAGGGCAAAGGCTTCCATTAGGTTGTAAGAAATGATCATACTAAATCAAGCACCTGACATTAATTTTGTCATGTGAATGCTCATTGTCACTTCGATAGTTCGAACGACCACCAATTCGATTGCTACCTATAAATATGCATGGTGTATTGGCATGTCTAACCATGTTATGCTAGTCGTCATTGAGCATGCTAGAACTAACCATTTGATCATGCTTACTTTGAAGCATATGTCAAGAGCATAGATAGAGATTGAGTTGGTTGAGAGCACTAAAGGAAATTATTTTTATAGTTATTGTATTGTGTTGTCATTAAGTTCTCCATTAATAGCTAGCCAGGACATCTATAGTGCATTTGTACTAACTCTTGAAGAGCTTCACTTCTTTGCGAGCAGTTTTTTTAATGAAGAAGTGAGTGATGAGGATCGTGTAGTCAATGCAGAGCGTGATTGGAAGAGATTCGTGGTGTATGAGATAAGGATGTAATGTGGCAAATAAACGTTGGCCACTGAAACGTCAAGCAGCAAATGTTTGCACTACATTTAAGCTTCTCAATACACGGATAAAAAGACAAGGAAGGAGAGTTTTTTATAGCAATCCAGATTCGATAAAACAGGCTAATTTTTTATTGACATTGTTAGCTATGCTGCTGTAATTATGAGACGTCGTTCGAAGTGCTTATGAAGATATCAACATACCACATGACATCAGCCCAAAATCCAGGCTTGCTGTTCAAGACGGACTAGTCGTTGAATGAGCACATTTCTTCGATGGTCAAGTCGGCGTGTTTTAAGCTGATGAGCACTGCCAAAGACACGAGTAAGTCAGCAAGAGTGGTTAAGGCGTCTGTGACATTGCATCTGGATAGCTGCAATTTCATTCTTTATTCTGAAGTTTAAGTCTCTACCCCTAATCGCCCACATCTATATAGGTGTGTGTATGCAATTCGTTTATATAGCACAACAAGAAAACCTTATCTCCATTCGGGCGCTTCACATATGCCTTGGGGGTCGAACCCACGAGCTTAGCCCAACCTTGGTCGGGGCGAGCACCTTTGCCTATGAACCAAACCAGCTGGGCACATTTGGTGCAAGATTCATCAGCTGGGCCGTCCACGACATCATGCAAAATAAACAACAGGGCATCATGTCTGGCAATCCTATGCTGCTACTTCAATGCTACTCACCACCTTCGGTGCTCTCAATGTTCTTCTAGGCTTTTTACTGACTTTTTCCTGCATGTGATGAAGTCTGTTAACTACATATCACGTACCGAAAGCCTGTTAGGCTGGGAGACCACTGTACAAAAACTTCTGTTCAACATCCACATAGTCTTTGTGAAGTTACAAACGAAGATGCGATACATTATGGTATGCGCGTCACTGGCTACCAATTAAGAATCGAATCGACTTCAAAATCCTCTTTCGAGTTTACAGGTAAATGCATTAGGTAGATGGTGCCTACACGCATGTCCTCAATACTCTTCCACAATGTATTGTGGAATCCCATCGGCAATGCATGCCTGAAACTCTGGAACATGCTTGTGGTTTTTTCACCACTTAGATTGACTTTACACTGTGTAAGTCTCACACAAAAAGATGACCCCAGCATGACTTAATCGCTATGCTGACGTTTCCCACTTGGGTAGGGGCTCGAGACAAAGGCTTCAGTCATCGAATACCTTCACCGCGACCTTGGTCGAAGCTAGCACCTAATCTTTTCACTTTGAAGGTACAACGAAAGCAGAGGTCATCTGATTAAATAGCCACATTAAAGTACCAGACAAAGACGAACCGCCTTAGTAACTACCACTGCCTGATACAATACTGGAACCCACGAATAGGATAGTCAAGTCTTACTCCTGGTCAAATATCACGGGCTTCAGAGATATATATGCAATGGCTGCTGGGGCAGCCAATTCGTGAGGCTCCTGAGCCCTGAAATAAATTTGTCTACTTTTACGACACACCAATAATTAAAATGAAAATAGACTATAGCAAGGTGCTCTAAGTCTGGCATAAAGAGAATCAATAGCTGCATATGGTGAGTGGAATGTGGGGAAGTGGAGGGCTGACCAGAACCAATATATCTGTAGCATTGACTTGAAGGATGCACGGTCATTTACAATAATATTACTAAAATTAAAAATGCTGTCACAAAGCGTCCTCAAAGAACTATCCGCTTTTCAGCCACTTTACACGTGTTGCAAAAGAAGTATGCACGATCATGTGGTTATAGGTCATTGCAGTTACTTAAAATAGATAAAGACAAGTTTCAAACTTTTGCTGCATACGAGCTTTAGGTTCGTCGTCAAAAGATTGCGATATAGTGCGAGGGTCGGCGAAATGACTTGAGGGTAAAGAGAGGGTGGTGTGAGTGCACACCGGACGAGAACGGAATCTGATAGGTAGGCGGGTGTGAGCAAGCAAAGACACATGTTAGCCAGACTGAGAATCTCGAAATTGATTGCATGCTTGACATGGAGCCAGTGAAGCACAGACGGACTTGAGGGATTTATAAATAATATTAAATACTAGCTGATTTAACAGCCTCTTTTTTATAGAGACAGAAGAGCTATGACGGCTATAAGCACTGCTTGAGGTGGCGATAAAGAATCACCCACCACAAGATTGGAGCCCACGACCTCCTGACCAAGGTCGTGAAAAGCAACCTCCTTACCTAGCGTGCCATTTCGGGGTACGGCAGGTTGACAACCGTAATATATATATATGTATATATATATATATATATATATATATATATATATATATAGTAACGGAAGTTTGTAGAATTCTTAGTTTTAAAAGGGCTAGAAAATTAGCAGAAACAATTTGCGCTAGAAAATTGTAATGGTCAAGTATATATATACTTAAAATCAATCTTTGTAATTATATTCAAGACTTAGATGATATAATTATTATGGGGCTTAAAGATGTTTGTGATGCACGTGATAATCTATATGAGAATGAAGAAAAACTCGATACCAGTATTAGAGGTACTAGAACGATATCTCGTACTGATTGAATTACGATTGTTAGTTAAATTTGTGTGCAAGTAGTTTTTTATTATTATTATAGGAAAATGGTGGCAACTTTTGATGATAATTACCCAAAGCCTGCAACGAGTGCTATTGCACTAAAAGCATACGTATATCATCTTGTTAAATCAAGAATGACTTCTTACGATGAACAACAACTTGATTTAGATATCTCAGTAATGACTGATACATCTGTTAAGAAATTCTATCTAGATGAATGTGATATTTAAGCACAAACGGAATAATTTAAGCACAAATGGAAATGAGTGAACCCGTCAGTAAATATAGACTTATTGGACCCAAACAGGTCGAAGCCCAGGGGATTTGTAAACTTACGTCACAACCCAGGTCCAGTAGTGGCCACGACCCAGTGCATGAGGTCGCACCGTGCAGACGGCAATCTTTAGTTGCCCACTGCAAGCAGTGTGAAAACAGTAGAGGCATATCGGCAACTAAATTAGTCAGGCTTTTTAAATTTGCTATGCCTTTTTTATTACCAAACATCGTGTTAGCTGAGTGCACCGTGGCAACATGTTTCAGGAAACATAATTCAGCTTTTCCGTTTCATCTGCATAAAGATCGTTGGCGACAGAAGCTTTTGCTAGGCAGGCCACAGACTGCTGAAATCACTTCTCCAATTCTTTAGCAATAACATTTAAGATCCAACTACCGGCCAAGACGTATATTTTCAAGCCATCAGGACCTGCTACTTCCAAGCTCTCTGCTACCTCTACTTCTATCCTGTTTCATCTATGCTGCTCACATTCTCTTTGCTTCGCCAGATGGAGTTTGTTTGCTTCTAAATTCGTTTCAAAAGCCGTTAAGGATCTCAGTGTGCAATAGTAAACTGTCTTTCATAACACTGGCATAGTGTTTGCAAAGTAACAGCTATAGGTGTGTGTACCCGGAACACGCACTGTACTACTACGAGCTACATTATGGCTCCCGGAGTTTGTTAATCAAGGATTCGCTACGACTGGCAACCTTTAAGATCACAGTAGGCTGGCTCCAAGGTTAGTGCTCAGTATGACAGGCTGGTTTGACGCCCTGGCTTAAAACTCGAGTTGTATCATGTATGTACGAACAGGAATCAAAGTCTATACCTAATACGCGTAGCTCCTGTAAGCACGGCATATTAGGTATAGACTTTGATTCCTGTTCGTCAATATGGCAATAATAGTAGCGATGTACACAGAATTTCTCCTAATTGTCAAGTTCTAGGCCCACAATGCTTTTCAATTTCTTCGGCTTGCGACCTACGGTAAACAGTGTCTTGACTTTCGAGGGTCCATCCACGACCAACTTCTCAGAAGCAATCATATATGAGTGACAGCTGTCTTTTGAGATTGGCAACTGTGATTGAGCAATCACCTGAAAAGGTTTGGCCATCACCATTTGGTCCATCTTCACTAGCATGTGGAGGACGCAGCAGAATCAACTATCCGGACGAACTGGTTGCTTCTACCGAAGACGTGATGGGTGGATAATTACCAACAATGAAAACTTGGTCCGATGTCATGCGATACCGGCCGTCGCCTTCAGCTCGGGCAACTGTAAGACCGACTAAGAAGGGATGCTGCTAACTCAAAAAATTGCAGGGAGTATGAAAGGTTCACAGACCTCCAAATCGCTCGAAAATAAACGATAAAGTTTAAATGCAAGTGCATTTAATCGATGACGGTCGATTGCAAAACCAGGCGTGTAAAGGCCACAACCGCAGTGATAATGTCCAATGCTTCAACTTCTAAGGCAACAGGGTCAAGCAAGCCAAGCTACTGACTTAAGCCAAAGACAGGACAAAGTTGGCATTGCATGGTAGCTGATTCTGTTCCTGAGTGATCTACAGCTTTTTCGGTTATTGTCGCCTGCTGAAGAATTCTATCTAGATGAATGTGATATTTAAGCACAAACGATAGTTATGTGAGAAATGGCTGACGTAACAGCAAAACTTGATAAAAAATAAAAGCAACACAGGCACAAATATCTGCTGACGCACCTGCTTCTGCACAAACTATTGTTCAACTAATTTTAATAAAAACAAAATAAAAATACGATTACAGAAAATGGATTCAGTTTAAGCAAGAGGTAAATATTGTCTCAATGAAGCACAAGGACAACAGTATTCAAACTTTAAAATCTGTTCTTATCCAATGGTTGAAATAACGATATTAGGTCAACTTTGTTAGATGCTGTCAAAATAGTACTAGAATACAAAGCACTAAGAATCAATCACTCTGAACATATTCACTAAAGTTAGCGATGGTTCAATCTTTGAAGAGTTCCTCAAAGACTTAAAAATAGAAAAGATAGCCTGAAATCTGAAGCATACTTTAAATTAACAGAACTAAGGAAACAATTATAGACCGAAATAGATGCTGGAAAGAGTGGTGACCCACCAGAAGAATTGATTGAAGAGACCATCGATTACAAGATTTAAAAATCACTAACATCAGCACCAGGTGGATGACCAACCCCAAAAAGATAAATTGTATCAGCAGGTATCGTTTGTTGTATCAGTAGGTGTTGTTGAATTAGTTTTAGGTATTATATCAGTATAATCTACTTCCTCTGAACTATAACCTAATTCAGGTATATAAATTAAAGAAGGATCTACAAAATATTTGTCTTTGAATTTGATAAGATTAAATTTTTTACAATACTAATTTCCATATTATCTTTATCAGTAATAAAAGTAGTATCCACGGGTAAATAATTAAAACTAAATTGAATGTATGTATTTTAAATATAAATATAATCCTTTTATATAGCGCCCTAAGTGATCTTAATCTCTATTCATGCGCTTCACATATGCCTCGAAGCTCAAGCCCACGACCTCGGTCAGACCTTGGTCAGGGCGATTACCTTAACCACAGGACCAAACCAGCTCGGCATTTCCATTAGAATATTTACCAAATCTAGATTTTTCAATGGTATTAGTTACTTGAAAATGTTGATTATCAACATGTCCATATTTTATTGTAGGATTACTAAAACAGGGTTTAAAGGAATTTTTAATTCTTGCTTAATACCTATAAATATAATATTTTCATTACTTAATGATGTTGTGTGAAAAAGTATACCTGCTTTAAAATAATTTAAACTTTTAGTTGGTCAATCCTATATTTCAGGAATAGCAAAACAATGTGATCTTATTAGATATAGAGAAATAAGAGAATAGGTGAAAATATCATCACCTTAACATTTAACATAGTGTTGAGGAGTAATATTTTTAAAATTGCTAAATCGTATTATTGAAGTTGAGAAGAATGGTTTTTATATGTATATCTGAAAATTTAAATAAAGCATATCTATTATTGCGTTGAAATTTACTTGTATCTCAAATATTAATTACACTATTAACTGTCAAATTACCATTATATAAAATACTGCCAACATTACAACCAAAATAATATCATAGTATGGTATAGTTCCACATCTTAAGTAGAAATGAGGTGATAATCTTAAATTAATTAAATCGTTTGGTAGATAATTATAAAAAATTGCATAATATCTTTCAATTTTCAATTTATTTGCAATTATTTTTCATTGATAGTTTTCTTATTATTGTAATATACATCACCTTAATTTTGATCAAGGTATTTTTTGTTGCAACACCACCTCCGTTAATAGCATCTAAAAAATGCACATACTTTTTTGAGTTGGCAGATAAATTACCAGTTATGTATTGATCTGAGTCATTCCTTACATAATTGCTATCAGCAAAAAATTTATAACCAGATTCAAATAAATCTACAGTTTCTCCAACATTTATTATTTTATTTAAATTGAAACTTAATGATCAATTCATTTTTAAAGTACTTCTACTTGACAGAATATTGCCTCGCTAAGTAAACAATAATACTTATTGGTTTAATTTATAATTTACTGTTAAATGGACATCGAAATGGACATTCTAAGAAAAGGGGGTTATGTCGTATCGAGTCGTACTTGTGTTTGGAACACTACCCACCCAGAGGTTGTAGTCATGCCAAGTTACTCCTAGGTTTGAGGTTGTAGAGTGCTGATGGAGCAGCTTTGATAATATTACATCGATGTCTGCTCCCTCAATCTGCTCAGAATGAATATGACATTTGCATGCCGTACAGCTGTTATCTATTATGTCATCTGATTGACCACTCTTGCTCAGATATAAGGTTGACGTTTTTAAGTACCACATCGTCAGCAAAGTTGCAGCTGCACGAGCCAAACATCCGTCGTTCGTTGCTGCCCATGCCTTCTAACAGTCCTAATGCCAGGAAGACCATAAGTTGTCGCTTCAGCAGGCGACAATAACCGAAAAAGCTGTGGATCACTCAGGAACAGAATCAGCTACCATGCAATGCAAACTGTGTCCTCTCTTTGGCTTAAGTCAGTAGTTTGGCTTGCTTGACCCTGTTGCCTTAGAAGTTGAAGCATTGGCCATTATCACTGTGGTTGTGGCCTTTACACGCCTGGTTTTGCAATCGACCGTCATCGATTTAATGCACTTGCATTTAAGCTTTATCGTCTATGTTCGAGCGATTTCGAGCTCTGTGAACCTTTTATACTGCCTGCAATTTTTTTGAGTTAGCAGCATCGGTTCCTAGTCGGTCTTACAGTTGCCGGAGCTGCCGGGGACAGCTGGTATCGCATGACTTCTTATCAAGTTTGCATCATTGGTCATTTTCTTTCATCACTTCTTCAATAGCAGCAACCAGTTCCTCCGGTTCGTTGATTCTGCTACGTCCTCCGGATGCTAGTGAAGAATGACCAAATGGTGATGGCCAAACATTTTCACGTGATCGTTCTATCACAGTGGTCAATCTCGAAAGACAGCTGTGACTCATACATGATTGCTTCTGAGAAGTTGGTCGAGGATGGACCCTCGAAAGTCACGAGACTGCTTACCGTGGGTCGCAAGCACAAAAAATTAAAAAGCATTGTGGGCCTAGAACTTGACAATTAGGAGAAATTCTGTGTACATCGCTACCATTATTGCCATATCGCTGCACAGGAATCAAAGTCTATACCTAATAAGCTGTGCCTCCAAAGGCTAGGCGTGCACACATGACATAAGTCGAAATTTGAGCCAGGGCGTAACCTGTCATACTATTCCCACTGTCCTGCTCCTACGCTGCATTGATCTGCTCCTGCCATGCATAACCAACATCAATAATATGTCATTAGCCTCAGGTCAGGTCCCAGCACCTTTAAAAAAAGCTGTAGTCAGGCCACTTCTCAAGAAAGCTACACTAGACCAAGAGAACTTGAGCAACTACCGCCCAGTCTTCCTTCTACCATTCCTATCAAAGACACTGGAACGTGTCGTGGCAGACTAGCTGAACTCGTATATCGAAACCTCACACCTTGCTAGTAAGTTCCAGTCTGACTTTGGAGCTAATCACTCCAAAGAATCAGCATTGCTTCGGGTATACAACGACCTAGTCAGGAACGCAGATATGGGCAGAGTGTCTCTTCTTGTTTGGCTCGATCTTTTGGCAGCTTTTGATACCATCGATCACAAAGTACTTCTGGAGCGCCTCTCATCTCGCCTGGGCATCACTGGCAATGTTCTGCAGTGGTTCAGGTCCTATCTCAGTGGGAGACTCCAGAGTATTGACGTGAGTGGACAAAGATCATCTGAAGTACCTCTGAAATATGGAGTACCTCAGGGCTCTGTGCTAGGTCCGGTCCCTTTCACCGTTTATACTCTCCCTCTTGCTAATGTGATTGCCAAGCACAATCTAGGCTTTCACTTCTATGCGGATGACACTCAGTTGTACCTTTGCTTTGATTCCTCCCAGCCTTCGAGCACCTCAAATTCTCTAAACTCACTTGCTGCATGCATTAATGGCATCCGCTCATGGATGGCAGCAAATTTTCTAGAACTAAACGATGACAAAACTAACTTACTAGTTATGGGCAAACCCAGTGTGATTCAGAAATTGGAAAGGCTGACTCTCAAAATTGGCTCTGCCAGCATATCTCCAGTTGAATCAGCTCGAAATCTAGGTGTCATATTCCAAAGCGACCTCTCGTTAGACAACCACATCAGCTGAAGTTTCCAGCCAGGGCATAACCTGTCACACTGAGCACTAACCTTGGGGCCAGCGTACTGTTATCTTACTAGTTGCCAGTCGTAGCGAATCCTTGATTAATAAACTCAGGGAGCCTTAATGTAGTAGTAGAGTTCGTATTGCAGGTACACACACCTCTGCCTTTAACTTTTCAAACACTATGCCAGTGTTATGCAAGACAGTTTATTATTGCACACTCAGATCCTTAACGGCTTTTGAAACGAATTTGGAAGCAAACGAACTTCATCTAGCGAAGCGAAGAGTAAGTGTGCAGCATAGATGAAACAGGATAGAAGTAGAGGTAGCAAAGAGCTTGGAAGTAGCAGGTCCTGATAGCTAGAAAATATACGACGTGGCCGAAAGTTGGATCGTATTTGTTATTGCTAAAGAAAATAGGCGTTATTTCAGCAGTCTGTGGCCTGCATAGCAAAAGTTTCTGTTGCCTACGAACTTTATGCTGATGAAACGGAAAAGCTAAATTATGTTTCCTTACATGACCTGAGGCCACGAGGAGGCCGAATCTGTGCAGCAGTTAAGATAGGTATGATGGAGCCAATCCGTGTGGATCATCGAAAGAAAGCTGCTGTGTATGCGTTTAATAAACGGCACCCTATCAAGCTCTTTCGGCAAATATAGGAGAGAACCTTTGAGATTTCTAAACTAGTCTAGTGGCTATAGTCTTCGCCAGCTGCAGTAGCCTAGTAGTTTTTTCGGTATCTAAGCCAAGGAAATTTACAATCCTGAGACAGTACTGAGGAGCTAGCTTCTTATTTTGCAATCAATCGTGGAAAAATTTTCCTAATTCTTGACAGGGATTGAACGTGATGGCACATTGTGGAAGGAATCTTCTTGAGAAAGCATTCAAATGTAGGCTGCTCCCGAATATGACTCCTGAATTTCGAGAACATTGCGATGGTCTCAAAACAACACCACTTATTAGAAGAGCAAAGACTTCTAGTCCAGCGTCGTCCTTTGGGTGTCCTAGAAGTATGAGTTCCAATTTACTGTCATTTCGTTGCAGAAAATTTTCAAAATTTGAGGATTGAATATCTTATTATGTTGCTACATTGTTCTCAGCTAACACGATCTTGAGCAATAAAAAGGCATGACAAATTTAAAAAGCCTGACTAATTTAGTGGCCGATATGCCTCTACTGTTTGTAGTTTGTTCGCACAGCAGAGAGACAGCCGATTCCCAACACCGACAGTTTATTACTAAAGCAGGGAGCCCACGAGGGCACGACTCCCCTCAGCCCCTGCCCTCGCACGACTTGCCTGCCCTGGTCGACTCCGATGACTCATCGACCACAACTGTGCACCGGCCGACCCTGATGGTGAATCCACCATCTGGCCACCAGCTGGTCCATGCCACATCAAAGGCGGACCATAGCAGTGCACTGGCCGACCCTGATGGTGAATCCACCACCAGCTGGTACTGGCCTGTGTCCATACCACATCACAGGCGGACCACAGCTGTGCACGGGCCGCTCTCGGTGGTGCTTCTAACAGCTCACCAGTGGCTTATCAGAGGAGCCTGCATACAATACATACATACAAACTACACGCTCCCTTGACGGTCACAAGTCAGGAGCCGGCATACAATATATACATACATACGTACATACGAACTACACTGTTTTTACACCGCTAGCAGTGGGCAACTAAAGATTGCCGTCTGCACGGTGCGACCTCATGCACTGGGTCGTGGCAATTACTGGACCTGGGTTGTGACTTAAGATTACAAATCCCCGGGGCTACGACTGGTATAGGTCCTACGAGTCTACATTTACTGATGGCTTCTCTCATTTACATGGCGGCCATCTACGGAATCCGCATAAGCCATGGAGGCTTCTCTAAACTTGCACTTGCTTGAGACAGTTACAAATGACCTGCTTCAGGATTTAGGCCCGAGACTTCAGTTTGGAGGTCAAATAAAATACAGTTTTAAAACTCACCGGGCAACATTTTGCAGACTCTGAATCACTAGGCATGTTATATATAAACATATATATATATATATATATATATATATGAGTGTGTGTGCGTGTGTGTGTGTGTGTATGTGTATGTTGACACAAGTAGCTAGAATTTAGTTTGCGTTTCTTAGTCCTCCAGCACGGCCCCTCGGCCCACCTGCAAGACAAAGCATTGAGTGTTTCGCAATGAATTCATCTAATAATAATAATAATAATAATAATAATGCACTTGATAAAGCGACTTCAGAGAACCCAATCTCTTTCTAGGCGATTTACATTTGCTGCAAAGGGAAATGCAATTTAATAGTAAGTAAAATCATGCTTGAAAAAAAATAATATGGGTAGTGGTGATATACACAGGGTCAGGATGCACGTGTGTTTAGTGGCAGCATGCGCAGTGTGAGCAGGCATAAGCACATGGAGGATGAATCACAGGGAACCACTAAACGCCGTCCTAAATAGGTGTGCTCTAAGTTCCTTTTAAATGTTGTCAGGTCAGTAGATGTTCTGACGCAGATCCGGAGGGAGTTCCAGGCTTTGGGAGCATACGAACTAAATGCATGGTTTACCAAAGGATTAAAGGTTTGTACGAAGTATTTGTATACTGTTGGATTCCGAAAAGCAGGTGGTACCATGCTAAGCCTGATGGGGTAGTATTTACGAGAGATAGGCAGGAGCCATTGAATGAAGGGACCTAAAGGTGAGCGACAAAACCTTGAAGTCAATCCATTGCTTGACAGGTAGCCACTGCCGGTCGGCGAGAAGTGGAGTAATAATAATAATAATAATAATTCACTTGATAAAGCGCCCTCAGAGAACCTAATCTCTCTCAAGGCGCTTTACATTTGCTGTAAAGTGAAATGCAATTGAATAGTAAGTAAAATCAAGCTTGAAAAACAAACGAAATGAATAATATGGTTAGGGGTGATATGCACAGGGTCAGCATGAAAATGTGGTTAGTGGCAGCATGCACAGTGTCAGCACGCATAAGCACATCAAAGACGAATCACAGGGACCCACTAAATGCTGTCCTAAATAGGTGTGTTTTTAGGTTCCTTTTAAATGTGTCGACTGCAACGCTGACGACAGACATGCCTAGCTGCTGAGTGTTGCTCCACCGGCAATCGCCTGATCGCGCATGCTAAAAGGCCATTAAGCAGTGAGTTGCAAAAGTCGAGTTGGGATGTCACGAATGCATGGACCAACTTGGACGTGGTATCCTTATGCACCCTAGGTCTGAAACCTAGCCTTCACCCACTCGGGGAGATAAATGCTGTTATCGTAAGAGATGAGTATGTATATGTAAATATAAATGTACGTGTAAATATATGTGCTTGTGTGTTTTTGCATATGTGTATATATGTATAGTTGAGCTGGTTTGGTGTGGTTATGATGCTCACCCCGACCAAGGTCTGGCTGAGGTCGCAATCTCGAGCCGAGAGGCTCATGTTAAGCGCCTGCAAAGAGATTAAGTTCTCTTAGGGCGCTGTGCTAATGAATTATATTTTACTTTATACATACATATATATATATATATATATATGTGTGTGTGTGTGTGTGTGTGTGTGTGTGTGTGTGTGTGTGTGTGAATTTGTGAACACAAGTTTGCGTGTGTGAGTGTGCATGTTGGTGTGTCTGTGTGTTTGTGTGTGCGCCAGCTTGTGTGTGCCTGTGTGTGTGTGTGTGTGTGTGTGTGTGCCTGTGTTTATGCAGTAGCACTTCAGCTGGCTACGCACTAAACCTTTTTTTCATTACTATGTCGTTCTGTAACACGATCTGGTGGCTTTCTACCTGATTTCCAGGCTGCAAGTGGCATAGCTACACATCAGCAAAACCATGCTGCATGTAGAGTATTTTGCCAGGTAAAAATCAGATTAAAACTGTTTACGAAATCTGCATCTTTTCCGCTATTTCAGTGCTTTCTGGACAGCTAATCCCATAAGTAAATCGCAGAGCATAGCATTAACTATCTTATTGGCTACCCTTACAATGCTGATGCTGTACCAATTTGCAGGGCTAGTATGTCTAAATTCTGATCACGTGCCGACGATGCCTACCGGTCCGAAGCCTCGCACAGGGCTTATTCTCATTGGGCATACAAGCAAACCGGGTAGTAATTTGGCTGGATCCAGAATAAAGACAGCTTACTGGCTGCAGGACCTTAATTTGCTGCCTGCATAGGTAACTCATCAATTCCAGCATTACAAGTCCTACCTGGCTTGTGGCCAACTTGTAAAACAAATGCTTAGCAAGCGTTTTGACTGACGAGATACAGTTCGTCGTACTACTAACCATAATAATACTAATAATAAAAATAAATAACAGTAATATTAGTACTGGATTTTAGCGCCCTAAGGCAAGTTTACCTCTTGCAAGAAACTTGACACAGGAAGTAGTTCAAAATGGTCAGTGAGCACTGACCAAAAAGTAAAGTCCGAACGGAACCGACAAATGCCGAGCAAAACGGGTAGGTTTTCCACACTTGCTTTGAAATTCCGTCAAGGCAGGGGATGTAGTTACGTCAGTCAGTCAGGTGGTGATGTCGTGACCTAAGCAGGAAATGAAGTGTAGGCTATGGTGAGATTAGGAACTATAGGAATAGTCATCCAATAATGATAATAATAATAATGCACTTGCTAAAGCGCCCTCAGAGAACTCACTCTCTTTCTAGGTGCTTTCCATTTGGTGCAAACCAAAGCGTTTTAGGTTGGTTCGAGGCACGGTAACCCGACGAGTCAGTAGACTGGCTTTTGGGATCTCTACCGTGATTGACTAAAAGTTGGAACAGCTAGGCTGGACAAAAAGAGAGGGGAGAGGGCCAGAGGATGAGAGAAAGAGAGAAATAGAGAGAGAGAGAGAGAGAGAGAGAGAGAGAGAGAGAGAAAGGGGGTAAGAGAAAGAGAGAGGAAGCTTACCCAAAAGGCCTGCCTCAGCTTGGCTCCACCATACCTTGCTGAACTGCTGCACCAGTTTCAGCTTCCTCGTACCTTTTGGTTCTGTACGGACAATGAACAAGCTGTTCTATTGATCTGCATAAAGACCGTTGGCGAAAGAAGCTTTAGCTCTGCAAGTCGTAGACTGTGGAACTTACTTTCACAGTTCTTACCCTACGACCACTACTCTCATGCTGCCGACTACGGCTTATCGTTTTCAGTGGTCATGTGCTGCTACGTCCATGCTACTCACTACCTCAACTGCTCTCCTGACTCTGCTATGCTTTCAAGATTTTGTTTGTTGAGTGAGATGCAATCTGTTGGCTACCGAATGCCTACCAAAAGCCACTTAGGCCCACAGTGCTTTACACAAACTCACCTGTGGAACACTCACATAGTCTTTATTTCTTTGAGGAGCTACATATAAAGATAAATAAATAAATACTAGCTGATTTAACAGCCACTTTTTGTATAGCGACAGAAGAGCCTTTACGGCTTTCACCACCGCTTGCAGTGACGATAAAGGATCGCCCATCACAGGATTCGAACCCACGACCTCGGGGCCGAGGTCGTGAAAAGCAACCGCCTTACCTAGTGAGCCATTACATTACATTACATCGAGAGAGAGAGAGAGAGAGAGAGAGAGAGAGAGAGAGAATTTGGAGAGAACAAAACACTGGTAACCGAACGTTGAAATTAATGTACTGCTATGGAGCCAGTCCAGGTAGGTGAAAAGTGGTTGAAAGCAGCATTTACTTAATGTGATGTATCTCTATTTGGCACTACTGACAAAGCCACATGGACCATGAGGATGTTACGTCGGAGAGTTATTTGTAGCACACTCACATCCTCAGCTGCCTTTGGTACGCATTTGCTAGCTAACAGATTTCATCTCACGACGTTCGCGACTGAAGTCCTAGCTGCAGACTTTTGCTTGCAGCTGGCGCCCGATTAGAAACGCCCGAAGTCTTGCAAGTAGGAAGCTGTAGACAATGAGACGGATTGTTACAAACGCCCGGTTCAACGTGGATGCTGCCGTAACCCCTTACAGGCTGGCCCCACTTATCTTAACTCTGCTGAGCTGAAAATGGGCAGACTTGACGATCATCTTACTGAGAGCTGACGATCACAACTGCTCGAGTTTCAGCAGCAGCATGGCAGCTCGGCAGCCCAATGACCGAGGCCTAATCCGATCCTAGACGGTATGCAATAACTGGGTATACCGTCCATATCACATAAAATGTTTCGCAATCATTTCCGAATAATTAATATTAATAGGCGGTCTGTCGTCTCGTTTCCTGTCGCTGTCTGAACATGTTTATATGATGCTGATGGCCCACGACTTAATTGGTGTTGGTGACATTAGTCGTAGGTCGAATGTGCGAATCCTGTAAACCATGTGTGGCAATCCTTCATCACTGCAGCAATATTTGGGAATAGTCTTAAATAATTTTTTGCCGCTATACAGAGCAGGCTGTCTAATTAGAAGGTAATAAATTTGTATAACGCCCTCAGAGAACTTGATCTCTTTCTCAGTACTTTGCTTATGTTACGGAGGAAGAAAAACGCCTGCTAGAGATCTCTGCCAGGATCGGCTCGTAGATCCGATAGATGCATCTAAGGGTAGAGCTTGCTGCACTAACCGCGTTCACTTTGGCTAAGCTGTGGTTGTGGCAGGGTCACAGTCCGGGGCCGTAATAACTCACGAGGTAAGGCTTTAGCTTTTCCCGACCGAGGTCGTGACTCTCATTGCTAAAGCCGGCGATAATATGCTAACAATGTATCGCCATGCAAACCGTATATGCATTGCATCAATGCTGCTTCAGTCCCTCTGCAGGTGACCTCCAAGATGCGGTCGGTGGATCAGACCTTTGCCCTTCGAGTGACAGCCCTGGCAGCTTTTCCTTCTGTTTAAAACTGACGGGCCACTCTGTACGAAATGCTCAACTGTTCTAGCGAACTAGTGCGTTTTCAAATAATGGCTGCTTGTTGGTGAAGCTTACCGTGGCTCGTAGGTAAGCAGCTGAGGATCAACACCAGTTTTTAGAGGCATTAAGTAGGTATATCGCCACGTGACTACAACGTCACCAGACGAAAATGTGGTCCAGCCGTGAAAACCGAAAATCTTGCCACGTTATGAATTTTCCAGTATACATGCAAAAATAATGTGATTGTGTTTCTGGATTCGTATTTGTGCCCTCTTGCAGTTCCACGTTTTGTATTGGTCCAAGAGAACTTAAGCAACTACCGCCCAGTCTCCCTTCTACCATTCCTATCAAAGACACTGGAACGGGTCGTGGCAGACCAGCTGAACTCGTATATCGAAACCTCACACCTTGCTAGTAAGTTCCAGTCTGGCTTTAAAGCTAATCACTCCACAGAGTCAGCATTGCTTCGGGTATACAACGACCTACTTAGGAATGCAGACATGGGTAGAGTGTCTCTTCTTGTTTTGCTCGATCTTTCGGCAGCTTTTGATACCATCGATCACAAAGTACTTCTAGAGCGCCTCTCATCTCGCCTGGGCATCACTGGCACTGCTCTGCAGTGGTTCAGGTCCTATCTCAGTGGGAGACTCCAGAGTGTTGACGTGAATGGACAAAGATCATCTAAAGTACCTCTAAAATATGGAGTACCTCAGGGCTCTGTGCTAGGTCCGGTCCTTTTCACCATTTATACTCTCCCTCTNAAGCACAATTAGGCTTTCACTTCTATGCGGATGACACTCAGTTGTACCTTTGCTTTGATCCCTCCCAGCTTTCGAGCACCTCAAATTCTCTCAACTCACTTGCTGCATGCATTGATGACATCCGATCATGGATGGCAGCAAATTTTCTAAAACTTAACGATGATAAAACTAACTTGCTAGTTATGGGCAAACCGAGTGTGATTCAGAGATTGGAAAGGCTGACTTTCAAAATTGGCTCTACCAGCATATCTCCAGTTGCATCAGCTCGAAATCTAGGTGTCATATTCCAAAGCGACCTCTCGTTAGACGACCACATCAGCTCCACAGTCAAATCAGCCTATTTTCAGCTTCATAACATTGCTAAAATTAGGGCTTGTTTAGATAAGGATACCACGTCCAAGTTGGTCCATGCATTCGTGACATCTCGTCTCGACTTCTGCAACTCACTGCTCACTGGCCTACCAGCATGTGCGATCAGGCGATTGCAGCTGGTGCAAAACTTTGCCGCTAGGCTTGTCTGTCGTGAGCGTCGCAGTTGCCACATTACTCCACTTCTCGCCGACCTGCACTGGTTACCAGTCAAGCAACGGATTGACTTCAAGGTTTTGTCGCTCACTTTTAGGTCTCTTCATTCTATGGCTCCAGCCTATCTTTCAGATATACTACCCCATCAGGCAAAGCATCGTACCACTCGCTTTTCGGAATCCAACAGTCTAGAAATACCTCGTACAAACCTTAAATCCTTTGGAGACCGTGCATTTAGCTCGTATGCTCCCAAAGCCTGGAACTCCCTCCCGACCTGCATCAGAACATCCCCTGACCTGACCACATTTAAAAGAAACTTAAAAACATACCTATTTAGGACAGCATTTAGTGGGTCCTTGTGATTCGTCCTCGATGTGCTTATGCGTGCTGACACTGTTCATGCTGCCACTAACCACATTTGCATGCTGACCCAGTGCATAACCCCTAACAGTTTATTCATTTTTTTTTTTTTTTCAGCTTGGTCATCTACCCAGCATGATCCAGATGTGGCAATAGGATATGCGATTTCAGCGGGAATTACTACAGGCTATTTACTCCACGATCGCCCACTGCGCGAGCAGATTTCTTGCCACGAAAATTAAGTGGATGAAAGCAAATGATCTCAAAAAAGACATCCCGTAAACCCATATAACCAAAATGAGTTGCAACAGTTTAATCGGCGCCATGAGGCCAACTGCAGGCATGCCTATCGAACTCAAATGCAGGGTGCCCGTTGAATCACTCTTCGACAGGCCAATCGAAGCCACAGGCATTTCAGCCTCTTTAAAAGACAGCTGTGCTTCGACGCTGGCGATATCTCTTACGGTTAAACGAAGTCGTTTTGGATGCGAATCTGGTCGAAAGTATCAATTAGTACACGTGTTTATCTATTTTCTGACCAACTCTCTAAATGTGAAGGTCAGTAACCATCTCCTAATATTCATGCCTGTACTACCGTAAGTAAGTGTCTACCAAGTTGCAGTAAGCAGTCAAATTAATCACATGCCGTTCCACTAATTCATATCTTTCTGTAAATAAAGAAATATTTTCTAATTTTTTGGTTATCATTAATTACTGATTTTTTAGATTGATTCAATTCTTTAGCTAGTTTTTGGTATTGACAGTTAACTTCCGGCTAATTCCTAAGGCGGCACGTGAGCTCCATTACAGTCTTTACAGCATCGAAATCGCTTCTCGAGCGTTATTGCAAACCAGAAGTTACTGAGCTAAAACAATTACTCTCAAAGAGTAAGTATATTTTTGGAACGTTGTTTTTAGGTAAATGACAGTGAATTTTTTCGTTTACTGCCTGAGCCTGTCCTAATAGCTTGCCTGTTTGGCTAGATAATGTTAGAAATCGTCTTTGTTCGTGGCCTTTGACATCCCGGCCGGCGGACTGGTTATCTTAGAGCTGCTCTCGTTTTTGTAGCTCAGAACCAAGTGCTTGTTTATTCAGTCATGATGTTGTACGTGGATTTGCTATAGCTGTCTGTCGCTCTGCTGGTACATAGGTCTCGATGCCCATTAGCCTGCCGGTCGATCTGCTGGTTAGGCGGTCAGGGTTGAACAATTTCGCTACGTCAAATGCTTGTAGATGCTTCATGCCATTGCGAGTGCTTGGAAATTTAGTTTGGGTTCCTGGGTGTGCTTTAGGCTCATTGAAATGGCTTGTCATGCATGTTGGCTCACCATCGTTGGGCTTCTCAACGTTTTTATCCTGAGGCCTGGGTCTAGACTCTTTGCTCAAGTAGATCGATGAACTATGGACGAATTGGGCAAATTTGTAAACCGTGCTTCTACTCGTTCACCTTTTCCTGCATGTACTACGGCAGCTATTGCTTTTCAGTGTCAGTTGAAAAACGTGTAAGTATGCCGGTTATGTAACTTCGGCTTGGAAAAATGCTTAATTGCGAGGTTGTCCACTCTGTATGAATTTCGATGATTGCTCTGTCTTCATCATTTACTTATACATTTTTTAGCAAGGACTTTTGTTAGGCATTTCCGATTCACTACATAAAACCTGCACGGATCCTGCAGCGAGGCCAAACAGTGATTCAATATCTGTCAGGTAACTATAGGCTTCCGATATAAAATAAGTGAGTGCATCGAGCAGCTATTCATTGCAGTGGACTTTAAAGTGATGCAGTTATAAGCAGCGTGTGGCTTTTCTTTTGCTTTGCCTAGTAACTACCAGAGTGTCCTTTAGCATGCACGAGTAGCCTTTGGTATGTACACCTTACACTGCCTGTGGATGTGGGTTGCACACAGACTGCAATATTACAGCTTATGCTGCCCAAGGTATGTACACTGTATAGAGCCCGTGGGAAATACAGTGTACGCAAACTGTGGTATATATATATATATATATATATATATATATATATATATATATGTGTGTGTGTGTGTGTGTGTGTGTGTGTGTGTGTGTGTGTGTGTGTGTGTGTGTGTGTGTGTGTGTGTGTGTGTGTGTGTGTGTGTGTGTATAGTAGTGTAAAAAGCTTGACTGGTGCACAGTGTAAGCAGGCTGTGGTGGGATTGCACTGTGGTTTTATGGTTGCAATAGCTCTGTTGCTCGTCGGACAAATTGGATCACGAGCAGCCTGTGCCCACTACCTGATCAGTACAGGACCACTCGTTGATTGATGTTCTGTACAAGCCAGATGTACCAGGTATCACTTGATTATAGTACCATGCTGATGGTAAGATTGGCTGTCGATGTTTTTTTTAGTGACAATTGGAAAGACGTGGAAGTAAGTCTGTCCGACAAGCTATTGGGATGAAGAGAGACCTTAACTTCAGCTGTACATTGTCAAGTTGCAGCGATACTAGGCTTGGCAATGATCAAGCGATACTGCAATTTATCATTTGTAGTTATATCTCGGCATTATTGTCTGCTAAGGCTGCTTCTGAAATAGCTTCAATCTTGAACCCTCTAGATTCCGTAAGGAATGAAACATATCTTCCATGTCAGTAACAAAGACATAACTTTTAATGAATAGGACATGTTTCTTTTTAAACAAGCATGATTTTTTTCTTCAACATAGAAGATTTTTATGTGTATGTTAAACGCTAATTAAATAGCTATGGTAACGTATGATTTGTTGTTGTCGTTAGCTTGATGAGGGTACTCGAAAACCCAACGAACGTTGGCCAACGAACCCGAGGTTCAACAAACTTTCAACTGGCGACTCGATTGACCATCATCGTCGACTAGCTAATCAGATAATATTTGTGTGCGACTGTCAGAGCAAACAAGGCTTCGACCGACGCTAGTTCAGGAGGCGACACGCATCGCCTGCAATGCATCAATTGCTAGCCTTTCCCAGCGACGGTTTTCCTCGGGAACCACAATCTGTTTTGTATCTGCAACGTGTACCATGCGTTTAAATTTGAAAGGAACGTATGAATCCACGATTAAACATCTGCACATGGAGTGCTGATTTGCAATGTTTTAGTGAGCTATTGGGCTACTGTAACAAACATATCTATTAAGAGCACTGTGAGACATCAAGCAGCTTTGATAGTAGATAGAGCTCGAAAGCATATTGTTGCTGACGGTAGCTTAGGTGCTAGCAGGTGATCCATAAATGTTGTTTGTGCACACGTGAATCTAATGCCGAGTATGCAAAGACAGACCGATTAAAATGGATTGTGACTGATTGTAGCATGTCTCCAAAGCAGAAGGATGACCCAAAGAGGAATCCCAAGTTTCTGCTGCCATTTCAGAAAGGTGAGTCGGATGAATATATTTACAGAGCAAGGAGCAAACTAGATATTGGCTTTAACTAGCCATTCATTAGTGTGTAAATCTACAAGCTGTGAATGAGGGAATGGTTACAAGTACACGGTGCTCAGATTTGGTTCACAGGAATAATTAGGGAATTGCTGAGACAAATTAGGACACACATTTTGAGTCTGGCAATGCTGGTCGCTAGGGATGAAAAGGGTGTGACTGCAGACCATCTTTCAGAATATGATAAAATAGCACAGCATGAAAAAATGGAAGATGCAACAAATCCAGCTGCCTCTACCAGCGATTAATGGTCTTCCGTTGCACAAGTTGTAAGCGGCATAGAGCTAGCTGTCCAACGGAAGTAGAAGTCTCATCATTTCCCATCTTTGAGCCGGAAGCTTTAACAGCTTCACTTTCACTGGAGCTGGCAGTGTGTTTTTTAAAGACAGCTCGTTGCTAAAAGTGACCATGTTGGAATTCAACTGCTGTCACCTGAACTGACAGCTTTCGCCTAGTAATAGTTGCGTCGTTTATTTGTTTGTTGTGCGTTGCTTTTTTATATGTTGTTTATATTGTATATTGTTGAGTATTGAAGTGAAGTGTTTTGGTTTGCTTAACTGTTTGAAAATATCTTTTGCTCCGAGTTTTAACAATCATGATTTCCGGCTATCTTGTGTATAGCTATACTTTTCTGTTGCTTGATGTTAGTTTAGCTCCTGAATTTTCGCATTTTTACAGCTTACATATCATTACAAATAAATTGTTATAGCTACCTTACAAAACTAAGTTGTGCTTCCATAAACTTAATAATCCAAGTCACAGTAGCTGCTTAGCTCACGAAGGTGAAGGGGAAATTCAGCCTGAAGGGTTACGGGTGTTACAGGTATGTACAGCAGAACTTTAGAGCAACCACCTGCCTTGAACCGCTTGTCCCACCTGTCTATCCTGCTTCTTTATTGTGACCATTAGGAAATTATTTTAGAAAATTGAGCGACATGCAGGTTTGCTTACTCTCATCGGCATAGTTTCAGAAATTTAAGGACTCGTTGGCACATGCATTCTCAAGGTAAATACTGATTGCAAATTTACCCTCCGGACCACAAAGATGAGGCGGGCCACGTCATTGTAAGTGGAGCTGCACCCCCTTGCCCACTTTAGTTCTCGCCTGCTGGTTTAGGCGTTCGCAGAGAGTAGGAATAACACGAGGACTGGATTGAGTATGCTGACAGGCAGATCGGCTCTCGGTCACTCTGGGCATCCAGGATGGACTTGTCGCCATTGATCGTGCTATTATTAACCCTTTGATCGTGCTTCTTTTACAGAAAACCTGACGAGCCTAGAAAGAGATTGCATTCTCTGAGGGCGTCATACCATTCGTATTTACTATTAATATGATTAAGTCTATGTTTTGAGCACAGTTTTAATTTGTTTTAGGCCAATCTAACGATATGTCTTTGTATGTCTCTGCATTCCTCAGAGTGAGGCACGTCAGTGCCCAGGGGCTTCGAGTTATCTACCCCTTGACGTGTGTTGATGCAGCATCTCTACTGCTAGCGAGTTCAGTGCTTGCAGTGCCTAAATTGGTAGGAAATAGGAGGAAACACGAATACTTGAAAAACCTGTAAATTGTATTAGGCTTGCATCCCCGAGGGTCGAATATACATTACATATATCTAAGTTGAGTGAAAGGGATGATGAATGGAATGAATGCTGATGCATAATCTGTGAGGCTGTGTTATTAAAATTCAGGAACCACCAGTGAATTCCCATAATAAAGTTGTTCCCGAATCTTTTAATTGCTATGGCAATACTAGGTAGGGCTTAGCTAATAAATGACCAGTCGACCTACCACGTCCATTAAATGTCATCAGTTATGTGTAAACTAGCTGCTTTCCAGAAAGTGGCCAAAGAAAGACGGTTGCTTTTAAATCTGCCAATTGTAGTTAATGTCGGCTCCAGACGGATTTAATGTCAGTCGTTTTTTATGATGATTGCTAGCTGTCAATTTTGTAATGACAAATTTCCATTGCTACCTGAGAGAGCAAAATGCCTGTCACAATCTTTCAATATGCTAGAATAATGGAGCATGTGAACTTGCATTCAGCTTTGCTTTCGTTGGCATTATTCAGGGTCGTCCTTTTTAGGTTGGACGCGTTTAGTCGTTCGTAGACGACGTAAGCAAAATACCAGAGCATTCGATGCCTACTACTTGTCACCGACCGGGGTAAAGCTGGTAAGCTCAATGCAAAAAACATGCCTTGCTGTGTGTCGCTAAATGAGCGAATGGTCAATTTTAGCCATACCAAATTACTTCAGTAATGAACTTGGATTAATGTGCATATGACTAGCAAGAACAATTTATGGCCATCGTGGGGCCTTACAGAGATCCGGAAGGTGTCCATCGTACTGTCACTTCAGGCGTTGGAGCTATTACCTAAGGCAACTGAACGGCCGAAATTCAGTCTCGGATCGAGTACTAGCATCATTTTTGATGGTTGTTTACGAGAGCTGGCAGAGAGCCGTTCTCAGCTTGTTGCCTTATGCATACTTTTTTCGTTACCATGAACATTTCGAAAGCACCTTTGTGGCAAAGTCTGGCTCACTGAAGCACTGACTTCTTCCCGTTTCGTAGCAGCAGCTTCAGGGGAGTATTTTAATGACTCTGCAGCTGGCCGGATATAAGGCTTTACCCCATCACGTGACCGAGCGATCGATTCGACAGTCAGACGAGGCAGCCGCATTGCCACTTCTTAGAATCCCGGGAGACGACCTGTCTCGGAGAGAGACTTTAATGCAGGGGTCAAGTCTATGCCTAATGCCTCCAAAACTCAAGTCTTCAGGTGTTGGTCAAAGAAAGAGCACCTGCTGTAGCTTGAGATTGCATGTGAAACGACGGTCGAAGCTTCCGGCTCTTGTCACTTTCAGTCGCATTCTGCTTATTTGTTATACAAGGTACTTGCTTCGTCCTAGTGACTCGTGACGTTGTTCGACCACACAACTTTCTAACCCAGAAATCACGTTCTTAGTGACATTCCATTACCAGCTACAGTGTAGTGTCTTGTCGTTGTAGTATCAACTATCGGACGTTAGGCGAAATCTACTACAAACAACCCCCCAGTGAACTCATATTTTGATTCCTGCGTACCTTGCCTTCTTTCGCGTGAATGATTCAGTGCAATTCCGTAGTCCAAGGTATAACCAAGTAGTACGTCTCACTGTATTCTTGGGTGCTGGAGCATGCTGGGCTAAGCTTAATAGTATTCATTATTTGTATTCCTGTCTCATTAGTATTCATTGGCATGTCAATGAACCTGTTTTATTAATTTATTGGCAAGATACTGTCAAGGGAGTTGAAGATGACTTTTATGGCGTCGTACAAACGACCTATTGGTTGTATTCTGACTGTATGGTGGGTCATTGATATGAAAATTATGTCATCATTGTTTATGCAGTTTTCTCTATTTTAGAGATCAATGCCGGAATTGTGCAAGTTATGTAAGTATCGGAAGCTTTGTGTCGATTTTTATGTAAAATCATAATGGCATGGACGTAATTTCTGGATTAGTACTGTGATTGATCTGTGGTTCCGTAAATAGTGCACGACACAGGAGTCACCAACCTTTCTGAAGAGAATTTTACTTTTCTTCAAAGGCCTCTCTTTGGGCCACATTTTGAAACGGTGCGAATGGCTAGAAAGAAACAGCACACTAGCAGCCAGGTGCCGTCAAATGTTGCACAGCTAACGATGACGCAGCAACACCAGACGGAAGCTATTGCAACGGCTAAGGTTACACTGGTGAGTGGGATATTTTGTCACTCTTATAACTGTGGCATTCTACCCAGCAAGGAAATTATAATAACAATGATAATACTGCACTTGATAAAGCGCCCTGAGAGAACTCAATCACTTTCTAGGCACCATGCGTTTTGTGCAAAAGGAAATGCGATGGAATGGTGAGTAATACCGTGCTTGATAAACATCATAAATAACAATGTTTAAGTTAACATGTACAGGGTCAGTATGTAAATGTATTTACTGGCAGCATGCACAGTGTCAGCATGCATAAGCACACGAAGGAAGAATTACAGGGGCCCACTAAACGCAGTCCTAAATAGGTGAGTTTTTAAGTTCTTTTTATTTTGGTTAAGTCGGGGGATGTTCTGACGCAAGTAGTGAGAGAGTTCAAGGCTTTGTGAGCATATGAACATAATTATAAGTCTCTAAATTATTTGAGGTCTGTACGAGGTATTGGGAAACTGCTGGATTGCGATAAGCTTGTTTGTGCGATGCTTGCCCTGGTCGGCAGTAGATCTGAGAGATAGGATGGAGCCGAAGACTGAAGTGACCTAAAAGTGAGCAACAAAACCGTGAAGTCGATCCGTAGCTTGACTTTTAGCCAGTGCTGATCGGCGAGAAGTGGCGTGACGTGGCAACTGCTAGGCTCACGACAGACAAGCCTAGCTTCAGTGTTTTGCACCAGCTGTGTTCGCCTGATTGCACATGGCGGTACGCTAGCAAGCAATGAGTTACAGCTGTGAAGACGGGATTTCACATTTGCGTGGACCAACTTAGACGTGGCATCCTTGTCCAAAAAAGCCCGAGTTTTAGCAATGTTATATATCTGAATGAAGGAAGGCTTGATTGTGAAGCTGAGGCAGTCGTGTATGAAGGAGGTCTCTTTGGACCAACACACGTAGATTTTGAGCTGACTCAATAGTAGATAAGCTGGCAGACCTATTTTGTGGGCTAGCCTTTCCAGTTTCTGAATCACAGTGGGTGTGCAACGAAAACTAAGATAGTGTTACCATCGTCTAGTTTAAAAATAGTTGCTGTCGTTAATCTGCAGATGTAGTCAGTACATGCAGCATGTGAGTAGAGAGAATTCGAGGTTCTCGAGAACCATGAGGAATCGAAGAAAGGTGCAACTGAGTGTCATCCTAATAGAAGTGAAAACCGAGATTGTGCTTTGCAATCACGTCCGCACGAGGGATAGTACAAACCGTCAAAAGAACCGGACCTAGCATGGACCCCTTAGGTACCACGGATGATCGTTGTCCATTAACGTCAAGAGTCTGGAGTCTCCCACTGCGAGAGGACCTGAACTATTGCAGAGCAGTGCAAAAGATGACCAGGGGTGACAAATGGCCCTCTAGAAGAACTTGGTGATCGATAGTATCAAAAAGCGGTCGTAAGATCGAGCAAAACGAGCGGAAATACTCTACCCAAGACTCCCTACCTAAGAAGGTCATTATGCACCCTAAGCAATGCTGATTCTGTGGAGTGAATAGCTCTAAAGCAAGAATAGAACTTGATAGCAAGTTTTGAAGTTTCAATACACGAGTCCGCCATAACCCGATCTAGTGTCTTTTGGATAGGAATGATAGAAGGGAGACTGGGCAGTAGTTGCTCAAGTTCTCCTTGTCTATCGTAGCTTTCTTGAGAAGGGGTCTGACTACGGCATTTTGGAAAGGTGCTGGGACATGATTTGAGGCTAGTGCTAATGACATATTAAAGATGTTAAATATGCCTTGCAGCAGCAGATCACTTCAACGTAGGAGCAGGACAGTGGGAATAGGGTCCAAAAGAACTTGTCATCTTTCATTAGGATTAGAACGTCAAGACGAGATCACTAGTGACCTTCTTAAATGTAGACATTGAAGTGCTGCCAGGAATTGAGGGACCCCATTGTAGGCATATTGCTGCCATCGCAGGGGACAGATTCCCTGATCCTGTCCTTTTCTTGGACAAAGAATTGAGAGAAGCGATCGACTAGTTCATGACAGAGATCATCAGATAAGGAGCTAATCTGGGAATGGTTGAAGAGATGGTTGATTGTCGACATCACCGTCTTCGATTGTGAATCTGTGATTTAACAATGTTTTTGAAGGAGCTAGACTAGGCATTTGCTAGGATCGATTCGGAAGATCTACAATAGTCCTCGTATGCCTTTCGATGCACAGTCAGCAGCACTGATCGTGTGTATGCTTTTTCTAAGCTTGTCCTTAGTAGACCTAGCTAGTTTTATGTCTGTGATAAACCATAGGCCGTCTGGGCAAGGGACACAGTGTGCTTAGTCAGAGGTGCAAACTCGTCGAGCGTGTACGCTAGTTTCTCGTATCTATGCACCAATGATGACAGGTCGGAGGGAAACTGAGCAGCAGAAGGGAAGCAGATATTCTCGCACGGACAGCATCGATATAAACGGTCTTGAGGTTTCGTAAATCACTGGTGCATTTGCCTGTATACTTCATCGAACATACTGAAGCTTTATTACCGTGATCATGGTCTTATATAAGCAATTGTATGAAACAAAATTTAAAATATGAAAGACTATGGTCTAACAAGCACAGCAGACTTCACATTTCAAATTTCACTCAGATGCCTGAAATATTAGATGAGTTATTTAAATAGCAATGCACCAGCCGACCCTGAAAAAGAAGCTGTAAAATGATGAGAATGCTCCTGAACCAACCTCAACCATCCATGGCAGTTTACCGTGGTTCGTCAAGTTGGGATACAAGTCGCTTACGATGCTAATATGGGTAATATTGTATTGCCAGATTTGTTCCTTCAGGTTAAAATCTAAGTTATATGCTGTTCGCACAACCAATTTTTACTTCCTGTAGAAGTCAATAGAATTTCAGATTGGAACTCTAACGTATAAGTCTTTGAAAAGGTACCATAACCACGTATTTGATTGTCGGACACATTTTCTAGGTACTTTTTTGACGTTTCAAGTTGAGCAAGATTTTAGGCAGCACCTGCAGTCAATGGCAAGTCACACGGAATGAACGAGGGCCACGATGGTGTATTTAAGCTTTACTTGAATGTTACCTGCAATGGTAGCAAATGGACATCAAGCCAGGGATTTGGGATATCACGTGATTGATCTGTTGTTGTGTAGGTGAGGGGAACGTAGGAAGCGACCGGACTCAGACGAGTTCGTGAAACGATGTAAACCTTATTCGGAAGTATTTGAAGTGAGGATGGGAGACCTAATGAGCGATGTAGCTAAAGCACACACGGCTGCCTTTGTGGCGAGTTTAAATCCATTTTTTTCATGTTTTTCTGTTTAGCCATCACCTGAGAACATGCAGTCAGCGGATGCTACTCAATTAGAGCCTGCTGCCAACGATGCTGAGGGTGCCAACGGAGTGCACCTTGATTTACGGATTGAGGAAAACTGTGAGTAATTGTAAAGTTGTGTCGTTGATGTCATTCGGGCAACTTCGTGCACTTGGTGGATTTAAACCGGGGCTAAGGGTGACTATAGCCTCTTGCCATAGGCTTCAGATGATTGATAAGCTCGAGTGCCGTTCGCTTCGTGATCAGACAAGGCAGTAATTCAAGGACGTTTAGTAGGTATGCATGCAGAGCAGTAGAGTTAGTAACCATACTGAGTATACTCTGAGAGCTATTATGAAAACTAGGTATACCTTAAGAGCTATTGTGTACACTTTGTGTACACACACACACACACACACACTTGCACATACACACATATATATATATAAAATATTTATACGCATGTATAAATATTTATTTTTTCATTTATTCATTTATTTATGTGCTTATTTGGATTTAGTGCATTATATAAAGCATCAGCAGAAAGTCAGTACTTGCTCGTGTAATAATAATATAGGAAGTACATACTACCATTGCTACTAGTGCTGCTATGCACATACAAGTTCAGCCTCTACCAGAGCTACTACGTATAGCAAGTGGAGATATTAAGTACACTGAGCATACGAATAGAGCTAGTAAGGATGCTAGGAATGCTGCATTGAGTCAGTACGACACGTGCCCCTATATTTAATGCACTGCTGTTTATCTATTTTGGGTCAGACACTCGATGGCTGACCACATGTGTAGGAGAGGCAGTACGGCTAGGTCATGAAGTAGGTCAGGTGACCTAGCTCTCATGGGTTAGGTGGTGAAGCCGTAAATCCATTATTGCCAGTGACAGGCAGGGTAACTCAGACCTTGGGCTAAAATAGCAGGAAGTGGAAATAAACGATTACATTTGGCAAAAAACAGGAGCTACGATGCCTATACTGGTAGGGAGCAGTTTTTATAGGTAGAGTGGAGCCAGAGCATGAAAGAAAAGAGCGTGAAAGATTCTTCCATTTATTGCCTTTCTTGACATGGCAGGTCTGGGTAAAGTAATTTGATGTGGCAGCAACTATGGTCCTGAGAGATAGGGCGAGATGAAGGGTGCTGCACCAAATGTGCCTGATCGCACAAGCCACTGACCCAGCTGAAACTCTACAACGGAAGTTGAAACTGGATATCACATCCACGTCTAACCAACCCCCAATCCTATCAATCCAATGCAGCTGAAAATATGCAGAATTGTCTGTAGAGCTTATTAGGCCGTCTAGTTAAAGATCCTTTGAAATATTGCATTTGCATTTCTGGCACAATAAATTATGCTTACAGAACTAGTTCTAAGCGTTAGCTTTTTTAAATTCCAAATTACCCCTTTTTCTCGTAACAATTACATTCGCTTCATCATCATTCATATCGAATACAGTTTTCTGCCAAGCAAGAAGGGATTCGATAATTACACTAGGGAGAATATGAACCATGTATACAACCGGACCAAGAACAGAGCCCTGAGATACGTACGCCATACTTCGAGGGTTTGTCGAGTGGTATTTTTTCCACTCTCATCAATACTCAGGAGTTTCCCACTGAGATAGTATTTAGGCTATTACAGTTCGGTACCTCTGCCGCATAGGCGAGAATAGGGGCTCTCGAAAAGGACTTGGGGATCAATGGCGTCGAAATCTGCCGAAAGATCGAGCAGAGCAAGCAGAAATACTCTATCTGAACCTGCAATCTAAGGTCATAATAAAGCCGGAGCAATGCTTAATCTGTGAAGCGATGAGCTCTAAAACCGGACTAGAACTTACTAGCAAGGTTCGAAGTTTCAATATGTTCAGCTGTAAGCCTCGATTCGTCCGAGTGTTTATGATTGTAAAAGTTGAAGGCGGATCTGGTTAGAGTTGATAGGTAAGAAAACTGGCGACTCTCGACGATCCAATTTATGTCAGTTTACGAAGTGTGTACTTCTGAGTTCGTGTCGTTTCATCAGAAGGGTAGAATGCAGGTTCGCAGTGCCAGGCGGCAGCAGCTTCCACAGCTGCAGCCGACCCGTCTGTTGCTGCAGTCGGCTCAAGGGCCGAGCACAGCCCGGCCATAGCCAGTGCTTGCCCAGGCTCAGGCTGGAACCGTCGGAGTGCAGCTGGCCAAGCAGCTCCTCCTGGCGGTATATCTCACACTCTTAAGGCCTTGTCACCATCGTTCTGTAAGCAGTCGTTGTCCAGCGGTCTTGTATCTTCTGCAGCTATCGAATCGACGTCTGACGAAGTGGGGCACCAGTGGGCAGCTCTGAAGCCTGCACGAGACGCCACCGACCAGCTTGCACAAGACACCACCGAACAGCTTGCACAAGACGCCACCGACCAGCTTGCACAAGACGCCACCGACCAGCTTGCACCAACGACCACCGACTTGCTAGACCAGCCCGAGCCACCCAGAAGCAGTGGCTGCAGCAGTGCCTGTGGCAGTGGCAATTGTGCCCCGACGACCACGGCTACTTACACACACGGCTTCAGGAGCAACGGACTACCGGCTGTCGTCTACCATTGGCCGACTGCCGAATCGCCACAATCGCCGCTACCTCCCACTAGGGATTTACAGGCACTGACCTGGTCCGAGTGCATCGTTGAATGCCTGCTCGGTACAGGGAGCATTGCCGGGCCGCCTGCTGCAGACGGGCCCTCCTGCCGAAATGACCATGACCTCCTCCAGGTGCTGCCAGCAAACGGAGCTCCACTTCCGACAGTTGGGCACACCTCTGACGCTTTCACCTGGGAGGAACTGACGGGATATCGGTGATATCTAATATATTCTGGCCAGCGTCCGAGCATGGAGCAGAGGCCGTGCATAAAGCTGAACTCTTTTTCCGAGTTTGTCGACTGCTTTAGTTCGAAAAAAGTGGCGAAACAAAGCCATACTCACTCACACTCGCATACTCACTCACACTCATCCATGCAAGCTTGCTAAGTCACTAGATCGCTCTCTCACTCGTTCGCTCACTCGCTATCTGACTTGATCTCTTACTTGCTCTCCCAGTCGCTCACTCTCTTGCACACTCACTGCATTTCCTGCTCACTCTTTCGGCTTGCTCGCTCACTCACTTGCTCAATCGCTCACTCACTGACTAATTGCTCACACATACTTCAAAATACTTGCAATATGCCTGATGAAACAGCATGAATAACTGCATTAATTTAAGTAAGTCTGATCTATATACATTAGTACTAATAAATGGTCTCAAAATGGCAGAAGTCTCACGACCGTTTTAATCAAAATTAATGCAGCCTTTTCGCATCGTAACTAACTTTAGGTGTTTGTGGCAAATTTAGGGTGTACGTGTCATAATGGCGACTGTCAGCCGGAAGAGCCATTGTAAAAAATTGGCAACCTAATTCATCATTGCCAGTGTTACTTCTTTTTTACATTTTTGCTCTTCCTCTTGCCCACGTGGCAATGGCCGTTGACTCGGGGCGATGTGTCCTATTTTAAATTGAACATTCTATAAATTGCCTGATTAAATACAAAATGGCGTTTGCATACGTTTCAGTTAAGGATTAATGCTAAGATCTAGGCATGCTTATGTAGCAATGTACCTATTATTTGTCGTGACATTTTGTCGAGACCTCTGTTACTTCTCTCTCTCTCTCTCTCTCTCTCTCTCTCTCTCTCTCTCTCTCGCTGTCTTTCTTACTATCTCTGCTAGTTGTCGTACTTCTGCAATAAATGCTGGCTGGTGTTGTAGAATTTGGCAGATCGGTTCGTCTTTCGTGAATGTCCCAACTGTCATGTGGCTATTGGAAACCACATAAAAAGAGCATGAGTTCTCTGAGTGTGCTGTATCACATTTATTGTTACTCTTATGCTAACGGGCCAAGGATGTTGCAGCCGTTGAGGCAATGTCATTGCTTATGGCCGGTGGCAATAAGAAGGGCCCGTCTCTACTGCACGATCTGCCTACTTGTTGTGACAGAACTAGTAGAACTGACGCCCTGGCTCAACACTGTTTTGACGCCTCGAGTGTTGCAGCCTGCAGCACACAGGGCATGAGGGCCAGAGCAGGCAAGCCATTCCTACTGTGGCAGCTTCTGCTTGCTCAGCCCGTTCGCTCGCTGCCATCCCTTGGTCTGAGTGGCATCAAGCAGGATGCTGGAGACGGTGCCCTTTTCAGCCCAGACCTTACCGGACCATTGTGTTATACCTGGCTGACCTCTACATTACAAAGGCTTTGAAGCCTTCCCCGAGATGGTGGCAGCATGTTACATTGGGAAAATCAAGTCGTCATTGGTAGCTGAGGCAGCCTTCCCGACCAGGGTACCCGTGTGTGTTAATGGATCTTTGGGAGAGCACTCCGAGATTGCATGCCGAGGTGCGATTGTGTTCATTTGCCTAAGATTATTGCCCCTAACTGTTTCTGCCACATAGGCTGTGGAACTCCTTTTCTACAATTCGCTACAGCAAGCTGCCCTCTAGTGGGGACACCCCCACAAACATTCCCTTATCATAGCTTCACTGCTGCCAAACTTGAACCTCTATTGCTTCCTCCGTGGAGAGCCACATGGAGCCCAAGTTTTGCAGCTGCTGATTTACTTTATTAGCAACAACTGTCGCCTTCACAGCTAGAGCCACCTCAGCATCGGATGCTGCTGCCACAGCTGTCCCTTCCTTTGGTAGTACTGGAGGTAGAATGATCGGATCTGTTGTTACTGACTAAGCACTTCAAAGAGGCAACAGTTAGGTGTCTGCAGGCAGCCTCTGGGCAGAAAAGGTGCCAGCTAGGCTATATGCAACCGGATTGTAAGCTGTAGTTGATCTCACCTCTGATGTGCTGCTGTTGTCACGAATATAGATCGGTAAAGTTCACTGGTGCCGTTAAGGCGCCTACTTCAATTACGTATGGTTATAGAGGTGCCGATGCCAGCCCGGTTGCCAATCGGGACCCTTGCACCTGGGAAGCTGCTATCCATGTCCTAAAAGCACTTGCCCCTGAGCAGTGCGCCAGTATCTGTGGCAACAGCAGCAGCAGCAGAGTCAAGCAGCTTGAAGTGGAAGTTGCTTGAAGAAGAAAGTTTGATGACAGGCAGACCGATTCGTCCCATTGCTGTTTACCCGAACGATCCTAATTGCTGCCCTCTTAGAACACGACTGAAATGAGTGCTTTTAAGTGTCTGCCACTTTTAATGGTACACACAGCTGAGGCTGTAGAAGCTTAGAGAGCCCTGACAGGGAGCTGCGTGTATTTAAACGGATTGTGAAGACGCCCTTCGGGTAAAAGAATGTTTTTTATTTTGGAGTGCCTATGTACGACCATAATTCTTGCACAGAGTTGTGCCCTATGAGGTCGCTTCCCATTCAAATACTCCTAGTATCACTTAGTTTATTTGTAGGCGAACCAGGCAGTGGGTAACCAATTAGCACGTACCTCTTGTGTAATTGGGGCATATGCCTCTTCAACCTATCATTACTATCTCGCAGCCATTACAAGGAAACATTCGTAGTAGGCAGCACAGGCAACTTCAGTGATTTTGCAAGAACTGCAGCTGAAGGCCGTTGCAGTTAGCAGGTGACTTTGGCTTTGTGGTCACTGAGAGACAAGTTAAAGAGTGAGTAATAAAGTGGGTGAGAAAGAGAGAAGAAAGGGAGAGAGAGCAAGAAGGAGGGAGAGGAAGAGTGAGAGGGCCAGAATAAGAGAGAGGGAGCAAGTGTAAGAGAGCAACAGAG
>WPIO01000222.1:192500-247500 GCA_009760855.2 Cristatella mucedo | reverse complement strand
TGTTTTCAAGTGTTTTTCGGGTTTCAAGATTCTGTCTGGGGACCCATTAAGAAATAGTGAGCACTCGTTGTCCTGGTGATTTGTCCTTTATGTGATGATGCTTGCTGACACTGTTGCATGCTGCTACAAACTACACTTGCATGTTTTCAGTGTGCATGTCACCCATAACCACGTTATTCTTGTTGTTTGTGAAGCATTCCACCACCCAACAGTAGTAGTGCCTGTACTAGGTGTGTCCATGGAGTTTCTATATTAAGTAATCCTTATAATGCAGGGATGTACAACAGATGAGTGAGAATACGTAAAAAGGTATTGTGTAAGCTAGGTATACTAGAGTTGGGTAAATTTAAAAAAGTGGCCACAAATTTGGTACATAAAAAGCAATAATAAGAACAATATATTTGACGAATGAATCTCAGACGACTTAATCTCGCTCTTCCCACTTTCACTTTGCTTTGAAGGAAACACGATCGATTAATTGGGGTAGCACGCTCGGTAAACAACATGAATCACATTGTTAGGGTGACATGGAAGAGATCAGTGAGTAAATATGGTTAAATGCAGCATGACCAGTTTCAGCCTGCATAAGCACGTGAAGATGGATTCGCAAAAAAAACAAATAGGCGTGTCTTTAGTTTCTTTTATAAGCGGTTGAATCGGCCGAGTTCATGACGGAAGTCACGAGTGAGTTCCGGGATTCGGCAGAATACGAAGTCAATCCGTTCCTTGAGTATGAGAAAGTGAAGATCTGGATGACGGAGTGACATGTGGATTTACCGGTCAATCAGTATGATTCAATTGAGCATGCATCTCTGTAGTTCTTAGGAAGTCGGTAGTACTTAATATTTGTCGCTTAAGATAATTAATCACACTGCTTTAAAAAATTTGATTGGGTTTTTATTATACATCTGTGTAGCACGAAACAACACCTAATCTCAACTCTTTACCTTTACAGCCAGTCTCTGCTGCATGCACTATTTTCATTGAATAGTGTTGACTCCCTTCCACCTAAGTTCGTCTTTCGATGCATCCATGGCTGCCTGGTTAGGACAGTCTTGTAGATAAGATATCCTAAGCAGCTGTATTGTAACTGGTTAGCACACCGAAGGCCCTTTTCGGGGTTATCTCGTAAGCTATTGTACTAACCTTGGTGGTTGCCTAGTGGTTAGTGGCAGCTTGCAGCTGTGACATCAAGGGCAACTTTATTAGGACGAATCACAGGTACTTACTAAATGTTGTCAGAAAAAGGCGAGCTATCATTATTAAATGTGGTTAAGTCAGGGATGTCGAGACAAAAGTCAGAAGTTCGCAATGTATTGAAGGTTTATTCTCTAGCCGATTTTCCTTAGCCCTTTCTGGATGGTCCTAGGGTAAGTGGTGGCAGTTAGAGACACGTCAATCCAAGGAAAGCTACGTCTAGGACTATATTTGCTAGTGATTCCTTGTCACTGTTGCACTTAAAAGTGAGGACAGATGATTTTAAATATCATTACATTCAGTTTCAAAAGAACCCAGTCGATATATTTATAGAGGAAATTTACATTATTGAGAATTTTTAGTTTTGTCACGTAAGTCGACATTCCTCAATTTACTCTTCTGTATCTTTAGAAATTGCATTTCTGTTAGTTCTTTGGCTTTGCAGTGACCCTTTTTAGTGGTAGGCAGTCATAAATATCAATAATCTAAAGGTTAAATTTTCACAGGCAATATTAATTTATGTGTTGATTTCTTTAAAAAAGCAACAGCGTTTTTTTGAGCTCTTACACCTATGTAGATGCATTAAATGGCTTGGTGTTGCATGTTTGTCTTAGCTGGTGAGCCGTGATGGCACACTAGGTAAGGCGGTTGCTTTCACGACCTCGGTCCCGAGGTCGTGGGTTCGATTCCTGTGGTGGGCGATTCTTTATCGCCACTGCAAGCTGTGGTGATAGCCGTAAAGGCTCTTCTGTCGCTATATAAAAAGAGGCTGTTTAATCAGCTAGGATTTCTTTTTTAGCTATATGCCTTGTAACAGCGAAATTTAAAGAGCTCATATAGATTTACTTTGTACCCCTTCACATAGGGAAGACTTTGGGAATGGCCCGTTTTTATTGCAATTCTCATTATGCACGCACGTGTGTGGGTCTTATATACTTTCTTAGGTTCGGATATTAAACGAAAGTTATCTGCAAGCTATTGCTTTTCGTTCCAAAAATTCGACTCGCCTTTGCATATTTAAAGTTAGCTAAAGCCAGTGCGTTGAATGGCTATTTGGTCACGTATGCTTCACAGGATGACAGACAAGGAACAGAAGATGAATTGTGAAGCCTAAGACTGCCGGATGCTGAATGATGATCTGACATGCTCTTATTGAGCGAAGTAAACCTCTGCAGAAGTCATAGCAGATGCAGCTGCTTTTTAATTTGAATAAAATCGCAAGTATGGTGCTCTCTACGTTGTCTTGTTCATTGGTGTAGCATTTATTTATGCTATAGTCGTACAAAATACCTCCACAGGTTTAAGAAATAAGTGGATTCTCTTGATTTGATGGTATACACGAAATTGCTCTCTTGAGGGAATACTGTAACATGGTCTCCCACCATGTTTGGCTTATGCTAGCAAATTCACATTCAAGTGCACCCCTATCACAGTGGTTGCCTCGTCTTTGTAGGTAAGTCCTTGTGGTTAGCTTGAGTCCGTCAAGATATTTACTGAAGATATTGACTCGGCGGGACATTTTACATCTCTGTTTTCCACGGTTCTCAATTGTAGCATTGCCAGAAAACTTAAGCCCTAAACGCTACAACGATGCGATTACTTCCACCTTCCTATGATATGCTCACGTTATTAGAAAATTCTTCTACCATTAGATGTCATTTGCCTTCGGTTCGACGTAGAAATAGGCTTCAACATTACATTGGTTAAGTAGAAAGCAGATGCAACGATGGTTTCAACACTTTGCGAAGGTCTACCTTTTGCGAAGATCTACCGAGGAAGCTCCCGTTTGATTGTGTTCGTCCTACAGAGAAGTTAGTTTGCTTTGGTCCCTTTTCTGACAGGGAGCCGTAATGTCCCAATCGTCCGACGGGCAAAGAAAACCAACTAGCTGATGCAGCCAAAAGATCAATCTAGAAATAAACCCTTTTACAATATTCAAGGAACTCTCATCTAAGTCTTCACTACTTCAGGGCTTTCAGCTATGTCTGGACGCAACATTAGTCGTCTGTGAGATGAACATTGATAATGTGGTTATATGTTTCTTGTTTAATAATAATAATTATAATGCACTTGATAAAGTTCCCTCAGAGAACTCAATCTCTCTCTAGGCGCTTTACATTTCCTGCAAAGGGAAATGCAATTGAATGATGATTAATATCATGCTTGATAAGCAAACAAAACAACTAACATGGTTAGGGTTGACATACACAGGATCAGCATGCAAATGTGGTTAGGAGCAGCATGCACTGTGTCAGCACCTATAAGCACGTGAAGAAAGAATCACAGGGACCCACCAAATGCTGTCCTTAATAGTTGTGTGTTAAAGTTCTTTTTAAATGTGGTCAGGTCAAGAGATGTTCTGTAGCAGGTTGGAATGGAGGTCCAGGCTTTGGGCTTATACGAACTAGAAGCACCGTCTCCAAAGGATTTCAGGTTTCAACGAGGTATTTGAAGACTTTTTGATTCCGAAAAGCCGATTGTTTGATGCTTGGCCTGATGGGGGAGTATATCTGAGAGATAGGCTGGAGCCACAGAATCAAGTGACCTAAAAGTTAGCAACAAAACCTTGAAGTAAATCAGTCGCTTGACTGGTAGCCAGTGCTGGTCGGCGAGAAGTGGTGTACTGTGGCAATTTCAAAGCTCACGACAGACAAACCTAGCTGTGGAGTTTTGCACCAGCTGCAATCGCCTGATCGCACATGTTGGTAGGCCAGTAAGCAGTGAGTTGCAAAAGTTGAGACTTGATTTTATGAATGCATGGGCCAACTTTGACGTGGTATCCTTATCTAAATAAGCCCAAATTTGAGCAATGTTATGAAGCTGAAAAAAGACAGATTTGACTCTAGATCTTATATGGTCGTCTAACGAGAGGTCGCTTTGGAATATGACACCTCGATTGCCAGCTGGTTCAACCGGAAATATGCTGGCAGAGCCAATTGTGACCGTCAGCCTTTCCAATATATGAATCACACTGGGTTTGCCCATAACTTGTTCGAGCTTGACATAATCGAGGTTCACATTTCCGATATGAAGCAGCAGCTTTGAGGATCCTCGATGAGCTGTCTGTAAGTGTAGGTGTGAATCACTTCCGGTGATTCTTCGTCCTGCTTCCAAAAGACCAGCAGCATTTTACTGCAGAATCCCATCCAATCTTACTGACAGAACGAGCTGGAAAAAGTCGCCCATGTTTTCTGACACCTGCTTCTTTCACTCTTATTATGCCAGCTCAACTACTTGAAGCTCTTTTCTAATATATTCGATGATAATAATAATATACTTACTTAACCTAACTCAGATATTTTAATTTCTTGCTAGGCCCTTTACATTTGCTGCATAGGAGGCACGATTGAACTGTTAATGGTAGCATGCTTTGTAAACAACATGAATAACAAGGTTAGGGAAACAATGAACAGGGTCAGCACGAAAGCGTGGTCAGTGGCAGTATGCAATGTCAGCATGCATAAGCACGTAAAGAACGAAACACGGGTATCACTCAAGGCCAACATAAATAGGTGTTTCAAATTTCTGTTTAAATCTGGTCAAATAAGGGTACGTATTGTTAGAAGTCGGAATTAAGTTCCAGAATTTTGGGAGCATACAGACTAAATGCACTGTATCAGAAAACTTGAGGTTTGTACGAGATATGGAGTTGCATAGCCATGGTCGGTAGGCGCCTGCTAAAGTCCTAATGTAGTACTCGTAACTGCCATTTTTTCTCAGTTTTAACGGCCTGTGGACATATAAATTACATGGAATTTTATATTAATCAAATAGGTTCATCCAAGGAGCAGCCATTGCTCGTCATACCTTAAAGAGATCTGTCGCTGAATATTGATCCAAGACAGGCATGCCGACCTATATTTCTTAGGACTTGCACATGTTAGTTGATTCTTTCAGGAAGTACTCTTGATAATTGGTCTGTGGGCTTTCCAAATGCAAACAGGTGCAACTAACCCCTTGATGTCTTCAAACAGATATGGCTATTCACTATTCTTAGGCTGCACTAATATGTTTGCCCAAGGTACCGTTATTGCGACACTTGTAGGATTGTCGGTAGTGATGTTTGTGTGACACTCACTTCGTATGAAAAGCGTAGCCTTACCCTAAGGTACTACTTGCAGCCAACTGTTTAGCCCAAATTGCTTTACTTGCTAGATGCTAGCAGCAATCACTGATCGTTGTGTCAAAAAATCATCGGTAAGTTCCAAAGTGCCGTTTGGAACAAAGGCCGAAACAGAGGAGGCGCGAATAAGTAACTTTGGCGTAAGTGGCATTCATGTCAGCATAGTGGTTACTTAAAAGAGGAACCATAGACCGCTAGCTCGCTCAAATTCACTCAAGTAATAAGTACGTCAGGGTCGTATCTGCCCACATGTTGCCTCTCAATGAAGAGTTGTTTGACGATAGTTGTTTGAACTAGCAGTGAGTCTATCGACACACACCGGCACATTCGTGCACCTACAAGTCACATGCACGAATAAACATGCACACTACCACTCAAACAACACATACACAAACCTAACTCACACCTGCACCTATATATCTTCAAACCTCACAAGTTTTTTATATAATTTCTAGTTATAAAGGCAATCAGCAAGTTTCCAAAAATATTCACTCTTTATACTCGTAAAGATGCTAAACCCGTGAAAGAGGCTGCAAATATCAAACACCATCAAATGCAAAATCACGCATAAGTATAAAAGCCTTAATAACCACAGTGATAATATTGTGCACTTCTTGCAAATGAGATACATCAAGTTATCAGATTCAGGCATTTCCAGTTGTCAGATCATCAATCCATATAGCTGGTTCATGGTTTCGGCAGCATTGCGAGACATGACGTAAGGCTGGCAGACATTTCGCCGCCAATAAAGCTAAATTTGCCTCAGGAAAGCAGAGAACCTGGAGCAGCAAGCTCAGGGCGATGGCTGGTCCGGCTAGTGCTTCGGCGTTTGCCTTCACAAACCAGAGGACAATCTCGACATTGCAACGGAATTTTCCATCGGTGGTCGGGCAAAATCATGCACATGCTTTGCCATGCTGCTCTTAACTCAACGATACTTATTTGACAAGTTTTTTAACTATCTGAAAGTCAGCATGGTTCGGTCGTGATGCCATGGCACCACATTGCTGATGCCAACGCCCAGTGTCAGTACGATTCGGTCGTGATGCCATGAACCACAGCGCTGATACCAACGTCCAGCCTTAGTGAAGCACCATGATCGGTTACCCAGGGCTGAACAAGTAAAGAAGGGACCCAGTGAACCCCGGTGCAATTGTATTCAGTGCATCATCTGTTCATGGATCCCCCAAGTCTGCCAATTGAACTCAGCTAAAGAAATATCTATGCTGACGCTGAGTCCAGTGCCAGTTCGATCCTCTCGGTGAACTCTATCCTACAGCAGTTGTCTGATCGACAGTTTAGTAATGGGTCACTAGATAAGGCGGTAGCTTTTCACGACCTTGGCCCGAGGTCGTGGGTTCGAATCCTGTATTGGGCGATCCTGGATCAGCACTGCAAGCTGTGGTGATAGCCGTTATAGCTGTTCTGTCGCTACATAAGAAGAGGCTGTTATGTAAGCTAGTATTATTAATTTAATTATTTAACCTCAGGCAGACTGCGTGACCCCAATATCGGTCTGTATTGCCTTGCAGCAAACCAGCAGTCCTACGTATTTAAATCAAGCGTCCAAGGTTCTGAGCAGTCGAGTCATGCACGACGAGTCGGTTTTTACTGACCTCACACTCCATCTAGATAAAACGGCAAACATTGGGTGAAGGTCTCATTGCAGAATCGGTAACCAGCAGCACAGCAAGACGATGGATGAACGTCAAACCATCACCAGATTTTACCTGATGACCGAGGTCATGGGTTAGAATCCTGTGGCGTTAGGCGAGGTACCTAAATAAGTTAAGGTCTCTCAGGCAATATATAAACGAATAATATTATATATTTATTTCTAGTAAGAACTATGCATGTAACACAAAGAATATTATTAGATGTATATATATATATATACACACACACACACACACACACACATATATATATATATATATATATATATATATATATATATATATATATATATATATACATATATATATATATATATATATATATATATATATATATATATATATATATATATATATATATATATACACACACACACACATATATATATATATATATATATATATATATATATATATAGCTGATATGGCTATGAATATGATACGGATAGCTACATTCGCTTGTAAGAACTATGCATGTAACAAAAAAGAGTATATATATATATATATATATGTGTGTGTGTGTGTGTGTGTGTGTGTGTGTGTGTGTGTGTGTGTGTGTGTGTGTGTGTGTGTGTGTGTGTGTGTATAGCTGATATGACTATTAATATGATCCGGATTGCTGCATTTGCTTTGAACGGGCTAAGCTCAGTCGGTTCTCACACTTTTGCACACTCATGTCGCCCAAGATAGCTACAGGATAGACCAGCTTGTGCAATGGTCCCTCTTCAAGGTCCCCTGCCGCTGCTGCTGCAAGCCTTATAAGGAGTCCTTCTACAAGCTATGTGGACACGGCCGACAGGACGCCGATGACCTCTCGCAGGCATGTGTCGAATCTAGTCGACATCATGGCCGCGACTTCTGCCCCATCCTTCTCCACAACCACCTCGTCGTTGTGCCAATAAAGCAAGCAACAGAGAATAGCAGCTGAGCCGCCTCAAAAAGCTCGGTGGATGACAATAGTCACCCGCAAGGCTGAGCTGGTGGTAGCAGTATTGGTGGTGGCCGTATGCTGCCGTGAAGCTTCGCTGCTGCTGCTGCTGCTGCTGCCGATGCAGTTCAAGCTGCAGCTACGGTCAGAGTCACTGCTACTACCGAAGCCTCTCGGTAGCAGGTTGTGTATGGCAATGTGCGGCAGCTCGTCGTGCGAGCGCCGTGTAAATTCTCGTGCAGTGATGATGAGTGCAATCCCTATCTAGCAAATGTAAGGATCCTTGAATGAGATTGAGTTCTGTATGGGTGCTTGATCAAGTGCATTATTATTGTTATTATTATTGTTACTGTTGACCAGCCTTAAGTAACTGCCAGCACAAATTCTAGAACTTTCTCACAGGCCAGCTTCGGCATCCATATAAATAAACATCTTAGAGCGCACTTCGGTCTTCTGCATTGTAACGTGTACCTGCTACTTGGAGAATTTCAAACTACACTGCCAACTCTGGAAGTTGCATGAAATAAAGTCTATTGGCTGCTGAATCAGTACCGAAAGCTTTGGCTGTAAGTGGGCTATGCAAAACACTCCTATGCAACACCCACATAGTCTTTATAACTTTGTGGAGTCATGGACGTATATACATTACATTAGATTCAAACACCCCAATCAAATGACACCTGATAGCAGTAAAAAGATAAACAAAACTCACCTAGCTTACAGTTTTCGACAGCTAGGCTGTCGGAAACTCCTTCGGCACCGTGGATGGCAAGATCATATTTACTCAGGCCGAGAAATAGCCATACCAAGCACGTGGTGGCAGTGGGGCGAGATGTAGCCCTGCTGCTTCGAAGGACTTCAGATTGGCGGCTGGGACTAGACAATCTACATGGGCCACCACCGTCTGTCGGCAGCGGCCTCCTTTTCTGGCACCCAGAAGTGCCAGCAAGCGATACTCGATCTGCAGCTGTGGATTTCTCCGGTTCGCCTAGCGGGCAGGTTCTTTCCTCGGAGCATATGAGGGTCGAAGAACAGCGGTGACATAGTTATTGGCTGTAGCCCAACGAATTTCTACCACTGCCACAGTTGAAGCCGTTGGAGGCATGCATGCAGAATCTTTGTGACTCCTTGCCCCGGCCACATCAATCCAGGGCTGCTATCCTGCTGCTGCATAATGGCTGCTCTGTGTGGCAGATGCAACAATCGATGCTGCTGCCGCACCTTGGGTGCTCAGTCCTGCCAAGAGGCGGCAAGGGCTTCGGCTGGTCGACTCCGAAACATCCTGCTGCAATCGTGAATGCCTGCTGCCCCGAGTTTCATATCGCCCTCTAGAAATAGATCACCTGAAAAAGCAGACGCCAGCTTCCGACCATGGTTGGACAGGCTTGCTGGTATAAAGCTGCATACTGCTGCTGTCGATTGCACAGCAGCAAGAGGTGCTGTGTGCTCACTGTGCAATACAATCGCACAGCAGGACCAGAATGCAGCAGGAAAAAGCCTTCGGGAAAGACACTGGCTGACAACACAGGTCGAGACCCTGAAGAAATGCACAGCCACTCCGCAATACCAGTGATGGTCTGAGCCCTGCAGTAGTCTGCTGAGCTTTTGTCGGCAGTGTCTAAATGACCTACCCATTAACCTGTTAGCATTGGCTGGTTGAGGCAAGCCAGCAGAAGCAATTGCTTCAGGATGTAAGGCCCACAAGGCTACAAAGCTCACGAGCCTATATAGGCAGCAGCAGCACTCAGGAATTCTCATTATCTCTGCCTCCGGTTTGAAAATTACACAATAATGTTAGAGACAGCCATATCCTTAAAATTTGTGTAGATTTATAAAAATGGCAGCTGCTCTGGGTGAAACTGGTCAATTCCATAACATTTATGCTAGTGCAGCGCTGTTCGAGCCCTGCTAGTCGGTAGCCATGTAAATGGTAGTCTAATTTTAATTGCCAGGCATTTCCTGATCCCAGGCTGCACCATGCAGCAGCCTTGGTAATAGGCTTACTCCCAGGTGCATAGATACCCACAGACACTAGTGTAGCTACCGAATCACCCGACCGAAGCCGGTGTGCCACTGTTTAGCTCCTTCATACAGAACTGACCAATGCTGAGCAACTTCGTATGCTCTCACAATCCACCCTGAACAGTAAGGTAGCTATTGCCTTCTTTCGTTTAAAGACTGGCTGGCAACTGCTGGGTGCTAGAGCCATGCGATGTCACTACGGCAGAGCTTGGACGTTTTTTTGTGGTGGGATGACTTGCTTTCCTGCTGGTGCTTCTGAGCGTTACTTTCTCCAGCAAACGCCATTCACTACTTTCGACTCCGACTAATCTTTTGACTCGACTTTGACCGAACTAAATACTCCTAGTCACGGTCTGACAAACAGCATGGAGCACGTTTCTTAAACTCGACGACTGCCTAACAGTCGGTATGGCAAGTAGTCTCAAGCATTTCTGTTGGTCATGCTAGGTGCATGGCGAGTCCAGCTGCATGTAAAATGCAATTGCTTCGAGAGATAGAAATATTGCACAGTCACTCCATGGTTTGAAGCACGGAATCCTGGAATATGTGCAGAGCCACAACGCACGCCAGCTTTCTTAGTTTGGTCTAAAGCATGATCTCAGTCGAAGAGTTCGGGGATTATCTTGTACAGCCTTGACTGGCTGGAAACACCAGAGCCCCAAGAGTCTTAGCTGGAAACTACGGTGCTGCTGGTAGTTCATGCCAAACCCAGAACTCACATTTGATGATTACCGAGTCAATGGGCCAAGAATTATGTCTTCCAAATGCAAGTGGAGAAAGGAATGTTAGCAGCTCTTCTCCCACTATATAAATGAGAATGACCTTGGTCGGAACAAGCACCTTAATTAACAACTGGGCCAAAAAAGTGCGGTTAGTGACGATAATGTTCATGGTTTCACCACATTTAGCATAGGTCGTGTCGCGTGGAAAAATCACGTGCTGCAAGATCCGTGTTTTTGATAAGTTGTGCATGAATTGTCAAGTTTGGAAGTTTCGCGATGATAGGCAGTCAAGAGTTTCAGGTTTTAGACTCACGGGAAGTCAAAGGGCCAAATCGGTGTGCCAAACCAGTGCGGCTAGTGATATTAATGCTCAAAAGTTTCACCACAGGAAGGACGTGTGGCCTGAGCAAATCACGTGTTGGTGATTAGTTGTGCCTTGAATTTCAAGTTAGGAAATGTCGTGATGTCGGGCAGTCGGTAGTTTCACGTTTTAGACTAACAGGAACTGAGGGTGCAATCTCTAAAGGATTTACTGGTGCTAAGAAGGGTGGCCCATGAGGAGCTGGTTTTTGGTCACTCAAGCTTGGGCAGGAGATCAAAGAGTGATATGGGGATGGTCTTGCTGCCGATGGAGAGTGCAGGTCGGAGATCAGTGGAGACAACGTGAATGCTGTGGCAGTTACGATAGACGAGCATAGTTTAAGGGTTCTGCACTGCCACCGTTCTATTAGGCTTGCACAGAAATTTGTAAGAGATGGTGTTGCTAGTGCCGATACCTATGTGAGCTGCGCCTACTCTTGTAATCTAACTCTTTATCCCGAGTTGGTCAACTGCATAAGTTTGAAAAAGTTGGCAAAACGAAGTAATACTCACTCACACTCGCTCACTCACTCACACTCATTCACTCATCCATGCAAGCTTGCTAAGTCACTGGCTGGCTCGCTCTTTTGCTTGCTTACTCGCTCTCTCAGCTCCCTTGTACACTCACTCTCTCATACACTCTCTTGCTCGCTCACTCTCTCTCGGCTTGCTCTCTCACTCTCTTGCTCACTCATTCACTCAATTGCTCACTCACTCACTCACTGACTTACTTGCTCACTCACACTCAGTCACTGACTGACGTCCTATTAAGGCATCCGACTTTTCACACCTTGCTAGCTGTTGAGCAGGCTCATTTGTATAGTGGCAGACTAATGGTTCAGCTTTTTCCACAGCTTTTTACTTAGCAAATAAGCAAAAATAGGAGGGGTCGACGTGTCACCTTTCCAATGGAAAGGGCACGTGGAGGAGGTGGGGTTTTTTACTAGCGATTTACTGCTCTTCCACTTATATATTGAAGTTCGGGAAGGCTCGGGAAGGCTATCTACATTGATATATCAAAATACTTATCATATGCCTAATAAAACCGCATGAATAACTGCATTAATACAAGTAAGTCATATTTAAATACATTGATGCTAATAAATGATCTCAAATAGAAGAAGTCTCGCTACCGCTTTTATGTAAATCGATGCAGCCTTTTCGCTTGATAGTGATCTGTTTTCTATCACTCAGCCAGATTGATTACTTACAAGCATCTGCATGAAGCCGATTCAATAGTTATGAATACCGAGACTAAAGTGATTAAATTTATGTCACTACAGTGACTAAATGTATTAATTATTCCCGGAGTCACTACTTTTCATCATGTTTGCCCTAAATCTTGCCCAAATAACAGCTAAGCACAATTACCATATTAAAAATGCCTTTGATAATATAGCACTTTCACATAGATGTTATAGTGCTAAAAATCACTTTTTTTGCTTTTCATTTTTATGTGGATGGCACTTTAGTGGTTAGCAAAGTTAATAGTTGTAAGGCCAAGCTACCAACAGTTGGCAACCGGCCTAACTTACCAAATTGGCTTTGGCCTGGGTATACTCGGAGTGATGTGTCCCATTTTAAATAGAACATTCAATAGATTGCATGATTAAATAAACTGTGGCGTCTGCATTTTTTCAGTTATGGAATAATGCAAAAATCCAGGCATGCCTATATAGGATTATATGTACTATTTTGTTAGGACCTTTTGTGGAGACCTCTGTAACTTCTCTCTCTCTCTCTCTCTCTCTCTCTCTCTCTCTCTCTCTCTCTCTCTCTCTCTCTCTCTCTCTCTCTCTTACTTTGGCTGCTAGTCGTCGTGCCTCTGCAATGAATGTTGGCCTGTCTTGCAGATTTCTGCAGCCCGGTTCGTCTGTCGTGAATGTTCCAACTGTAACGTATACGACTTCTATCCACGAACCGCACTTGCTAACCTGCGACCAGCAACACACCGAGTGGCTATCACTCTTTTGAAACCGCATTGCCAACTAACTTATTCGTTGTTGACGAACCAAGTGTGATTGAGAAATTGGACATACTCAAAATCGGCTCTGCAAGCATGGCTGCTGTTGAATCTGCTTGTTTTACAGGTGTCATCTTTCACTGTGCATTACTCTGCTGCTAAGCTTGTCTGTCATGAGCATCACAGTTGCAACATCACACAGATTCTCGCTGACCTGCACATTCTGCCAGTCATGCATTGACTTCTAGGTTGTGTGGCTCACTTTTATGCCTCTTCATTCTTTTGCTCTAACCTACTTGTCGGATCTACATCCCACCAGGCTAAGCATCGTACCAACAGCTATTTGAAATCTAATTGTTTATCGATGCCTCATGCACATCTTAAATATCTTTTGGCGATCATGCCTTTAGTTGCTATGCTCCCAAAGCCGTGAACTCATTCCCGACCTGCATCACGACACCCCGGACTTGCCCCATTTAAAAAAAACTAAAAGTTCATCTATTTGTGACAGCATTAAGAGGATTCCTGTGATTCGTCCCTACTGTGCTTGTGGGTGCTGACACTACTTCATGCTGCCACTAAACATACTTGAATGGTGAGCCCTTACGTGCCACCACTAAATGTGTTTTTTTTTCAGGTTCACTGATCGTGCTACTGCTAACCATACGATCATGCTTTAGTCGCAGCTAATGGAAACCACCTAAAAAGAGCTTGAGTTTACTGAGTGAGCTGTAACAAACTTACTATTACTATGATCCGAACGGGTGCCAAGAATGTTGCAGCCGTCGAGGCCACGTCATTGCTTTCGTCCAGTAGCAACAAGACCGGCCGTTTCTAACGCACTATCCGCCCACTTATTGATACAGAACTACTAGAACAGTGACCCTGACTCGATGCTGTTTTGACGACTCGAGTGTAGCAGGCTGCTGCACCCAGGGCACGCGGGCCAGAGCAGAAAAGTCACTCCCACTGTGGCAACTTCTGCTAGTCCAGCACGATCACTTGCTGTAAGCTCTTGCTCTGAGTGTCATAGGGGAGGACACTGGAGACGGTGCCCTTTCAGCCTACACCTTAACAGACTATTGTACTTTACCGGGCTGACCTCTATATTTTTAAAAGGCTTTAAAGCCTGGCCCCGAGATGGTGGTAGCATGTTACACCGGAAAAATCAAGTCTTCTCTGGTAGCTGAGGCTACTTTCCCGACCAGGGTACTCGGGCGTGAGTAGGCTCGTTGGTGTGCACCGAGATTGCATGCCAAGGTGCCATTATGTTCGTTTGCTCAGGTTATCTCCCCTAACTGTTTCTGCCACATGGGCTGTAAGACTCATTTTCTGCAATTAGCGGCAGCAAGCTGCCCTGTACTAGGGACACCCCCCACAAACATCCCCTTATGTGTCTTCGTTGCTGCCAAACTTGAGCCTCTATTGCCTTCTCCGTGGAGATCCACGTGGAGCCCCAGCTTAGCAGCTGCTGATTTTCTTTGGTAACAGCAACTGTTGCTTTTACAGCTAGAGCCACCTCAGCATCGGATGCTGATGTTACAGCTGTCTCTTCCTTCATTAGTAGTGGAGGTAGAATGATCGGATCTGTTGTCACTGACCAAGCACTCCAAAGAGGCAACAGGTAAGTGTCTGCAGGCAGCCTATGGGCAGGAAAGGTGCCAGCTAGGCAATCAGCGGCAGGATTGTAAGCTGTAAGTGATCTCGCCACTGATGTGCTGCTGCTGCTGTCACAAATATAGATCGGTGATGTACACTGGTGCCGGTAAAGAGGCCTACTTCAATTACGGATGGTTATAGAGGTGCCGATGCCAGCCCGATACCCAATCGTTACAGATCCCCTGCACTTGGGAAGCTGCTTCCCGTCCTGAAAGGACTAGCCCCCCTGAGCAGTCCGGCAGTATATGCGGCAACAGCAGCAGCTGCTGAAGCAAGGAGCCGTAAGTGGAAGTAGCTTAGAGAAGCAAGTTTAATGATAGGCAGACCGATTTGTTCCAGTGCCATTTACCCGGACGATCATAATTGCTGCCGTCTTAGATCAGAGCACGACTAAAATGAGTGCTTTTAGGTGCAAGTGACTTTCTGTAGTACACACACTAGGAGCCTTAGCAGGTTAGAGAGGCCTGACAGAGTGCCGTGTGTATTTTAACAGATTATGAAGGCACCCTTCGGGCACAAGAAAGTTGCCATTTTGAAATGCTTATCTACGACCATAGTTCTTGCACACAGTTGTGCCCGATAACGTCCCTTCAAATTAAACTACTCCTAGGATCACTTAGGTTGTTTGTAGACGAAGTAGGCAGGGGAAAACCAATCAACTAATACCTCTTGTGTGATTGGGGCATATGCCCCTACAACCTATCCTCACTGTTGCAAAGCTATTACAAGGTAACATTCGTAGTGGGCAGCACAGGCAACGTCAGCCATTTTGGGATGATTGCAGCTAGAAAGAAATAGAGAAATTAGAGGGAGAGAAGAGCAGCAACTAGTCAGTGATGTTTATGGCCAGCGAAGTTCCTATCCAACTCCAGCTCGACTGAGCTGATCGATAACAGTACTCGTCGATCCTTGAGAGCTGACCTCATCTGTGCTGACTCTTTTGGCTCATGGTCGTCTACCTTTGCCTTAGCCAGCTACCTCCTTGCTAGTGCACTATCGGTATTAAGCTATTTAGAGTTTTTCACTCGGTTGCTGCTGCCAGTGACTGACTGAGAGCGCTAATGAGCTTCAAGTAGTTGATGCACTCCAGCCTGCTCCACGACAAGGCCGATGGGAGCAGTGGGTCGCCTCTATGGGGTTGGCTACCCGAATACTCTACCCCACCCAAGCCCCTCGCATCGTAATGGTGGTGACATCAAGCTGCTCTACTGCATCGTTTCCAAAAAGACAGCTCTGTCTTCCATGCCTAACCAATCTTTCCACACTCTCTCTCCCCCTCTCTCTCCCTCTCTTGTTTGTTCTATCTCTATCTCTTGCTTAGTTTCTGTTTCACTATCTTTCTCTCTCTGTCTGGTTCTTTGTCTGTATCTCCTTCTATGTCTGTGTCTGTGTTTGTGTCTGTGTCTCTGTCTTATATCACATCCGTTTCCCTGTCTGTCTCTTTCTCTCTTTCTCACACTATCATCTCTCTCTCTCTGTCTGTCTCTCTCTCTTTCTCTTTCTCTCTCTCTCTCTCTCTCTCTCTCTCTCTCTCTCTCTCTCTCTCTCTCTCTCTCTCTCTCTCTCTCTCTCTTTCTCTCTCTGTCTCTATCTGCCGCTTTTGCTTCTGTCGGTGTTATTGCAATACACCTCAGCAGATATATGCTGATGGTGCTAATTTGACCATAAAACCATTGTTTGTTCTGCTGCCACTGCCGTACAGCTGCAGTGAAACAGGATCTTTGTTTTTGACATTGATGGCATGGGCTTGAGCCGGCATGGTTGGATTGGCTTACGGGTAATTGCTGATGGTGCTAATTTGACCATGAAACGTGTGCTCTGCTGCCACTGCCATACAGCTGCAGTGAAACAGGATCTTAGTTTTTGACATCGATGGCCTGGGCTTGAGCCGGCATGGTTGGATTGGTTTACGGCTGGATTGAGTTAGCACGTACTGGCTGTTCAATGGTTTTACATTACCCAATGGCTTTATGCTGGGGTGTTGAAGGTCACAGGGTCAGTACAGCTAGGTCGAGAATGTTGTGCCTTCGCCGTGGTATGTGTGTGTGTGTGTGTGTGTGTGTGTGTACGTGGTTGTGTGCATGTAAAAGCTCTCATACTCTCCTGAACTCAGCCAGAGGTAGCTAGTACACTCTGATAATTTCAAAAATCTCTATAACTGTCAGTAGACTTGGCAAAAGTTGATTGCACAGTGAGCGCACAGCAGCTCTTGATGCTGTGTGCTCAATGTGCATTCGGCCGTTGTGGCACCACAGCACCCGATGATGGCTAGCCTCCTGTTCTCCGCATCTGCCCAGTGCTGTTTCGGCAGGTTTGCCTCTGTCTTAGCAGAGTCGAATAGGAATCCGGCGCCAGGCTTTGGCAACAGCAGCGGTCAGCAGCTTTGGCTCATGCAGCCTGCCGAGCCAAAGTCAGAAGCCTGGCCTCTGCTGTTTCAGGTCTGCAATTTCAGGATGGTGGTCTGAAACTCGGGGCAGTAGCCATTCACATTGGCAGCAGGATATAGCACCATGGACCAGCCGATGCCTTGGCCTCCTCTTGGCAGCATAGAGTGCCTATGGTGCAGCAGCAGCAGCAGCTGATGCATCTGCCGCACGGAGCGCCCATTATGCAGCTGCGGCCACAGCAGCCATGGATTGATATAGCCGGCGCTAGGAGTCAGCAAGATTCTTCATCCATGGCCACAACGGCTTCGACACTAGCAGTGGTGAGACTTTATTTGGGTGGGGCCAACTATGTCGCCACTGTGCTTAGACCATCGTATGCTCCGAGGAAAGAGCCTGCATGCCAGGCGAGCCGGAGAAATTTAAGCAGCCAATCGAGCATCTGATGCTGACACTGCCGGGTGCCAGGAAAGGAGGCCACTGCCGACAGACGGTGGTGGCCCATGTCGGGCGGCTGGTCGCAGCAGCCGATCCGATGGCCTTCAAAGCAGCAATACTGCAGCTGGTGCCTCTGCCGCCACGTGCTCCTTGTCATTCCTTCACGGCCAGAGTCAATCTTACAGATGCAGCCACAGTGCAGCAGAAGCTTCCGACAGACGAATTGTCGAAGCCTGTGGGCTAAGTGAGTTTGATCTTTTTTCCAGAGCTATCGGGTGTCTTTTATTCGGGTCATTGAATGTGATGTTACATATATCAGTCTTTAACTCAACAACTTTGGAAAGATTAAGTGGGTGCTACGCAGGAGAGTTTAATACAGCCCACTCACAGCTTAAGTGGCTTTTATATCCCATTCGGTAGCCAAGAAACTTCATCTCACACAACAGCACGAGACAGTGGGAAGATAGCACAGTCAGAAGACCAGTTGACATTGTAAGTAGCATGGAAGTAGCAGCTGAGAACTGTAGAAAAGGATGAGCCATAGGTGGCAGAGTAGTTTAGTATCCTGGTAAGCAAGAGGTGGCTGCTGCGAAACTCACAACACGCAAACCTGGATGCAGAGTTTTTTTGCCAGCTTTAAGCAAAAGGCTGGTAGACCAACAAGCAGTATAGATCAAACACGTAGACCCTCACGGCCACCGGTTAATTAGATCTCTGGCTAGTAGCAGGCTCTAAATCATGCACAGGGTTCGCTTGAACACACCTGTCTGTTCAGTGTGCCAAACAATGTCTTATTCTAATTCTTGTCTTTGGTGCCTGGTGACTGACTTTCGAATTTGTTGTCAATAGGTGCAGCTTGTCATGCAGTTGCTAAACTATATTTTAATGAGTTGTAATTTTCCCTATAACTGACAGTTTTTTTTTTCTGCGATTGCAGAGGAAGATAGCGGCAACATGCCTCTCGGAAGATCGATGCAGTAATTTTGTGTCACTGCAGAAGTTAAGTGCAGGCGTCATCGGGCGCAAGCTATGCAGCCGAGGGCCGATCGCTGACCTCAGGTGCTGCTTCGAGCTTCGAGTCTGTTTAGCCACCGAACTGACAGGTAATCCGACTGCCTCTGCACTGCACCGGTGCCGCCTGGCACTTTGGCTGACTGAATTCACACGTGGGTGCTGAATGTTATATCTGCTGAGTTTAAGGACTGTGTGCAGGCAGTTATTTATGACTGGTCGACAGCGAAAGCAGTTTAACCGAGAACTGCCAATACATTAGATTTACTTATTAAACGATGCGCTTGTCATGCAGCTGTCGTGAAGTCGGACGGATTTGTGTGGATTTGCTTTGCACCACCACAGGTGTGCCTGGCACCTGCTGAACCCGCTTATGAAAGATCGATCGTGGCACCTAACGTAGGGCCGTAGCTGAGGTTGTTGATTCCACGAGCAACCGTGGCACCGGTGTCGACCAGGTGAAGGCCGGCGCAAGAAGGTGGGCTAGCGACCACGTCAACAGTATAGTCTCTTGTGGGTAGTCATACCAAATGCTTGCCCTAGTTGGTGAGTAGATCATTCTCTGCCGGTTTGCAGCATCATTTTCCCTGTGCATAAACGTCCAAGCACTGCCTCCCAGAGAAAGCCCTTGCCTGTCATGAGCAGCAGCAGTAAAAGAGACTAAAAAGAGAAATAAATACAAGAGTTATAAAAGACAAGAGCGTGGCAATATTTGGCCATCTCGTCGAGGATGTGTCAGCAAGATGGAAGCGACTAATGTGACATGCTGGACTGTAAAATATCCTAATCAGCAGTTGGAGAACTTAGGCAGAGGCCGTGTAGCTGCCCTGGTTTGACCCAGGCATAAGGCGCTCGACTCTAACGGCTGGTAAGAGTCATGTGGTCAAGCAGGCTAATGTGGTAGGGCAAATGTAAAGTACCTGCGATCAGGTAAGTTCTCCGACGGTGCTATGCATATAAATTGCTTGTATGGAATTGTGTTAATCTTCACTGGGAGAATTTTTGGGATTTCCCTTTTCAGTACGTTTCGCCCCTTGTCCAATCGATTCTAGCCAACGCCAAGTCTAGCATCCATAGAAACATAACATTGTTGAATCACAAATGCACAATCCTAAAATGCTGATGTCGACGATGAAACATCTCCTCAGCAGCTCCCAGGTTAGCTCCTTACCTGATGATCCTTGAAGCTGAACGCTTGTCTCGATTCTTTGTGCAGAAGATAGACACAATCAATGAATCAGTCCCTACGATGACAACATCTCCACTAGAATGCTGCTCCCCGATTCCTAGCTGTACCTCAATGTCTACATTTAGGCATGTCACTTGTGATCTAGTCTTGGAGCTCGTATCGCAATCAAAGAAGACAACAAGTCCTCTGGACCCTATTCTCACTGTAGTGCTCCTACGTTGCATTGATCTGCTGCTGCCATGCATTACTAACACTATTAATATGTCATTAGCTTCAGGTCATGTCCCTGAAAACCTTTCAAAAAAGCTGTAGTCAGGCCACTTCTCAAGACATCGACACTAGACCAAGAGAACTTAAGCAACTACCGCCCAGTCTCCCTTCTACCATTCCCATCTAAGACACTGGAATGGGCGTACCTCAGGGCTCCCGTTCTAGGTCCAGTTCTGTTCACGGTGTATACTCTCCCTCTTTGCTGATGTGATTGCCAAGCATAATCTAGGCTTTCACTTCTATCCGGATGACACTCAGTTGTACCTTTGCTTTGATCCCTCCCAGCCTTCGAGCACCTCGAATTCTCTCAGCTCCCTTGCTGCATGTATCGATGACATCCGCACATGGATGGCCTCGTACCGTTCATTTTACTGTGCAGTCATCGATGCTTTCCTACCAGCCTGAAGTGTCCCTGACCTGTCAGCCAGTGCGAGCTGATGGCCTGCCAAAGCGCGACCAGCCATCATAAGAAGTGCTACTCCATGGCCGCCTCACAAATGAATGACGTACGTAAGTCGAGGCTCGTTCCTACAACTCCTAGATCTCCGTCAGCCAATGGTTTGACTTGCTTAGTATCGGAGCTCAGAATTGAGCCTAAACAGCTGGATGATAAGTGTAGTATGAAACAATGTCTCGATGGAAATTTCCTAAGAGATCTGAATCTCTATCCTGTTGAGGAGACTGCCTGCGATTATAGGAATTATCTTACGTTTGTGCATTTGAGTAACTCGCCAAGTTCGGATTTAGACTTTGAGCTCCTGACTATGTGGTGGTCAGTAATGCCATTTTGTTAACCATATGGCGAGAGTATGATAACCGAGACTGAGTAGTTCAAAAGCTAACTGGAGCGGATCCAAAACAAAAGATGGTTCATAATAGCTTCCTGCTTGAAGCAAGATTTTTCGCTCTCATCTCTGCTTCAGACCACATTGAGGTATTCTGCAGTCAAAGAATGACTTGGAAAGTCTGGCTGCCATTTGGGCATTATTCTCAACCACTCCTTTTTAAGGCGATTTCGGGTAAATGCACTTTCTTTGCTTTGGTAACTATTCGATATTGTAATCTCCTAACTATCTTATGGTGCACAGTATATGTGAACTAGCAATACCGTCATTGTGATAGTAAGCCAAGGCCTCGAATCAAAAGTGTGAATCTCGTCTTGCTAGCAAGCAGAAAGTCAGTGCGACTAAAGTTGCTGCCATGAATTTTCTTTCTCTGCCAATGCTCTCTGCGTTTGTGTGAATGTCTAGTGTGTGTGTGCGTGTGTTTGTGTGTGTGTGTGTGTGTGTGTGTGCATGGCTGTGTGTGTGTGTGTGTGTGTGTGTGTGTGTGTGTGTGTGTGTGTGTGTGTGTGTGTGTGTGTGTGTGTGTGTGTGTGTGTGTGCATCTATATGTATATGAGTTTGTGTGTTCGTGTGTGTGTTTGTGTGTATGTGCGAGTGGGTGCATCTATATGTATATATGTGTGTGCGTGTGTGCGAGTGTGTGTGTGTGTGTGTGTGTGCGTGTGTAAGTGTCTGCAAGCTAGGATATGTGGCATCTGTAGTTCTGACTTCTTACTTAATCCTGTGAGGTACATTTTTAAGATCATGATGCATATGCTGTGTTGTAGACGTTCGATTGCATCCGGCCTTACGAGTATACCAATAGGCTTACCACTCAGTCCGCGGTGGTGTCGGCACTACTACAGGCACTACTACTGGTGGATGGTGGAATGCTTCACAAACAACAAGAATAATATAGTTATAGGTGACATGCACACTGACAGCATGCTAGTGTGGTTAGTAGCAACATGCAACAGTGTCAGCAAGCATCATCACATAAAGAACGCATGACAAGGACAACGAGTGCTCACTATTTCCTAATGGGCCCTCAGACAGAATCTTGAAACCCGAAAAACACTTGAAAACAAGATTTGCATAAATTTAGCTCCAATTCTCCAAATCTTGCATGCTACCCACCTCAGTTTTAATATGCGTTTCATAAATAAACAATAATTAGGCAGTTGTTGAGGGTATTTCTGGGTTCAACCGTTGTGCCATTTTTGAAGAATATTATTTTGAAGGGTAAAGAAGCAATTGAGGCCCAGCGAATACAGGTTTACACGATGCAATACATATTCTCTCCAAAAAATGTATCTCGAATACCGTATCGGGTATTTTCTGAGCAACCAATGGCCTGAGGCTTGCTATTTTAGAATGCAGAGCCATAGGAATGACATAGTTCAAAGCTGTGCCGAAAAGGCAATGTTAACGCATTTAAGTCTCGTTTTCTGGTGAGTTTCGCATAGGATAAGAACGCATAGAGCAATTCGTTAGGCTACATGTTGATTCCTACAATGTGTCAAGACTTCACGCCAGCACTGCTTATGCCAGCGACATTGTCCTAAAGTGGCCAAGCAAAAATGAAAGTGAGCATCCTGCAGCTATTAGGACCCCCCTACATGCTTGGAATTTTCTTCAGATGTTTTTAATGTAAACGGTTTAGAATCATATACTTTATTATTCATTCTCAACGTACTAAAACTCCACCAACTTTTGCAAAGTCTAGTGACAGTTATACAGTTTCGTGCTTTATCTGAGTGTGCTAGCTACGTCTGGCTGAGTTCAGGTAAGCCTGAGAGCTTTCGCACGCACACACACACACACACACACACACACACACACACACACACACACACACACACACACACACACACACACACACACACACGCACACACACACACACACACACACACACACATACACACACACACACACCACAACAAAGGTATACCATTCCTGACCTAGCCATATTCGCCCTGTGACCTTCAACTGATCCAGCAGATAGCTATTGTGTAACTTAAAACCATCCCACAGCCAGTACGTGCCAACTCAATCCAGCCGTAAACCAAACCAACCATGCCGGTGCAAGCCCATGCCATCGATGTCAAAAAAAGATAGGGTTTCGCTGCAGCTGTGATGGCAGTGGCAGCAGCACAAACAACTGTGTCATGGTGAAACCAGCAGTATCAGCAAATACCTGCTGAGGTTTGATGCAATAACACCAACAGTAGCAAAAGTGGCATGAAGAGAGAGAGAGAGAGAGAGAGAGAGAGAGAGAGAGAGAGAGAGAGAGAGAGAGAAGAGAGAGAAAGAGATTAAGAGATGGAGAAAGAGACAGAGACAGAGAAAGAGACAGACAGGGACTGAGACAGGGAATGAGACAGAGACACAGACACAAACAGAGACACAGACATTGAAGGAGATAAAGATAGAGACCGAGAGAGAAAGATAGTGAAATACAAATCAAGCAAGAGATAGAGATAGATATAACGATAGAGAGAGAGAGAGAGAGAGAGAGAGAGAGAGAGAGAGAGAGAGAGAGAGAGAGAGAGAGAGAGAGAGAGTGAGAGAGTGAGAAAGAGACAGACAAAGTCAGGAAATGAGACAGAGACACTGAAACGAGCAGTGACACAGACATAGACGAAGATAAAGACAGAGACCGGGAGAGAAAGATAGTGAAATAGAAATCAAGCAGGAGATAGAGATAGACATAACGATAGAGATAGAGAGAGGGAGAGAGAGAGAGAGAGGAAGAGAGAGAGATAGTGTGAGAGAGAGAGAGAGAGAGAGAGAAAGAGACAGACAGAGACAGGGAATGTGACAGAGACACAGACATGAACAGAGACAAAGATATTGACACAGACATAGAATGATATACAGACAGAGGCCCAGACACAGAGACAAAGATAGTGAAATAAAAATCAAGCACGAGATAGAGATAGACAACGATAAAGAGGGGGAGAGAGAGAAAGAGAGAGAGAGAGAGAGAGAGAGAGAGAGAGAGAGAGAGAGAGAGAGAGAGAGAGAGAGAGAGAGAGAGAGAGAGAGAGAGAGAGAGAGAGAGAGAGAGAGAGAGAGAGAGATACAGACAGACAGACAGGAAAGAGGAGAGAGAATGAGACAGACACAAGTACGAACAGAGACACAGACACAGACATAGAAAGAGATGCAGACAGAGACCCAGACAGAGACAGAAAGATAGTGAAAAATAAATCTAGCAAAAGATAGAGATAGACATAGCGATAGAGAGAGAGAGAGAGAGAGAGAGAGAGAGAGAGAGAGAGAGAGAGAGAAGGAGGGAGAGAGAGAGAGAGGGTGAAAAGATAGGTTAAACATGGAAGACAGAGCTTTCTTTTTAGTAATGATGCAGTGGAGCAGCTTGATGTCAGCACCGTTACGATGCGAGGCGTTAGTGGTGGGGTAGAATATTCGGGTAGCCAGGCCCACAGAGGCGATCCACTGCTCCCATCGGCCTTATTGTGGAGCAGGCTGGTGTGCATCAACAACTTGAAACCGGTTATCGCTCTGTCAGTCAGTCACTGGAAGTAGCTACTGTGCGACCCCCCAAAAAGCTTATTACCGATAGTGTACCAAGAAGGAGGCAGCTGTCAAAGCCGCTAGAGCTCTAATCGGTAAAGTGCTCGAGAGGCAAAGGTAGACGACCGTGAGCCAAAAGAGTCAGTACAGATGAGGTCAGCTCTCAAGGCTTGAAGCGTAGTGTAATTGATCAGCTCAGTTATGCAGGAGTTGGATAGGAACGTCGCTGACCATGAACATCACTGGCAAGTTGCTGCTCTTCTCTCCCTCTTATTTCTCCCTCTCTTGCTCTTTTCCTCTCTCTCTCTCTCTTTATTTTACTCTTTCTTATTTTTTCTTGGTCTCTAACGCATGCTCTTAATGTCACTCTTGCTCCCTCTTTCTCTTTCTCTCTCTCTCTCTCTCTCTCTCTCTCTCTCTCTCTCTCTGCTCTCTTACACTTGCTCTCTCTATTACTCTTGCCCTCTCACTCTTTCTCTCTTGCTTCCTTACTCTCTCCCTCTCTTCTCTCTCTCTCTCTCACTCACTTTCTTGCTTACTCTTTCACTTGTCTCTCAGTGGCCACAGAACCAAGCTCAACTGCTAACTGCAACGGCCTCCAGCTGCAATTCTCCCAAAATCGCTGAAGCTGCCTGTGCTGCCTACTACGAATGTTACCTTGTAATGGCTGCGACACAGTGAGAATAGGTTGAAAGGGCACATGCCCCAATTCCACAAGAGGTACTTGCTAATTGGTTTCCGACTGCCTGGTTTGCCTTCAGATAATTTAAGTGATCCTAGGAGTATTTAAATGAGAAGGGACATCACGGGGCACAACTCTGTGCAAGAATTATGGTCATAGTTAGGCATTCCAAAAATGTATGGAACTGGAAAATTTCTTGTGCTACAGCTCCCCGTCAGGCCTCTCTAAGCTGCTAAAGCCTCAGGTGTGTGTACTAAAAAAAAGTGGCTTGCACTTCAAAGCATGCATTTCAGTCTTATTCTGCTCTAAGAGGGCCGCCATTAGGATCGTTCGGGTAAACAGTAATGGGATGAATTTGTCTGCCTGTCCTCAAAGTTTCTTCTTTAAGCCACTTCCACTTCCGACTGGTTGCTTCTGCTGCTGCTGCGGTTGCCACATATACTGGCGCATAGCTCAGAGGGCAAGTGCTTTCAGCACATGGATAGCAGCTTCCCAAGCGCAGGGGATGTGTCGCGATTGGGTACCGGGCTGGCATCGGCGCCTCTATAACCATCCGTTATCGAAGTAGGCCCCTTTACTGGTACCAGTGTACATCACCGATCTATATTCGTTACAGCAGCAGCAGCACATTAGTGGCGAGATCAACTACAGCTTACAATCCTGCTGCTGATAGCCTAGCTGGCACCTTGTCTGCCCAGAGGCTGCCTACAAAACACTCACCTGTAGCATGTTTGGAGTGCTTGGTCAATAGCAGCAGATTCGATCATTCTACCTCCACTAGGCCAATGGCAGCAGATCCCATAATCCACTACTACCGAATGAAGAGACAGCTGTGGCAGCAGCATTTGATGCTGAGGAGGCTCCAGCTGTGAAGGTGACAGTTGATGCTACCAAAGTGAATCAGCAGCTGCTAAGCAGGGGCTTCACGTGGCACTCCACGGACGAGGCAATAGAAGCTCAAGTTTGGCAGCAGCGAAGCAACATAAGGGGATGTTTGTAGGGGTTTCCCTACTAGAGGGCATGTTGCTGCAGCTAATTGCAGGAAAGGAGTCTGACAGCCCATGTTGCAGAAACAGTTAGGGGCAATAATCTAAGGCAAATGAACACAATGGCGCCTCGGCAAGCAACCTCGGAGCTCACCAGAGATCCAGTAACACACACGGGTACCCCGGTCGGGAAGGTAGTCTCAGCTACAAAAGACGACTTGATTTGTCCACAGTAACATGCTGCCACCATCTCCGGGCCAGGCTTTAAAGCCTTTCTAATATAGAGGCCATCCCAGTAAAGCAAATTAGTCGGGTAAGGTCTGGGCTGAAAAGGGCACCGTCTCCAGCGTCCTCCCTGATGCCACTCAGACCAAGGGATGGCTGCAAGCGATCGGGCTGAGCAAGCAGAAGCTGCCACAGTATGAATGGCTTGTCTGCTCTGGCCCGCATGCCCTGGGTGCTGTAGGGTGCAACACTCGAGGCGCCAAAGCAGCTGCGAGCCAGGGCCACTGTTATAGTAGTTTTGTCACAACAAGTAGGCAGATCGCTCGTTATAGAGACGGCCCGGACCGTCTTGTAGCAACTGGCCATTAGCAAAAACGATGCCTCAACGGCTGCAACATCTTCGGCACCCGTTCGGATAATAGTAATAATAAATTTGATACGGCACACTCAGAGAACTCAAACTCTTTTTATGCGGTTTCCAATAGCTACATGACAGTTGGGACATTCACTACAGACGAACCAAGCGGCCAAATTCTGCAACAACGGCCAGCATTTATTGCAGACGTACGACAACTAGCAGAGATAGTAACAAAGACACCCAGAGAGAGAGAGAGAGAGAGAGAGAGAGAGAGAGAGAGAGAGAGAGAGAGAGAGAGAGAGAGAGAGAGAGAGAGAGAGAGAGAGAGAATTACCAGAGGTCTCGACAAAATGTCACAACAATTATTAGGTATATTGCTATATAAGCATGCCTAGATCTTTGCATTATTCCGTAACAGAACGTATGCAAACGCCACTTTGTATTTAATCAGGCAATCTATAGAACGCTAGATTAAAAATAGGACACATTGCCCCGAGTCAAAGGCCATTGCCAATTTGGCAAGTGAGGGCCGGTTCTCAACTGTTGGTAGCTCGGTCTTACAACTAATAGGTTGCTCACCACTTAAGTGCCATTGGCATAGAAATCAAGTAATAAGAAAAAGATTTGTAGAGCTCTTAGAGCTATAAAAAAGTGCTATTTTATCAAAAGCATTTTTAATATGGTAACAGTGCTTAGCTGTTACGTGGGCAAGAGGAAGAGTAAACATGTTGAAAAGACGTGACACTGGGATAGATGAATAAGGTAACCCATATTTTACAACGGCTCTTCCGGCTGACAGTCGCCATGGTGACACGTACACCCTAAATTTCCCTCAAACACATAAATTTAGTCACTTTAGTACAATGCTCGGTAATCATAACTATTGAACCAGCTTAATGCAGCTGCTTGTAAGTAACCGAACTGGCTGACTGATAGAAAAAAGCTCACTGTAAACCAAAAAGGCTATATTAATTTACATAAAAACGGTCGTGAGACTTCTCCCATTGTGAGACCATGTATTAGTAATAATGTATATAGATCAGACTTACTTGTATTATTGCAGTAATGCATGCTGTTTCATCAGGAATATGGTAAGTATTTTGATAGGTTGATGTAGATAGCCTTCCCGATGAATTACCTTGGATATACCAGTGGAAGAGCAATAAGTCGCTAGAGAAGCACCCCACCTCCTCCACGTGACCTTTCCATTATAAAGGAAATTCTTGGTCCCTTCCTATTTTCGCTTATCAGCCCAGTGAAAAGCTGTACAAATGCCGTAAAGGCCAGTCTGACACTTTACAAACGAGCCAGCTCAGCAGCTAGCGCGGTGTGAAAAGTCAGAGGCTTAATAAGACGTCAGTCAGTGACTGGTTGTAAGTGAGCAAGTAAGTCAGTGATTGAGTGACTGAGCGATTGATTGAATGAGTGAACAAGTGATTAAGCAAGCAAGCCGATAGAGAGTGAACGAGCCTAGTGACTGAGCGAGCCAAGAGAGTGAGCAGAAAATACAGTGAACAAGAGAGTGAGCAAGTGAGAGAGCGACTGGGAGAGCGAGTAAGTGAGCAAGTGAGCGATCAAGCCAAGAGAGAGAGTGAGAGAGAGAGAGCGAGAAAGAAAGTGAGCAATCAAGAGAGTGAGCAGGAAATACAGTGAGTGAGCAAGTGAGCTAGTAAGAGAGCGACAGGGAGAGCGAGTGAGAGAGCAAGTGAGCGAACGAGTGAGAGAGCGATCCAGCGACTTATCAAGCTTGCATGGACGAGTGAACGAGTCTGAGTGAGTTAGCGAGTGTGAGTGAGTATGACTTCGTTTCGCAGGCTTTTTCGAACTTATGCAGTTGGCAAACTCGGGAAAAAGAGTTAGATTACGAGAGCAGGCATAGCTCACATTGGTATCGGCACTAGCTTGGCAGGCATGATTCGTCCAAGCCTTCAATAAATTGCTCAAAACCAAATTGCATGTTCGAGACATCGAGTGAGGGCCTAAAACGGACGTCTCACAGAGAAAGTCATTGAGGGGGATTGAAACACAAAATTCTTTGACTCCAGCCTATCTATCTGATCAACTCCCGAATCTATCCAAGCATCATACCATCAGCATTTCTAAAGCTAACTGTTCACCCGTACCTCGTATTAACCTAAACTCTTTTGGGGACCATGCCTTTAGTTGGTATACTCTCAAAGCCTGGGACTCACTCTCGACTTGCTAAACGACATGCCCCGACTTGCCCACACCTTTGCACCCATTTATGACAGCAGTTAGTGGGTCCCTGTTATTTATCCTTTATGTGCTGGGCTGTGGGACAATTTGAACTAAAAGCTAGGTCTCTTATATTGCCTCGGCGGTGATGTCGCCTCTCCTGCTCCAAATTATTGATTTGTGAATATGACCACAAAAGAAAACTTGGTCCAATCAGGATATCACGACATGAAAAATGCAACAATAAATCTTATAAATTTCTGTGACAGCCTAATAAGACGGTGGGAGTGCAGAACCCTAAAACTATGCTCTACTATCGTATCTGCCACGGCAGTCACATTGTATCCACTGATCTCTGACCTGCATTCCCCATCGGCTGCAAGAATATCCCAATATCACTCTTACATCTCCTGCCCCAAGCGTGAGTGACCGAAAATATGCTCCTCCTGAGCCACCCTTCTAAGCACCCAGAAATCCTATAGAGATTGGAGACTCAGTTCTAGTCAGTCGAAAACGTGAAACGTGATTTACTCATGCCATACGACCTTCCTGTGGTGAAAATATGAACATCATGATCACTAGCCGCACTGGTTAGGCCTGGTGGTTAACTACGGTGCTTGTGCCGACCAAAGACTGCCTGGGGTCCTGGGCTAGAGCCCTATGGTAATTTTGGAGCATCTGAATAAAAACTAAAATCTCTTCGGGCACTATACAAAGGACCTATAGAATTTTAGTCATTCAATATTCTTCACTTCCAGCTTCTTTAAAATGCTTATAAAGAAAATCAATTTTCCTGGGGATATCCTCTATTATTCTGTAACTTTGACTTCGTTACAGCTTTGTACAGTCAGGCACACGTGATTCGAATTACATTTCTGGTGATTTAATCGTAGGTTGAATACCACTGGGTCCATTCTTGTTCTGGTATCCAACAAATTGCCAGTAGACAGCAATAACTCTTCACATGGAGGTAGTTAGAACGAAATCAGCTCTACCTAACTAGACAGAATATATCGGAGTCGCTTGACTTGCTGATGTCTATTTCAGGCACCGATATCCCTAAAGACAATTTAAGACACCTCCAACTAGAAACCCTTTGCATTATCACCATATTCTCTTTTCATTCTCCCCTTGATACTAGACTGCAACCCTTCACTCAGTTCCGATTCAATTTTTGACTCCACTGCCAATTTATTCCCCAGAATTGTCAGTCGAAACGATCGCATCGGCGTTCACACATAGAGCGAAAGACAGAGCGACTTGGAACTTTCAGGGTCACAGATCACTCGACCAACATGTTGGGAAAACTCACCTTGCTCACTAGATCCGACAGCTCGGCTATCGAAAGCTTCTGCAACGGCTTCGGACCGACTACTGGGCCCAGCCTCCTGACGTGGGACACTAATATCCGTTGGCAGCAGCTTCCTTTCCCGGCATCTGGCAGTGCCAGCATCAGATGATCGATAATACTCCGTGCACAGCATCTGCTCCACGCAAGGCCTCGGCTCGGTGCGTGGCATCTGGTTTGTGCACGGCAGCTGCTCCGTGCACGGCTTTTGCTCCGTGCACGGCCTCTGCTCCGAGCACGTCCTCTGGCCAGAATATATCAGATATGAAATACATCCCTTCAGTTCCTCCCAGGTGTAAACGTCAGAGGTGTGCTCATCGGTTGGAAGTGGAGCTCCGATTGCTGGCAGCACCTGGAGGAAGTCATGGTCATTTTGGCAGGAGGGCCCGTCTGCAGCAGGCGGCCTGACGATGCGCCCTGGACCGAGCAGGCATTCAAGGATGTACTCGGACCAGGTCAGTGCATGCAAACCATTAGCGGGAGGTAGCGGCGATAGTGGTGATTCGGCAGTCGGCCAATGGTAGACGGCAGCCGGTAGTCCGTTGCTCCTGTAGTCCTGTGTGTGAGTAGCCGTGGTCGGTGGGGCACAGGTGCCACTGGCATAGGTGCTGCTTCTGCCACTGCTTCTGGGTATCTCGGGCTGGGCTAGCAAGTCGGTGGCCGTTGGCGCAAGCTGGTTGGTGGCCGCTCGTGCGAGCCGGTCGGTGGCGTCTCGTGCAAGCCGGTCGGTGGAGTCTCGTGCAAGCTGGTCGGTGGCGTCTTGTCTAAGCTGGTCGATGGCGTCTTGAGCAAGCTGGTCGGTGGCATCTGGTGCAAGCTGCAGTGCTGCCCACTAGTGCCCGACTTCGTCAGCCGTTGATTCGATGGCTGCAGAAGATGCAAGACTGCTGGGCAATGACTGCTTACAGAACAATGGTGACAAGGCCTTAAAAGTGTGAGATATACCGCCAGGAGGAGCTGCTTAGCCAACAGCACTCTGAGGGTTCCAGCCCGAGCCTAGGCGAGCAGTGGCTATGACCTAGCCATGCTCGGCCCTCGAGCCGACTGCAGCAACAGACGGTTCGGCTGCAGCTGTGGAAGCTGCTGCCGACTGGCTCTGCAACCCTGCATTCTACCCTTGTGATGAAACGAGACGAAATCAGAAGTACATACTTCGTAAACTGAAATAAATCGGATCGTCGAGAATCGCAAGTTTTCTTAATTATGTACTCTCACCCAGTCCGCCTTCAACCTTTACAATCATTGACACTGGGACAAATCAAGGGTGAAAGTAGAACATATTGAAGCTTCAAACCTTGCTAGTAAGTTCCAGTCTAGTTATGGAGCTCATCCATTCACAGATTCAGCATTGCTCCGGCTTTATAACGACCTTGAGATTGCAGGTTCAGGTAGAGTATTTCTGCTTGCTCTGCTCGATCTTTCTGCAGATTTCGACGCCATTGATCCCCTATGACCTTCTCGAGAGCCTCTATTCTCGCATATGCGGCAGAGGTATCGAACTGTAATAGCTTAAATAATATCTCAGTGGGAAACTCCTGAGTATTGATGAAAGTGGAAAAATACCACTCGGCAAACCTCTGAAGTATGGCGTATCTCAGGGCTCTGTTCTTGGTCTATACAGGGTTCATATTCTCCCCGGTGTAATTATGGAATTTCTACTTGCTTGGTAGAAGACTTTATTCGAACTGAATGATGATGAAGCATTTATAATATTAAAGAGAAAGCAACGATAATTCGGAAATTAGAAAACCTAATTCTTAAAATTTGTTCTGCAAGCATGTTCTATTGAATGAGCCAGTAATCCAAATGTAATATTTCAAAGGACCTTTTATTAGACGGCCACATCAGCTCTATAGACGATTCTGCCTATTTTCAGTTGCATAGGATCGCTAGGATTGGGGTTTGCTTAGACCTGGATATGATATCCCATCTCGAGTTCCGTTGTTGAGTACCAGCTGGGTCAGCGGCTTGTGCAATCAGGCAGATTTGGTGCGACACTCTGCATCTCGGCCTATCTGTCATTAGCATTGCTGCTGCCTCATAAAAATACTTTTCGCAGACCTGCTGTGTCAAAAACGGCAACTAATGAAAGAATCTTTCACCCTCTTATTTTCTTTCATTCTCTGGCTCCAGTCTACCTATAAAAACTGCTCCCTACCAGTCTAGGCATCGCATGTAACGTTTTTTAAAAACTATTTGTTTATTTACACTTCCTGCCATTTTAGGTCAATGTCTGAGTTCCCCTACCTTTCATTGGCAAAAACGGATTTACGGCTTCATTACATAACCCATGAGAGCTATGTCACCTGACCTACTTCATGACCTAGCAGTACTCCCTCCCTATACACATGTGGTCAGCCCTCGAGTGTCTGACCCAAAATATATAAACGACAGTATGTTATATATAGGGACACGTGTCGTACAGACTCTATGCAGCATTCCCAGCATCCTTACTAGCTCTATTCGTATGCACAGTGTACTTAATAGCTCCACTTGCTATATGTACTTGCTTTGGCAGAAGCTGAACTTGTATGTGCATAGCAGCGCTGGTGGCATTGGTAGTATGTACTTACGTATGAACTTCCTATATTACCATTACACGAGCACGTACTGAATTTCTGCTAATGCTTTGTAAATTGCGCTAAATCCACACACGCATATAAATAAACAAATATATACATATATAAATATATATGTATATATATATATATATGTGTGTTGTGTGTGATTTGTGTGTGTGTGTGTGTGTGTGTGTGTGTGTGTGTGTGTGTGTGTGTGTGTGTGTGTGTGTGTGTGTGTGTTGTGTACACCAAGTATACACGATAGCTCTTAAGGTATACCGAGTATACATATTATCTCTTGGGGTATACACAGTATGGTTACTAACTCTACTGCTCTGCATGCATACCTAATAAACGTCCTTGAATTACTGCCTTGTCTGATCATGATGCGAACGGCACTCGAGCTTATCAATCATCTGAAACCTATGGCTAGAGGCTAGAGTCAACCTTAGCCACGGTCTAAATCCACTAAGTGCACGAAGTAGCTCCAATGACATCAACGACACAACTTTACAATCACTCACTGTTTTCGGCGATTCCTTGCTCACGGTGCACTCCGTTGGCACCCTCAGCATCGTTGGCAGCAGGATCTAGTTGAGTAGCATCCGTTGTCTACATGTTTTGAGGTGAAGGCTAAGGAGAAAAACATGAAAGCAAATGGATTTAAACCCGCCACACAGGCAGCCGTGTTTGCTGTAGCTACATCTATCGTTAGGTCTCCCAGTCTCATTTCAAATTTTTCCGAATAAGGTTTTACATTTTTTTCACTCAGTCGTCTAAGTCCGATCGCTTCCTACGTTCCCCTCACCTACACAACAATGCATCGATCACGTGATATCCTAAATCCCATGCATGATATCCTTTTGTGACCATTGCAGGTAACATCCAAATAAAGCTTAAATACACGATCGTGGCCCACGTTTATTTTGTGTGAATTGCTGCGTCCTGCACGTGCTCCCTAAAATCTTGCTCAACTTGAAATGTCAAAAAAATACCTAGAAAATATGTCCTACAATCAAATACGTGTTGATGGTACATTTTCAAAGACACATGCGTTAGAACTTGAATCAGAAGTTCTAATGATTTCCACATGTAAGAAAAATTTGTTATGTGAACTGAATCTAACTCGGATTCTATCCGGAAGAAATAAATCTGTCAAAAAAAAGATTACCCGTCTCCGCATCGTATTCGACTTGAATCCTAACTTGTCAAACCACGGTAAATCGCCAATGGATGGTTTAAGCTGGTTCTCATCATTATACAGCTTCATTTCTAGGGTTGGCTGGTGCCTCTTTAATTTAATAACCCATCTAATATTTCAGGTATCTGATTGAAATTTGAAATGTGAAGTCAGCTGCTATGGTTCAACTAATGTCCTTCAAGTTTAGATTTTTGTTTGATACAATTGCTTTTATATGACCATGATTACGGTTATAAGGCTACAGCATGATCAATCAAGTATACAGCCAAATGCACCAGTGATTTGCGAAACCTCAAGACCGTTTATATTGGTGCTCTCCGTGCGAGAATATCTGCTACCCTATTTCTGCTCAGTTTCCCTCCGATCTGTCATCATTGGTGCATAGCTACAACGAGACACTAGCTCGACGAGTTTGCACCTCTGACTAAGCACACTGTTTCCCTTGCCCAGACGGCCTAGGGTTTACCTCAGACATCAAACTAGCTACATCTACTAAGGGCAAGCTTGAAAAAGCATACAAAAGATCAGGGCTGACTGTGCATCGAAAGGCATACGAAGACTATTGTAGATCTTACCAATCGATCGTAGCAATTGCCTAGTCTAGCTTCTTTAAAAACATTGTTGAAGAAATGATTTGCAATCTAAAAATGGTGATGTCGGCGATCAACCATCTCTTCAACCACTCCCAGATTAGCTCCTTATCTGATGATCCTTGTCGTGAACTAGTTGATCGCTTCTTACAATTTTTCGTCCAAAAGATGGACAAGATTAGGAAGTCTGTCCCTTGCAATGGCAGCAATATCCCTACAATGCGGTTCCTCAATTCCTGACAACAGTTCAATTTCTACAGTTAAGAAGGTCTCTAGTGATCTCGTCTTGGAGTTATAATCCCAATGAAAGAAGACAAGTCTTTTTGGACCCAATCCACACTGTTCAACTCTTACATTGCAGTGATCTGCTTTTGCAAGGCATATTTAACAAGATTAATATGTCATTAGCCACAGGTCATGTCCCAGCACCTTTCCAAAAAGCCGTATACAGGCCCCTTTTCAAATAAGTACAAATAAGACAATAGTAAAAGCAAGATAATAGACCAGAAGAACTTGAGCCACTACTGCCCAGTCTCCCTTCGACCATTCCTATAAAAAAGACTGAATCGATTCATGGCGGACTCATGTATTGGTACTTCAAAACTTGCAAATAAGTTTTACTCTGGCTTTAGAGCTAATCACTCTACAGGATCAGCATGGCTTAGGGTGCATAATGACCTACTTTGGAATGGAGTTTTGGGTAGAGTATTTCGCACGTTTTGATCTATCTTTCGACAGATTTTTCATACTATCGATCACCAAGTTTTTCTAAAGGGCCTCTTGTCTCCCTTGGTCATCTTGGGCACTGTTCTGCAACGGTCCGGGTTCTCTCGCAATAGAAGACTCCAGACTTTCGACATGAATGGACAACGATCATCCAAGATAGCTAAGGGCCGCATGCTAAGTCCGGTTCTTTTAACGGATTGTACTATCCTTCGTGCATATGTGATTGCAAAGCACAATCTCGATTTTCACCCTTATTAGGATGACTCTCAGTAGCAACTTTTCTTCGATTCCTCATAGCCTTCAAGAACCTAGAATTCTCTCTACTCCCTTGCTTTCAGTTTCCACATCACACCACTTCTCGCCTATCAGCACTCGCTAAAAGTCAAGCAACGGATCGACTTCACGGTTTCGTCGCTCACTTTTAGGTCACTTCATTCTTTGGCTCCAGCCTATCTCTCAGATCTACTAGTGCATTAGGCCAAACACTGCACAACTGGCCTTTCGTAATTCAGCAGTCTACCAATACCACTCACAAACCTTAAATAATTTAGAGACCTGGAATTGTGTTCGTAGGCTCACAAAGTCTAGAACTCTCTCCCTACCTGCGTCAGAGCATTCCCTGACTTTACCACATTCCAAAGTACTTAAAAACTTACCAATTTAGGACAGTGTTTAGTGGGCCCCTGTGATTCGTCCTTTGTGTGCTTATGCATGCTGACACTGTGCATGCTGCCAGTAAATAATTTACATACTGACCCTGTGCATGTTAACTTCAACCATGTTATTCATGTTGTTTATCAAGCACCGCATTGCACACCATTCAATCGCGTTTCCTTTTGCATAAAACGTAAAGTGCCTAGAAAGTGATTGAGTTCTCTGAGGTTGCTTTATCAAGTGCAGTATTATTATCGTTATTATAATTTCCCGTGCTGGGTAGAATGCCACAGTTAGAATAGCAACAAAATAGCTCACTCACCAGAGTCACCTTAGCCGTTGCACTAGCTTCCGTCTGGTGTTGCTCCTTCATCTTTAGCTGTGCAACATTTGACGGCACCTGGCTGCTAGTGTGCTCTTTCTTTCTGGCTATTCGCACTGTCTCAAAATGTGGCCCAAAGAGAGGCCTTTGAAGAAAAGTAAAGTTCTCTCCGGAAAGTTTGGTGACTCCTTTATTGTGCACTAAATAAGCAACCACAGATAAATCACAGCACTATTCCAGAAATTACTCCCTCACCATTATGATTTTACAGACGAATCGACACAAAGTTTCCGTTACTTACAGAACTTGCACAATTGTGGCATGGATCTCTAAAATAGAGAAAATGGTATAAACAATGATGACTTAATTTTTATATCAATGACTCACTGTAGTGAAGTCAGAGTAGTACCAATAGGTCGCTTGTACGATGCCATGAAAGTCGCTTTCAACTTCCTTGACAGTATCTTGCCAATAAATTAATAAACAAGGTTCATTGACATGCCGTGAATACTAATTAGGCAGGAGTACAAATATTAAATATTATCAAGCTTAGCATAACATTCTCCAGCACCCAAAAAGACAGTGAGGCCCACCAGTTGGTAAGACCTTGGGCAAGGAAATTGCACTGAGTCATGCACAGGAAAGCAACCAAAAAGACGAGTTCACTGGGGTGCTGTTCCTAGTAGATTTTAAGGTACCTTCATTCTTTTAAACAGCAACGGCTAACGTCTGATAGTTGATACCACAACGACCAGGCACTATACTGTAGCTGGTAATGGAATGTCAATAAGAAAACTGATTTCTGATTTAGGAAGCTGTATGGTCGAAAAACGTCACGAGTGATAAGGACGAAACAAGTACCTTGAATGATAAATAAGCAGAATCTGACTGAAAGTGACAGGAGTCGGAAGCTTCGATCGTCGTTTCACATGCGATCTCTAGCTATAGCAGGTGCTCTTTCTTTGACCCGCATCTGAAGACTTGAGCTTTGGAGGCATTAAGTAAAGACTTGAACCCTGCATTAAAGTCTCTCTCCGAGACAGATTGTCTCCCGAGATTCTAAGAAGTGGCAATGTGGCTACCACGTCTGACTAGCGAATCGGTCGCTCGGTCACGTGATGGGGTAAGCCTTATATCCGGTCAGCTGCTGATTCATTACAATTCTCCCCTGAACCACCTGCTCCTACGAAACGGGAAGAAGTCAGTGCTTTATTGAGCGTGACTTTGCCACAAAGGTGCAGTCGAAATATTCATGGTGACGAAAAAAGTATGCATGAGGCAACAATCTGAGAACGGCTCTCTGCCATCTCTCATAGACACACTTCAAAAATGTGCTTTTCACTTTCTCTTTGCTGCGTGAGATGTTGGCTACCGTGAGAATACTGGAAGCCGCTTCGGCTTTGAGAGTGCAATGAAAAACTCTCCTGTGCAACATCAAAAGAGTTTTCGTGGAGTTACAAGCAGAGATACGTTACATGTAGATATTATTCGTGATAGGGTGAACACAGTCAACACGCATAAGCATAACAAGGATAATTCAAAAGGACCCAACGAAAGCTGCTAGAAAGATTGCAAATTAAGCTTTTTTTCAAGTTTTCTCAAGTTCAAGGAGGTCATGACGTCACTCAAGCGTGATTTCCAGGCTTTGGAAGGATGCGAACTAAACGCACGGTCTCCAAATAATGGCGGTTGGCTCCGAGGCTCCGAGCTAAAGGCAAAAGAGCAGCTCGTGCGATGTCTGATCTTTCTAATAGGTCTGATTGGTAGGCTGAAGCATGAGTGTAAAAAGACGTATCAGTGCGTGAAATATTTTTGTAGTCGATGCCCTGCTTGATTATGAACCAGTGCAGGTAGGCGAGAAGGGGTGTGATGTGGCAACTACGACGCTCATGACAGGCAAGCCTAGCTGAAGAGTTTGGCTCCAACTGCAAGCGCCTGATTGTAAGGGTGTTTGGCCGGCAAACAGCGAGCTATATAGGTCGTAATAGTATATGCACAGGCATTGGCCGATTTAGATGTAGTATTCCTGTCTACGCATGCCCACACTATAAAAAATATTGCGTAGCAGAATGTAGACACATTCGACTGCGGAGCTTACGTGCGCGTCCAATTAAAAATAGCTTTGGAACTGCACACCCGAATTTCGTGCATCTATTACTAGAGATTGGCTAGTAAAGTCAATTTTAAGTGACCGGTTTTCCAATTTCTGAGTCGCACGAGGCTCGGCTATAAGTAGTGACTCGGTTTGAGCGAAAAAGTTTGTGGCCGTCCTAGTGCAGATGCCAGGAATAATTTCAGTAAGAAAATTGAATTAGACGTGATTACCATCCTGATTTGATTGTGTTGCTATTTTTTAGTGATGTCACGTCTGGGTGGATTTCTTTGGCAATGGGTTAGATCTACCTAAATGTAATTGCCTGTATTCGCTGGAGTTAAACAATCTTTTACCACTAGCAGACGAGATTTGGAACTGCTGATGAAAGCCAAACTGCAGTGTAAGGTTTTCAAGAACGGCATGAAATTGAATAAGGGTAAAGACTTTAATTAATGACTCCAAAGACCTTGTTAGCCCATCGGCTTACGGCTGGAAGTAAATGAATTCAGACAATTCTAAAAAGCATACCACCCGTTTCTAGGCAAAATGAGAAAAAATCCATGCACACTGCAGTTTGTTTGCATGTGTAGCCTACCCTGCGTTTTCACTTTAGTGCATATAATAGCTGATTTAACAGCATCTTTTGTAGAGCGGCAGAACAGTCGTTACGGCTATTTACACAGCTTGCAGCCACGATCAAGGATCGCCCACCACAGGATTCAAACACATGACCTTGAGTCCGATGTCGTGAAAAGCAACGACCTTATCTAGTGTGTCATCACGGCTCACTTATGCTAGATACATTGGGAAAATGAAGCTGCCAGTGGCCACATTTGTCTCGACTAAATTGAATTCATTCCCTTCAACTCACGGCTGCACAGCCGAAACTATCTAATTTCTCTCGATCACTAATGCTGCGTAGTATACAAGGCTACATTTAGCTTCTGAAGCCACTTTACGGCGACTTTTGCTTCCTTTCGGCTTTTGGTTCTTGGTGCATACATCACTAGGACAGGAGGTGGTCTAAAATTGAGGAAAGACCTAACGAAGATTTAGGACTGAAGAGCCATTCTACTTTGTAGCCAAGACTACGGCAGGACTGGACAAATGATCAATCACATGCAAAGTCAAGCCTTCTTCATACTTTTGAAAACCATGTCGGACTACAACTTGACCTCCAAAATTATCAAAGCATTCCATGAGTCTGCTTGTGAGACGTATCGAGCTATTCATATAAAAATTAGATTATGTGGCGGCGGGAGATAAAAGCATGCGTGGAAGGTTACAATTCACCAGGGGTGCATCGTGGAGCCTTATCTTCTTTTACCATCACTATCTCAGGTGTAATAGCAGCAAAAACAACTTGATGGCTATTATGAGACGCTAAGTTCCTAATATTAATTTATAAATAGTTATATACGATTCACTTGTATAGCACTGTAAGAGAACTTAATCTCTATTCAGGTACTTCAAATGCCTCGTTGTTTGAGCCCACGACCTCAGCTAGGCCTGGAGCACCTTGACCGCTTGACCAAACTATCTAAATGAGCAACAATATGGGTGAGGAGAAGCAAGATTTAGGTCTAATTACGACTGGCTTGCGATTCATGGTTTCGGAGTTTCACACAATATTGCTCGTGAACCGCTCACAGCAGCACACTTTTAAAAGTTTTTATTTACCGTTTACAGTATTGAAGGCTATTTTTCCATGCATAAACGAGATCTTCGCTACGTTCTAGATATTTCTGCTGGTCTAAGACTGTGCTGTTATTACCAAAATTAAGTGATCTAGATCAAAAAGATTGTGCTGTGGTCCCTCGTGAGAATTAAAGAAAGTAATATGAAGGTAACTATAAGAATTCGTGGGCATGCTATGTTACTAAATCACTAGAAATTGGTTGAGGTCACCACATAAAAGATGATAACCTAACTAACTTAGGCTTATTTATGGTTCAAGATCACAGTCTTTAAACATTGCATCTGAGTCATTAGTGTTTTTCGTGATGGCACACAAGGTAAGGCGGTTGCTTTCACAACCTCGGTCCCGAGGTCGTGGGTTCGATTCCTGCGGTGGGCGATTCTTTATCGCCGCTGCAAGCGATGGTGATAGCCGTAAAGGCTCTTCTGTCGCTATACAAAAAGATGCTGTTTAATCAGCCAGGATTTTCTTTTCTGGCTAGAACTTGAAAATGTCGTATGCGGTACGGAGCCACGTATTCGGTGGTCGTCTGAGCTTCCTGCTGGCAAGTTTGCACTACATGGGTGACTGCACCAAGTTGAGATCGCTTGCATTCCTGAATAGGCCTTCAAGACGAGGTAGCTGTTACTGAAGTTCGAATGTTTAAGTCAGAAAAGTTAAATATTGCGTAAGCTTCATCTGCATTAGCTGCCTTTGTCACTGTCAATAGCTCTCCCGATTGCTTTGAGCCACTCTTCCCGTGATTGCATGAGCGGAGGGTAAGGCCTGCTTATGGTCAAGGATGGCCGATTTCGCATCGTTACCAATGAATTGGCCGAAGGCCTCGACTGTACTCTTAAGGCATGAATGGCGCGCTCAGCATTGGTAACGATAGAAAACAACTTGATTATCTGTAAAGCACAATAGAGATCGAGATGAGCATGCGTCGAAACACTGGTCGCCGTCCAAATGACTGAGCATTTAGAGATCGATCCACGACGTAGCCGGAGCAGCAATCAACTGCTCTTCTCCACTTTTTGGCAACGAGAAGGCTAAAAGTAGACCCCGAGTTCCCATGTTGCACCGGTGGTCTCAGGTCACTATGCACAGAGAAGGCACAACTGTCGCCGTCCCTCCGGGCCACTAGAATGCCGGCGACTCCCTTGTAACAAAAATCAATAATAGCACACCCGACCGCATACACCATTGCTTGTCACAGCCCACTCGTAAAACAATCAGGGACAGTGCCGTCAATTAAACGAAACCTTATGCTCGCCTGGTCTGGAGATAAATCCTTGCAGCGAATGTAAAGCACCCAGAAATAAACTGAGTTCACTGGGGGCACTATATCATGTGTATTTTTACTGTTGTTATTATTATTATTATTCCATGACGTTGCAGAGGCAGCAAGCAGCTGTTCTTCTCCACTGTTAGGCAACGAGCAGGTTGAACACTTTATTGCCTCCTGACGTAGAGCTCTCTAATATTTGCTCGTGTTAGTTGCAGAATTCTTCTGAAAAGCGAAGTTCTTGCGCATATAGTATACGGAAAGGATAATAATATTAATAAAAATAATAATAATGCACTTTATAAAGCGCCCTCGGGGAACTCAATCTCTCTAGGCACTTTACATTTGCTGCATAGTGAAATGCAATTAAATGGTGAGTAATATCATGCTTGATAAACAAACAACATGAATAACATGGTTAGGGGTAATAGGCACAGCATGATAATAAATTAGGGGTGATAGGTCAGCATGCAAATGTGGTTAGTGGCATTATGCACAGTGTCAGCACGCTTAAGCACATCAAGGACGAATCACAGGGACCCACTAAATGTTGTCCTAAATAGGTGTGTTTTTAAGTTCTTTTTAAATGTGGTCAGGTTAGAGATTGGTCTGACCCAGGTCGGCAGGGAATTCCAGGCTTTGAGAGCATACGAACTAAATGTATGGTTTACCAAAGGATTAAAGGTTTGTACGAGGTATTTCTAGACTTTTGGATTCCGAAAAGCGGGTGGTACGATGTTAGGCCTGATTTGGTAGTATTTATGAGAGAAAGGTTGGAGCCATTGAATGAAGGGACCTAAAGGTGAGCGACAAAACCTTGAAGTCAATCCGTTGCTTGACTGGTAGCCAGTGCAGGTCGGCGAGAAGTGGAGTAATGTGGCAACTGCGCCGCTCACGACAGACAATCCTAGCTGCAGAGTTTCACCAACTGCAATCGCCTGATCGCACATGCTGGTAGGCCAGTAAGCAGTGAGTTGCAGAATTCGAGACGTAATCTCACGAATGCATGGACCAACTCAGACGTGGTGTCCTTATCTAAACAAGCCCGAATTTTTGCGATGTTATGAAGCTGAAAATAGGCAGATTTGGCTGCGGAGCTGATATGGTCGTCTAACGAGAGGTTGCTTTAGAATATGACACCTAGATTTCGAGCTGATTCAACGGGAGATATGCTGCCAGAGCCAATTTTGAGTTTCAGCCTTTCCAATTTGTGAATCACACTGGGTTTGCTCATAACTAATAAGTTAGTTTTATCGTCGTTTAAATTTAGAAAAATTGCTGCCATCCATGTGCGGATGTTATCAATACATACAGCAAGCGAAATGAGAGAATTTGAGGAGCTCGAAGGCTGGGAGGGATCAAAGCAAAGGTACAACTGAGTGTCATCTGCATAGAAGTGAAAGCCTAGATTGTGCTTGGCAATCACATCAGCAAGAGAGAGAGAGAGAGAGAGCATAAACCGTGAAAAGAACCGGACCTAGCTCGGAGCCCTGAGGAACCCCATATTTCAGAGGTACCTCAGATGATCTTTGTCTATTCACATCAATACTCTGGAGTCTTCCACTGAGAATGGACCTGGACGACTGCAGACCAGTGCCAGTGATGCCCAACGATGCATTATCAAGTGCATTAGTATTATTATGGATCTGGTCAGGACTGTGTAGTCGTCTGCTGAGTCATTGTCTGCCGTGCTACCCCTTGTGAGTTTGCGGCTGCTTAGGCAGTATGAGAGCCCTCATAGGGTCTCAGCTGACTGAAAAGTAATGTTCCCTCACATCCTTATATCGATTGGCGACATATATGACATCACAATGGCAACAAGCAATGCGGAAATCCACGAGTCTGCCGCACCTTACCTTTGCACGTATAGCGAGCATTCAGATTCACCTCTTTTCCCAAACATGACTTATGCTGCTAAAGTATGCAAGAACTCATTTTGTAAGAAAGAAACGTTAGTTGAAATCGATAAGAAACTAGTAAACGCGTTGACTTTACAAATGAGTGAGTGTGCATAGACGTGATCGTCAATGTTACCGAATCCTTCGTGGAATTAACTTGGATCTTCTTCCACAAGATTTTTTTGTAATTGTAACAAACAATCATTGACTGCTGTATTGCCCCGGGCCATTGCCATAGATTGTCGACGTGCCGATGTCTGGCCGATGTTAGCCAGTTAGAGTGGATTTTTGTGTATTGCAGTAATCCGCCGAACCATCCATTGGGTACTTTTGTAGTATCGATTGTTTTATTGCTGTGGCTTTGGCGGCAGCGGGCGCTAGTGGAGAGTCTCAGGGAGATAACGCATGAACACGAGCTTTAAACGAGACTCAATCTTTATTCTCTCAGGGAGTACACATACGAGCTGGCTGGCTGACTCGTCACAGATAGGGGAGTGCATCTGTGGTAGGCCACTTTCTTACATCATAGAGAGAGAGAGAGAGAGAGAGAGAAAGAGAGAGGGAGAGAGAGAGAGGAAGTTGCCCCGAGTCAATTACTCACCCACCTGCTGCAGATGGGGTGAACGTTGGTGGCCTGCTGCTGCTGCATTAATTGCAAAGCAGAAGCAGCAGGCTCACACATCTTAACTTCTCCCCATAGAATGTCTATAAACCCCACACTCCTCCAGCCTGACAAGGGGGCGGCGCTCTTGGTCCAAAACTTGGGGCTTCATTTTCCCGGCATTCTTATCTTCCTTGGCAGGCTGTTGCCCCGAGCCAGCATTCGAAGCCTCTGTCGAAGCACCTCGTTTGGGTTCAATTCACTCTAGCGTCACGTCGAGGGTAGGCTTTTGTAGTCTTGGAACTCGCATCTTAATCCAGATGAACGACATTCCGGTGGCCGGTGTCGTTAATCATGTGCAAGGTGAACGGTCCTAGAACCGCTTCCACTCTCCGGCCGCCGAGCCATCGTTGTGCGAGCTTGTGCCTCGGTCAGCTATATCACAGCTACACCGGATCTCCGGAACGATGAGCAGGCGGTGTTTTAGGTAGCCGGTGGCGCTGAGCTTTTTCAGCACTTTGAGCCAGCTTCGCATCAAATAGCTCTCGGAATTCGGCGAGCTTTTTAATAAGTGACTGGCAATACGCTGCAAGTGTAGTACCTGTACATTTAATGCTCTCCACAAGGTTATCGAGGCACTGCGGCTCGTGGCAAAACATGAGCTCCAAGGGGCTAAAGCCCATAACTTGATGCCGAGCCATACGATAAGCGAACAAAAGCAAAGGAGGATGACCCACTGCCGGGCTGACTGTAGAAACAAGGTGTGCAGCATGGTAGCTAGTGTTCGGTTGGTTTTTTTCCAATATGCCATGGCCCTGTGGATGGTAAAGCGTGGTTTACGTCTTTTGTATGCCAAAAGTGTTGCAAAACGTCGCAGTTTCTTTCGCCTCAAAATTGCTGCCATGGTAAGAGTGCAGAAAGCACAGAAGTAGCTTTTACGACGAAGTAGATGCCCAAAAGTACACTAAATATATTACATAATACCTCACTCCAAGCAAGATTACAAGGCCATCATAGCCGCTCACATCTTTGACATTGTTTGACCAAAGATTGTCTAATGACGAATAGCTTTTACAGCCTTGAAGCACTAAAGATTGTGAAAATGCATGCTTCTAATACTCAAACTGCTACTAATCTATTTTGGCATGTACAATCTAGGGCCAATTATGACCAGCGATAGCACATTTCTACTTGTTCCAAGGTGAAATCTAAACATCTTAGGATGGCTGTTTATGTATTTAGGAGTGTCAGAGCTACGATTAGTGGGTGAAATAAAGTTAAAACCATCATGTGCCTCAAATGTGCTCAGCTAACTCCGATTTATCTGTATGTAAACTGCAAATGTCTGTAAGGCTCAAATAAAGCCATTTGTGAAGCAGCATATGAGCCGTAGGTACTGCTGCATATGAGCCATCAATACGGCCACCGATAAGCGTTCTCCAAGCTGCAGAAGAGCTACCAGTAACGCTGAAGACGACTATAGCATAAAACGGCAAACGTTGTCGGAACCGTTGATAGGAGACAAAATCAAGATAGCCAACTTAATTTAAAAAGTGAGAAGAACAAAGTCTCGATAACTGTATTAGTAGAGCACTGCACTGGTAAATCAGCGGCGAACTTGAGGCAAAACTACTCTTCCCAGTATCATGGCAGTAACTCTTGGTTATTCTTTGTTATTGCTTAAGGAGCCGTTAATATGAGTTTTGTATCGAATGGATTCAGTAGCATATTAATGCATTAAAATACGTCTCTCGTCCTCACGAACTGTTTTGATAGACACAACTGCAAAGCTAGCAACACGTTAATACAAATGTATCATTTTTACGGCAAATCGTTAGCCCGAAAAACATTTTTCCCTGACAACTGTAATGTAATGTAACGTGTCTCCGTTTTTTTAACTCCACGAAGTTCTAAAGACCATGTCGGTATTACGCAGGAAAGTTTTGTATGGCGCACTCAAAGCCTAGGTGGCTTTAGTACGCATTCGGTTGCCCACAGACTTCGTCTAACGCAACCAAGAGAAAGTGGGAAGCATAGCAGAGTCAAGAGAGCAGTTGAGCTAGTGAGTAGCATGGAAATAGCAGCTCAGGACCGCTGAAAAGGATGAGCCATAGTCGGCAGCAGGAGAGTAGTTGTCGTTGAATAAGAATTGTGGAAGCGACTTCCACAGACTGGGATCTGCAGAGTTAAAGCTTCTGTTGCCAACGTTCTTTAAGCGGAAGAATGTAACAGCTAATTTATTGTCCACACAAGACCCGAGGGCGTAAAAAGGCTGAAACGGATGCAGCAGTTCACCTAGGTACAAAGGAGCCAAGCCGTGGCGGGCCTTGTGGGTCAGCGTAAGAACTTTGCTCTGTATCCGTTGCTCAACCGGCATCCATCCTAGTAAAGGAGACACGTGCTCAAACCGCTGGGACTTGAACACAAGCCTTGCAGCCATATTCATAGTCTGCTGCAGTTGCCTAATAGCTTTCTTTGTCAGTCCAGGACCTTTGTGTCTAATCCGTGCTTTTTAACAGTGGGTCAAACGATTGCCGATTCGAAGGACTTGGGGACGACCTCCCTTTCCAAAAGAAGCATTACAAATCTTGGTTATGGCAAGGCTAAGTTTGTCTGCTAGTTAAGACCACATAGATGAGGATATAGGTCAGTCAGCAGGAGACGAGCTCTTTTTTGCTATACCTTATTAAGGTAGCCACATAGCATGCATAAACCTCGGAGAACATTATAAGGAGGGTCACAGGTTATGGAACCGCGATTGCTTTAGTCGGAGGGGGCTTAATGGAGGAATTAATGTGCACAATTTTTTCAGTAGAGAAGGCTGAACAGTTTTCTGCTGAGTCCTAGCATGTCCAATGAAATTGTAGCTCGGCATGCATGTTCACAGCCAGATCATCCGATTTTTCAGGAGACTGGCCAGCGATCTGATGGATGGGGGGGCAACTATCTTTTACCCATCCGCTTGCTTGAAGGGCTGACTATTCAGTTGCATGGGCTACTGGCAACCAAGAGGAGTTGCTCAGCAACACGTATAATTCGTCCTCAGTGGGACCACAGCAACGCGCACAAAGACGAAGAGCCTCCGAAGCCTCAACCTCAATCGCAGTAAAGCAGCCAGAGCTTCCCAATCTACAGGCGTAAGAAAGACATACGTACCACTCATCAAGAGAGGCAGAAAGGCACCAGATAGGGAAAGACCAGGAGAGATAGAGAGAGAGAGAGAGAGAGAGAGAGAGAGAGAGAGAGAGAGAGAGCGAGAGAGAGAGAGAGGATATATATATATAGAGAGAGAGAGAGAGACACGAGACTTAGAGCTAGAGAGAGAGAGAGAGAGAGGGAGAAAGACACAGACGGATACAGAGACAGAGACAAACAGAGAGACTGGGGGGGACAGAGTGACAAAGGGAAGATGAAAATAATTGTTAATCGGGTGAAGCATTCTCAGAAAACTTAATCTCTTTCTATGAGCTTTACAATTACTGCAAAGGAAACTCAATCGAATGGTCGAGGGAGAGAGAAACAAACAGACCGGGGGCACTTCTGTGCATTAGGAGGAAGACTGTCCATGGAGGGAGAGAGAGAAAGAGAGATAATAATGTAATAATAATAGTAGTAATAAATGTGTTATAGTGCTCTTGCTCTCAGAGAACTCATTTATAGGTACTTAACATTTGCTGTTAAAAGGTACCAAGGTAGGTTTTAATGACCAACCAAAACTAATTCAAACCGGGCAACGCTTAGGCGAGCTGCGCAAAGCTAATTTGATCTTCAAGGCAGCTCATTTTCGGGCTGATCACGGCTAAGCCACTCAGGGGGGGGGGTGAATGTAAAGCCCCCTGAGCGAAGTTCAGGCAAGCGAGGCGATAACTTTTCCGGCTTACCAAAACTAAAGCTATTGATCACGCTTCCTTTAAAGCCCTCCGTGAACTGGCTAGAAAACGACTACGTTTCTTGATGGGAAATGCAGGCACTCGACCAGTGCAGGCAGACCGGTTGTGCCCTAAACAAACCCAGGGTCTGACAGGTGGTGGCTGTGGCCTAGGGACAAGCCGGTGGCTCAGGCTTTGGTCTGGGGCTGTGGTTTAGATGCAGGCCGGCTTTGTCCTACCCGCAACTCACGGGATGAGTTGTGGCTGGAAGAGAGTGAGGGCGATGGGAATGCCGGCCTAGGGCGAAACGATTGTGCTTAGGCAGTGCTGGCTGCGCCTACGAAAATACACATTCCTGTGAGCCAGCTTCGGTGTTCTGGCTGCTTCTGAGTACGTACTCGGTTGGGAGAGCAATAATTATCTACAAGCTATTCGGCGGGGTCAACTGTGTGGCCCGTGTAAAAATGCCGCTGGGGTACCACCACGTCGGAAACGAATGTGGCAAAGCTGACTGCTCAACTCGGGCGCGGACTATCCGCGGATGCAGCGAGAAAGGCTTTGACCCATCTATGTGGCAAGCATATATATATATATATATATATATATATAATATATATATATATACGTGTTCCTTGCAGCCGGTGCATTCATGAATACTTCAAGTCTTCCAGAAGCGGTGCGTGAGGACTAAGGGCTTTCGTGACTGCGGCAGGACTTTCGAAACGATTGCGTGCGGCCAACGCCGGCACATGACGTTTTGCTTTTCTGTGGAGCCGTCAGTACCCGGAGAGCCCTCGGCGCACACAGAGGCGTCAGTGCCCGTCTGAGGCACGCCGCCGAGCCGAGAACAGCGGTGTTGGCAAATGCGAGCGAGACGGCGGCGGCAGCAAAACACACTAGCAAGACAGGGGTTGGTGAACTGCTGCAAGGCGGCGACCAGCCAGCGATGCGAGGAACGCCAGCAAGACAGCTGAGGTGGTCTCCAGCACACGAGGTGGTGGAGAGGCCGCGGCCAGCAAACACCTCAAACAGCCTCGCACCAGTACTCGTGGAGACAGGTGAGGCAGAATATGCTCGGTGGTGCTTGCAGAGCTGGTGCTGCACATACCGAGCACGTGAGCAATGGCCGTGCGTCACATGCATCCTCCGGGAGCGGCAGCTGCCTAGCCCTCGTCCTAGACACATGCACTGACAGACCAGCGAAGGTCGCGTTAGAAGCATGTCAGCAAAGTTTTCTTTTTAAGTGCATGCTTTGTGCGTGCATGTATATAATGCTGATCCTTCAGATCGGAGGTTTCCTCTTTCCTCTCTCTCTCTCCTCTCTCTCTCTCTCTCTCTCTCTCTCTCTCTCTCTCTCTCTCTCTCTCTCTCTCTCTCTCACTCTATTTCTCTCTCTCTCTCGCTCAACTCTCTCTCTCTCACTCTCCTCTCTCTCTCTCTCTCTCTATGTGCGTGTTCACGTGCCCTATGGGCCTTTCTTAGCCACTCTTCCACTGCTATAGTCGATCGCCATATCCGAGAAAGTAGTCCCTCAGCTGGGCCTAATACTGTCAAAATGTAAAGCACTTTTAGTAAGGCAAAGCACATTCATTATACTTAGATCTATAGTTTTGGGCTCTTATTAGCATTAGCAAGCTTTGACGATTGTGTTTCGTTAAGTATATCGCCACAAAAATGTACACAGTACAGATCACGGCTGCTCTGACAAGACAGCAGAATACACAGAGCGGTGTCATAGATTTTTGAAGGAGCTCCAACCAAGCTCGAAGGTCCGAAAAGCCATCCCTACGACGGTGCTTCCTGCCAAGCCTACATAGAGAAGGTGGTGTTTGGGGAGCTTTGAAATGGGCGTGGTCTCTCTGTTGTAGCGATTGCATTGCCTAAGCTAGAGACAGACCTTCAGCTAGCCATACACTATAGAAGGATGTGGATGTGAGCCGACGGGATCGAATTAGATAAAAATTAATAATAACTAATCCACTGTCAATTACACTGCAGGGATGAGTGCCAGTTCCTTTAAATGTGGCTAATCCATGCCTGTAACCATGGACAAATTTAGGTTGCCGATCTGAGAGTTTATTTGGAGGCGTTGTAGCAACAGCTATGCAGTGCAAAGAACTTGCAGTGAGCTCCAGCCACTTCAGAATAAAACTGGCCAGCTCTTGTGCAGCTCCTAAAGCACCCACGAAAACGTGTCCGTCATCAGCTGACTGATAAGCGGGCAGCTGTTTCAGTGTGTCTCTGGCTGTCTGCTGCTGTGCCAGCAGCCTGACACTAATATATGCTGCACAGCGTGTTTGCTAGTTAGCCATTGATGTAGCACCACACAGTCAGGCCACTAATGCATGTTTGTATTTTCGTTGTCTGTTACACTATCATCGAGGAGCTCTTGTATATGTAAGGTTGTGGCCAGTGAAAGCTCTGACGTTGAGCTATCCTCGCAGCTAGGGCAATGCTCCAAAGCCAAGTCGTTCAGAGGAGTCTCGGGCTTTTGTGCTGGTTAGGGAGCCGCTGCAGCCATGACGCTCTGGTCTTGTCCTTCGAGGGAATCAGTGAGAGAAATGCATGGCTAGCCATGCACTAAGAGAAAGGATGCCACTATAAACCGATAAGTGACGTGCGCAACAAGCGAGGAAGAGTATACCTGTACGCGTAATCCATAACTCATCCATGCAGCGCCTACCCCGAGAAGGCGATCGTTTTGACACTGACCTAGGGTTACCATCTTTTAGAAACAGCCATGCTGCTTCATGTGCGGCACATGGTCAAGATCAATAGAGCTGCATAAAGCCGGCATACGCGCCAGTGCCATCTTTCATATACGGCATCACACCACGTCTGCCGGTATTAGGTGAGACTCTCGACCTTGACTGACCAATCGATCGAGGGCGGGGTTACTTGCCAGGTGGTGCTAGCACTGTCTCCTGGCCAACAGGAGCCCAGCGTTCTCGTGGCAGTACGACAGGGCGCTCCGGTTAGATTAACGCCTGCAGAAGAGTAGATTAAACGTTGTTGAGTTCGGTCTGTGTTCCTGAGTGCTCAAGCCTTTTGCTGTTTAGCAATACAAGCACACACACACACACTGCATGCACACACACACACACACAGACTTACACACATACACACACACAGACACACACTGGCTTCAAAGATACGCAGGACTCCATGACCTAGCATACAACTCAGTGTTCGTCCTTCAGCTGCACCTTTCTCCATGCTAGACCATGCATGCATGTCACCCTATTTGCAACCATCGCTATTCATTTTGCTGGGTTTCATCAAGCATGGTTCACTCACTATTCCACTCTGCATTTACTCTTGCAGCAAAATGTAAAGCCATACAGAGATTAGTTCACTGATGGTGCTATCAAGTGCATTATTATGTGTCTGATATTATGTTATTATTTTTATTTCACATGCAAGGCCAACTCTCTGGGTCCACAACTTCGCGCTATTCATGCAACTTTCAGTATGCAGCCTCGGCCTAAATATCGATTCTCGCCCAATCAGTTGTTAGCGATTATAATTCAGGAGCTTCATACTGTAATACTGCAGTCAGAAGGTGGCTGACTTCCCAGCGGGCCACCATCTCAGCTGCTCTTCACACCTACATTCAAAGCCTGCTGTGGCATTATTGTAACTAACAGCCTAGCATATTTGTCAACGTTCGACTCGGCACTCATTAGGCTGCCAAATCGAGTGACTCACATGCTACAAGAAGAACTTTTGCAGACTCTGCTTCGAAAGCACTTCCTGTAGCTGTGCATGGCGTCATCTCACATCAGTTTACCAGACTAGTCAGGCTCTGATTTGATGCGGTCGACAATCCTCGACTTTTCCGGCATTCTGCACTAGCAAATCAGTTGGCTGGAGATGGGGGAGTGATTCTGATGGTGACACCTCTATCTGAATAGAACCTGAAGAGCTCTCTCAAACTGTGCGGCTACGATTAATACTTACAACACACTTTGAGAGCGTAGCTGCAATGCACATCACCATGATCAATCACATCTGGGACTCACCTAATCTCTACTCTGCACTCTTAGCAGCTAATTTCTGTAAGCTTGAGTCTCAGCAATCCTATACCTGTCCTGTACTCGCTTTTTCTCCAGTTGGGCAGTCTGGTGGGTGTCTTAGGCTGCAGACGCAGGTGTCAGACGCTCTCACAGGAAGCCTGCACTCCCTGTGGCACCCTCGGCAGGTGGGCATGCAGCTAGTCGAGGCACGCAGTGGGGCCAGCCTAGAGTGTGTCTAGAAGCACACACTCACTGACACACTTTGAAAAGGCCAGCTGGACACGTGTGTGATCTCTGGTCAGATTAGATCAACAAGTCTAGTCCATTTCCTAATAATATACACGAGTTCAGCGACCGGGCAGCTACGGTCAGCTGATTTCGCGACGTAATGGTCAATGATAGGTCGCGTCACATTCACCGAGAGCTGCCGTCACTGCAAGTCCTATAACAGCTTGCTAGAAGAAATAACCCTCGACATAGTGACACTTGATATAACTGGTTTCACTGAGTCACAAAAACTCCACTAGAGAGTCTTGGCTGAATACAAGCTAAAGCTGCAAGCGAGATTGCTGAGGCTTTTCCTAAGTCATGGTGATGTGAAGTTACGTGACACGCGGCATTGCTGCCACTTTGAGGATGCCACACTTGGCTGCTCTTTTCTCGCTTTTCGCGATGTGTCATGGCCGCAGTACTCAAGATGTTCCTCGTGTAGTAGACACCAAACACGGCACCAAGAGTCGTCACGCTCTAGCTATCGTCGTGAGATAGACTACTTTACTTCGCTCCTTGGCTGTATTGTACTGCAGCCCCTCGCGGCATACTGCTTTCATAAGCAGCGGCACAGCGAGGCATTTTCGTATCACTAGCTCTGCACTTCGGTAGCTAACAAGGCTCCTCGTCGTGCTGCTAAAGAGTGCCTGGAAACAGTCGTATCATTCGTGATGGAGAAACGCACGGATAGGCTTGCAGTGGTGTGAAAAACTTTGCTAGCTGCTTAAGAGCAGCAGTTCGTGGCATTAACAACACACTCAGTAACAGCTCGAGCTTAGCTTTGCTGGGCTAAAAACTCACTTTCCACTGCAGCTGGTGGTGGATATGACTTCAAGGCTAACTTAAAATCCAAAAGGAATGAGCAGGCATGTTCTTCTCTGAATTAGCTGTGATGGCTACTAGGCATCAACACCTTCATCATTAAGTTTCAATACTGACCCATAACAGTCCTACCACTGGTTAGCTTCCTCAGACCAATGCTAAACTGATGAAACAGTAGCAGCCTCCTCATGCCCTCAGGCCTGTGCGCTTGATCACTAGCTGTTCCATTCCTGTGCACACAGATCGTTAGGGGCAGAAGCTTTTCTTTTGCTTTGCCGGTGCTAGACAGTAGAACTCGCTTCCGCAATTCTGACTCAACGGCGTCTGCTCTGTGCTGCCAAATGTGGCAACATCTTTTTCCAGCCATCCTGCGTTGCTACCCTGTCCATCTCACTTCAACCAAATTCCCTCCTTGCTCAGCGCTGATCTCACTTTCCCTTTGTAGCATAAGAATACGCTGTCGAACTGCCGAGCAGCATCAACATCAGGAAAGATTGGTGCATAAAACTCTCTTAAAGCCATAACAACCACATAGTCTTAGTGCAGTTACAGAGTAAGATACAGGCTACCAGGTCGTACTGCGACTCTGGAAGCTGCTTGGCGCACAGGGTAATCTCGAGCTTACTCGATCGCCCACTGCCGTTGGAGCTGCTCAGCCGCAAAGGATGACGACGACACAAGCAGCTGCATCCGGATGGTAGCAACATTTTCGGCTACTCAGTGTGAGAGAGACCATATCTTCAGCAGGCACGGGCATTGCTACAATTTTCATACCCAGCAGCCTACAGCGTGTATTTGGGCTGCTGCATCGTCGGATCAGTGAAAAGCGGCTACGTGATACGTCCGGGCTTTTGTTTCTTGCCACCCATCACACACATGACAGTTCATGGTACCGCTGCCCAGCATCATGGCCTAAAAGAGCATCTTTAATTGCTGAACCCGGCTATCACATCTGCAGCAAAGGCCTTTTGGGCACAACAATTGAGAGCAATCACGATAGAACAACTTTCTTCTACGTTTACGACAAGATTTCTGGGTTGGATCTGCACCTGAGATGGAGGCAGCGGCATAATCAGTTTCAGAGCTCTATGTGAACTTCACGAGCAAGAAGCTTTAGCAACCCGGCGAGCAGAGAGAAACTCACTTGGAGAGCGTCAACATGAGACTCATGCCGAGTCCTCACTGATCGCATTGCCATGGTTGCACTGTTGTTTGCGTGGGATGCTTAGCAAGCCGCGCTGATCGAAAATTCCATGCGTGTAGCCAACCAGCAGATGACACATTCAAAGCGTATATTCCAAAGTCTCTATCGTTCGATCTGATATCTGTGCCTCATAATAAGTCCTGCAATTGTTCTAGTGTGCAGCATCTGCAGTGGAGCTGAAGCAGCTGCTTCGGTTCTCAGCATAACGCAGCAGCAGCGACAGCGGCCGCCCTCGGCTAGGGTTCAACCTCCTCCCGCGCTACCGGGTTCAACCTCCCATCCGTGCGACCTAGGGTTTCAACCTCCCATCTCTGTTCTCTTCTTTGTCTCTAGATGATCAGCTGTACTTTGCCCGCCGGTCGGAAGACTCCGTGACCTTGAAACAAAGCCGAGCTCTGAAGCTTTCGTCGGTATGGTTTGATTGATGACGGCTCATTGTGAGTGACCTACAAAGTAGTCCTGCGGTCGACATTGCAGCCACAAATGATGCCGGACCAGAGGGACTCAAATGCGATGAGTGCAAGGTGGCGTCATGCCATCGAAGATCTGGCAAGCCACGTGAATCTGCAAGACTCTAACACCGCTGGGCACGGTAAGTCACTTCCACTCAGCAGCCTCGTCGTCCTCCTTCAGGTTGGATGCGCATGCAGCAGACGACTTTGCCATTCTCCCTGCAAAAACGCCTTATCGTCTGTGCAGCTAGCATAGGAAAGCTAAATGGTATGACCTCTCTGGCCTCATTGTTCTGACAGAGGCAGCTCTACCCACTTCTTTGCTGAGTCATCAGTATCTGTTTGCATAGATCTATATGCACATTTCTGATTCATCATCAGCATAGGTTTTAGGATTTTGAGTAAAGAAAGTGCGAAAGAGGTTGTAAGTATGTGGGTTAGCACGAAGATGAAGCTGTAGTATTGATTAGGTTTGCATTTTTATGAAAAGCTTTGAGGTTTTGGGTTATAGCGGTTAGTTCAATGGCTACCTTAATGAAAACCCAAGCGAAGATAAGCTCAACACGTGTTTGTTTGATAAATAATATCTTATATATATATATTTATACTACACGTATATATGTGTATATAACCGTATATATCTACTTTGCTTAG